>JAVXUO010001702.1:0-314975 GCA_033065855.1 Escallonia rubra | reverse complement strand
AGGAACTTTCAAGGACCTTAACTTATTCTGAAAGCCTAAAATATTTTACTGAAACCAAACAACTCCACCAATCCAAGAAGAAAGCGCATACTTTCTTCTTCTTTTCCCCCGAGTTTCATAGACTTTGAAGCTTTTAAGGAGGGGAAACCAACTACAAAAAAAGAGGTCGATACTTGATATCTTAAGCCTTGAAGAAATTTCCCTCATTCTCTTCCAAGGTTTCATAGTCATTTGATCTATCATATAAGCTAGATGATAAAAAATGATATGGCTTCTATCCTTGTTCAAGTAAGCCACACTAGGCTTTCGACTAATCCCAGAAGCGCAATCAATTTTAGTGAATTGATTTAGAAAGCTCCCACTACCTAAGGAGTTATACTGTGTACCTCTGTCGGAATTTCACTTATTCTAAAAGCCTGAAATATTTAACTAATACCTAACAACTCTAAAATCTATGAAGAACGTACATATTTTCCTTCTTTAACCTCTTTTTACTTCACTTTTTTTCTCCTTTGGTTGGGGAGACCATTTACCAAAAGAGCAGTTCAAAACAGTTCAACCTTGAAGAAATCGCCTTCATCCTCCTCCAAGGTTTTATACGCATTTGACTTGTCATATAAACTAAAATATGAAAGCACATCGACGTGAAACTATTGCAAATTTCTAGCTCAAGTAAGACAAACTAGCTTTTAACTGGATGCCAAGATGTGCAAACACCAAGCGCGACCAATGGAAGAAAAGTAACTTAAAAAGCTAATATTTCCTTAGGATTTATACTGTGTACTTCAATTGGAACTTAACTTAATCTAAAAGCCTGAAATATTCAGCTGATACCGAACAACTCCAATCCTATGAAGAAAGTGCATACTTTCCTCCTCCTCCATCTTCTATTTATTTAATTCTGAAGCTCTGAAGGGGGAAAACCATTTACCAAAATCAAGGTCGATGACTATCCAACATTGAACAAATCTCCCTCAACATCTTCCAGGGTTCGTAATCATTAGACTTATCATATCAACTATAAGGTAAAAGGCTTGCATGTGGAACTAATCTAGATTTTCTATGCTTGCTCAAGTAAAGCTAAAATAGCTATTGCCTTGATCCCAATATGTGCAAATGGCACACCTAGTGCACCCAATCAAAGTGAATTAATTTAGGAAGCTACCATTACCTAGGGAGTTATACAATGTACCGTTTCTTGATATCAAACAGAGTTTTCTATTGGCATATGGTGCAAAGTCTGCTTGGTTAAAATGGGGGGTTGAATGTGACGGTCTATGTTAAACAGACTCCATATATAATCGAGTGAGGATTACCTTAAGGATGAGAGCTGAGGACAACCTACGAGGGAAGCTATGACAATGAGGTTCATTAGGTTTGCTGCGAGAGTGATGCACGTGGAAATGAGTACTCTACATGAGGGAGGATGGTACTTCAGTCGCCATATAGGTGTTTCTAACATCATAGGTAGGGTCTTATTGGGCTGATCACAACAATCTGACTCGCGAAAACCCCAGATTTGGAATCCATATTATCTTATGTGATGGAAAGATGCAAGGCACCCCTTCCACACCCTAAAAGTCAAGTAAGACAAGAAAACATAATTTGACGAATATAGAAATATCATAAAAACACATAAATTGGAATCAGAGAACCGAACCTTATCAAACTTCAACGGTTTTTCAGTTTTCCATATTTCACAAAAACTAGATGGGGAGTCTTTTCCCCGTGAAAGTGAAGGTGAAAGCAACAAGTTTTCACGTTCAGGCAAAGGTCGTGGCAGTGGCAATTCCACTGGGAACATCGAGGACTAGACTCATGTTCATTGCCATGTTCGTGTATTCGAGCTCCTCCTCAAGAGAAACAGATTATTAGGTAAGGAGTCACCACGCAGGGTGACTTCCCACTAAAAACTTGCCACCCAAGCTGAAGGATAATAACAAAGTGGGGGCCGCCATACAAATTGTTTGCCCAAATCAAGAGAATATTGGCACACCTGCCTACTTTTTGCTCGAACAGCGAACTGCATTGGTAGTAACCATGAGTGACAAAGTGGGATTTTCCCATAAGAACTTCTCGTCAAGAAGCCATTTACTCTAGGAGAACCCAACGAATAGTAATGATCAGGATAGAAAGATATCAAACACTATATTCTATGGTCATGGACCAAAGGATGATTATCGACATGCGCTTCAGACTACAACTGTCACAAAACACTATTTGAATCCTTAGCTGAAATAATTGCTTATAAATTAAATACCAACATCTAGGCATAAGAAGATACCTTGGAGGGTGCAATCGCCAAGATGGCCAATTGATAAATTGACGGTTGGGATATCTTTGATTACCTTTTAATTGTTTTCATTTACATTCTTTCAAAAATGAAAAGCATTTCTTTTTTAAAAACGATAAAAACATGTATTACCTTGTTTGGATACCATTTTCAAGAAGATGGAAATAATGAATTTCATTGGTTGAATTTTAAAAGAATGCAAATACCTGGTCGGTACCATTTCCAATACATCCTGTATTTTAAAATGAGTCGGTTCAATCACAATGAGGATTGTTAATGTATTAATAGGTGAAATAGTTAAGATTGTTCTGAAAATAGGTAATTCGCATTTCAAAAACATAATTTGAATGGGGTTTGATAAAAGCTTTCTGAAAGCGCAAACTCAAGCAACAAAAAACCTAACCAACTATTTTCCTGCTACATTCTATTTTCTCTTTTAGTAAGTCACCATTATCCTGCTTAATCGAGTAGCCGAGCTCACTCTCCCCACTATAGCACCATATCCCAGACTAAAAATGAGTTATAGGTCCTGCAATTCAAATAGTGCTATAGGTCGTATTCCAACAGAGGTCCATTTCCCTTCTACTCAAGATTCCCCGTCCCATATGCTACTTCGGTGAAGGCAATAGCAAATCGAATGTTGGAAATTTTGATGAAACAAAGGACTGTCAGAAACAAAGCGGAAATAAAAGTACAACGGGTGGACCTATGCACAGGCTCCCCCACTGCAAAGGCTGAGGAAAGTCAACTAGGATTACAATTCAAGTAGATTGATGAGCCAAGACCAGGTTATATGGAACTCTGACAGAAAACAGGTACCAACACGGCTCGGCATGCTATTTTGGTTGGTCTAAAATCCACACTGTATATAAAGCCAACACCCCTTTTGCTGTAACATGCTTCTTTGCGTGAAAAGTGGTGTACTAAGGAATAAGAGAAAAACAGAGAAAAGATAAAAAGATATAATCAACCTTCTAATATGGAAGATAAGACCATCTACCCACCAACACTACAAAAACTACTCCCTACTAACCCATAACCAACAATCACAAAAACTAAATTACGCACACTATGTAAGGAAATACAATTTGGAAGTAGGTGTAACACCACTTTGGTGTTACATGACTACTAACTAAGAATAATGACACTTGGCATCAAACGAAAGCTCATTAAATGTTAGACAAAACAAAAATTACCTAATAGGTCATGTTTGTTTCGGTTTCCAAAGTTCGAAATTCATTCCACAGAAATGTAGTTAAAGAACCATCTTAAAGACCATGGTTAAGGTTTTAAGAAGCTCATATCACTATTTAATTCTTGCACACGCTGCGTGAGCCACAATAACTAGCTTTATAAAAAAAGTAAGTAAATCTTTGTACCTTTGGACTATTGAAAGTTAAAATATGTAAAAGATCACATTAATATTTCAAGCAACCATTTAGATACTATAACTGTAAACTAGTTACCATCTTTAGCCACAAACATATACATTTTGCTGCACACGCATTGCTTGTGAAAGACAGCTAGTGAAATAGAAGTAGAAAAAAGAAATGGATTCAGTTTGTTAATCTGTAGTAGGGCCACTAAATGAACAGAGTAACTTAAGCACACCTCATGAGATAACTTTAGCATGTTTGCTCGTAATTGAACTTGCGAACCTAGCATGAGGCAGAGGTATTTCAGTAGTTACTATCTGTACTCGACGATAATTTGAACGCATCACTATCTATAGCCCATTGTTAACAAAGCACAAATGGTTTTGTATACATTAATAATTTGTATAACACTCTTAACGCTATGAAATTGTGAAGCTGTTACATAATGCTAAGGGTGTCAATTACAACCCAAACCCATTAACCCACCCAAAACCACCCATTTAAATGCCACCCAAAGCCATCCATTAAATAATTGGGTCTTAATGGGTCAACTATTTTACAACCCAATAACCCACTGGTTTAAATGGGTTTGAAGTGGGTGCCCAAGAAACCATTTAATTTAATTGTGAGAAAAACTCTCGGCCATAACAACGAGTCGACAACAAATTGCCTGCACCACTCAAGACCAGCCGGTGCTGCCGTCATCACATGCCGGAGTCGTGAACACTCCGCCGTCCTCATCACCTGTTGTCACCAAGAAACAGTACACCACCCACAAACAAGCACCGTTCTCCCTCCAGAACCTTCCGGCGGCCGGGGGGTGTTTAAAAGTGGTGGATGTGGATATTTGATCTGCGGCCGGGCTATTTGGTGGATATAGATATTCTGGTATGGCGGCGGGGCTGTGGCGGCATTCAGAATAGTTGTTATTGGCGACGGGGTGGTGGTAGCAGTCCCCAGTTGCTGTTGCGGTTGCGTGATGTCCTTGTTGGTGGGGCAGTGGAGGTGGGTGGCGGTGCGGCGCCGGTTGCTGGACTGTAGTGATGATTGATGAAGGTAAGGAGAGAGTCAAGGATTCTAACCTGACTTTTATGGGTCATTTTTTATTTGATGGGTGAAACCAACCCATTTAATACATGACCCATTTAACCCACAATTAAATGGGTAAGTCACCCAATTATACCCAACCCATTTAACTCAGACCCAAACCCAACCCACCCAGCCAATTTGCCTCCTCTACATAATGCCTTTAAAATCACGCAACCTAAATGTGGAACTTGTCTACCTCATTTATGAAGCGCGATGCTGAAACCCTCTCTCCTCATTACTATGACTTACAGTGCACCCCTCCTCTCCTAACAAAAACTGAAAATCAAACACATCCGTACCTAGCAAAAGTGTTCCAGCTTAAGTTCAAGCAGCCATAATTTTGCCTTAGTTCATATGTACCGGTGACATATATATATCATTGGGAGCTATAAAGAGAGCGAAAAGAAATCAAAGTCATTTATGCCTTAGGGACAGAAGGTTTTGAATGTTTTATTGGTAAAAAGTGAAGGGGGGAGGGAAGTATATATCCCTCCCCTTGCTTGACGGATCATACAGAAAGAGAGTAATCAGAAAGGAGAATTACTTAGTAACCAAATGGTTAACAAGAATTCCCTTGATAGAGCAGAAAGCAATCAGTATTTCTTCCCACTTTACACAGGAAAGAACAGCGGGACAACAGATCACATGTAACGTCCTCATAGCCCCATTCTCCATCTTCCCCCCTTTAAAATGGGAAACAAGTGATGAGGTACACTCTCTTTGAACCAAATAATCTATATAGGCGACAATCGCAACTACATCTAACAAAAGAAAGATTACCAGATGTACATTATCACTTTTAAGTCAATATACGCGAAGATGTTCTCGTAATTAGAGTTCAAAGGGAAAAAAAGAACTAACTGAAGAAAACCAGATAATAATGGTAACAGCTAAAATACCTGCACTTTGCTGAGGGTTGATTCCAACACCATCTGCATACAAAACAAACAGTAATACTCAACATCTAGGTAATGGATATGCTCAAAAACAAAAGGAGACAGAAGTATAACTCGAGACCAAAAATCATATATTGTAAGAAATGTGTTACATTCCCATGTCTTCTAAGAGCTTTAGATATTAGAGACTGGCCCCAACACATAGATTTTTCTTAACACTCAAACTCACGAGCAAGCCATCAATTTCACATGAAGAATGAATAGAGAAGAACAGAATTAAGGTGCACCACCAAGTGTACAAACAAAAGGCGTGCAGAGGAAGAACAAAATGCACGTGGGAACTATTGAACCCGCAAAGAATCAATCTTTCTTTCCAAAAAACACCTGCAGGGGATTCAGCCGCGCTTACACTCCCAAAAGAAAAAAAAAATTCAGTCTCAAAATTTCAGTCTTCCTTTCAAACAAGTAATTTAGGTACGTATATTACTGAAAACAAGAAACACTCGATAAAAATGAAAAATCAAATGATTATAGATGTGTTAGATATACACCACTACAAAAAACACGAAACAAAAGAAACAAATTCATTTACCGTTATCAATGGAGAAGAACTCAACAAAACTCTAAAAAAAACAAATGATTATAGATGTGTTCCACATACGGAGGCTGCATATGCACATACGGAAATATGCACATAAACACGCGCGCGCGCGCACACACACGGCATTTACGGTAGTGTGATGAGTTACCATTGGTGATGATAGCGCTGGTTTGAGGAGGGACTTTGAATTCTTCGGCGGCAAACTTAAGAACGGCGGTAAAGGGAGCGCCTTCGGGCACGCTAAACCTAACAATTTGAACAAGAGATTTTTTTATTGTGAATTGGAGATGTAACCCTAGAAATTAGAAAGCGTATTATTCAAGTCAGATTACGAACACTTTGAAGGGAAGCTTGGGATCCGATGTGAGAGTGACCTTGAAAGACACCTTTCCACCACCGGCACTCGCCATTTTTTTTCTAGGGCTTCGGAAGGGTATTCGTCGGAGAGATAATACAAGTTTTTCGAGGAGGCCCTTCCGTCCCGCTAAACTTTTTATTTAATTGATATAATATTGTAGGAGGAGAAGAAAGTAGACCGAAAATGGAATAGAATATGTAAAAATTATTTTACATATAAAAAAGGTAAATATGTAGACTATGAGAGAGAAAGTATAAAAGGGTATATATGAAAGTAGAAAGTAGAAAGTAGAAATGAATTGATAGAGATTTAAATATAGAGATAGAAATAGAATAAAAGAAAGTATAAAAACGATAAATATGTAAAAATACCTACCAAATTTTTATTAATTTGAAAATGAGTAAATTTTATGGGACGGTCCAAAAAATAAAATTGATCAAATTTTGTAAGAATGAGGGAGTAGTATTTATTTGTTACATGTGCACGCGTGCAACATAAACTAATTTTTGTTATATGAAAAAATTGAAAAAACTTCTTTTTTTTATATTTGTGAGAGTTAAGGTAAGTGTAAGAGAAAAGCCTAAAGCGAAGAGTATTGCTATATACAAAATAAATAATCACAAATATTTTTAATCATTTGCATTTAATTCTCCAATTCTTGTTTTCCAGTTTGTAATTTTTCTATATTCTCCCACGTTAGTCAAACATTTGAAAAATAAAGAGCGTTTAGCATGTAATTATATACAACGTTATAATAACATTACCAAAAAAGAATAGTTGTACATGCAAAATATATTGATTGTAAACTTTTGTTACCTAGTTAAAGACTGATATATCATTTAATACTTTGAAATATGCACATTCTTTGGTAGGTATTTTACATAAAACTATCAAGAAGATTGAGTAACACAATATAAATTGTGTTTTGCAAAAAATGAAAATAGCAAAATAATATAACAAGAAATTGGACAGAGAAAAAGTTAAAAATAATATAAAATGCATGTTAACTATCTCAATCATAATGAATGGTTTGATTCCTTTCTGGATTGGATTGTATTGGTCCAATTCCTTTTCAGGGATGCGTAGGAAATCTTGCAGAGGTCCGACCTCATATCTGTATGAGTATTTGAGTCTATCTTGAGTTTTTTGGTACTCCCAGTGTTTATACTACAAAAATGTGTAGTACTTTATACGGTGATGTTCACTCCCACATAAGCTCCATCAACGAGAGGCTCTTTAGACACCCCATTTTTGTAGTTTTTATTTTATCTTCTTAATCAATTTATGTTTAGATGTATTAATAAATAAAGTTTATTATTCAATGTTGGACGTAAATCTGATAATATACGGGCATCTAAAGAGTTCACCGAAAGTGTACGTGACACCACATTGTTAGATGTTGCAACATCATTAGCAGACATGGAATAAAGATGTGCTGACATCTTGGGCTTCTGTCCCTACTGAGCCTGAGTCTGTTAAGTCAAACCCTGCCGACCATGTTCTCTTCCCTATCGACGGACATTACTTGTTGTTGTACTCGCTACTGGTGCAGGACAAAAAGTTGTTTGGCTCCCACTAGCCACTGCACAGTCCCGAACCCGATGCTCTGAAGCACC
Source organism: Escallonia rubra (assembly GCA_033065855.1). Lineage (NCBI taxonomy): Eukaryota > Viridiplantae > Streptophyta > Magnoliopsida > Escalloniales > Escalloniaceae > Escallonia > Escallonia rubra. The sequence continues at coordinate 306,746 of JAVXUO010001702.1, read as the reverse complement.
CGCCAGTATTTTGTAGCACGACCTACCACTATGAACTCTTCCACATGTGTCACAAGGGATGGCTAGAAAGGCCAACCCGCTACCCTGACTACTACTCTGGGTAGGCCGAACTCCAAAATTGTGTGGTGGTCCACATTGAGTGTTCTGAACCGGTTGGGCGCTTGCGCTTTGTGACCCTCTAAAACCCATGTTCTGTCCTGGTCGAATCCAAAAACTCTGCCCAGATCTGCTCCCCTGAGTCGAAGCAGGCCTAAACCCTTGATTCTCGTCGAATCCAAAAACTCTGCCCAGATCTGCCCTTGAGCACCCTGTTGGGATGACTGCGCAAATGACTGACGCATGTCAGCTCCCGCAAATCTGTTATGGGTAAACTCTTGTCTCTCCCTCTTGTTACCACCCTACCTCTGCTCAAGCCTCCTCTTATGGTCAAACTTAGATTGCTCCAGAGCTCGTGCTAAATCGACACATTCCATGTAACTCATTAACTGAGCGGAGATCACCCCGTCTCTCAAACCAAGCCTAAGCCCCCATTCAAATTTCTGACATCTATCGGCTTCCGTTGGTGACATTCTTCCCGCAAACCGGGCGAGGTGCAAAAACCTCATCTCAAATTCATCGACAGATTCGTGATCCGCTTGCATCACATTCACAAATTCCCTTATCATCTGTTCACGATAACTTATCGAGAAATATCGATTGAAGAATAATTCTCTAAATTGTTCCCAAGTCATCTCGTCTAACTGTTGACGAGTGATGCCAGGGAAAGTGGGTTCGTACTTACGTGGAGGTGCCACAAAGGCTGCAGTCCGAGTCAGCTTCCAAGTATGTTAATGTGAGACACAGCAAGGGTGGAACAAGGGCAGAGACCAAGGGCTTCCCAGACAGAGCTTGAGGGTGGCAGTGCTGCGAGGGCGATAGCGCAGGATGAATATACGACGACAGTCACAGTCCGATGCTTAGGTCCAAAGTCAGGGTCCTGTATGTTTCTCTCTCTAGAATTCTAGAGTGAGAAAGTGAAATATGTTCTGAAAATGTCCAACCTCTATCCTCCTTCAAATGAATTCTCAAGACCTCTATTTATAGAGATTGAGATGATGATGTCATTAACCGACACGTGGCGCTCCCCGGGAGTGACACGTCACCGGGGGGTCCACGGGTGCCGGTGCTCCATGGACTGTCAGATCGCATATTCAACCGGCCTGCTCCTCACAGCGTCGCTCTGTCTGTCTGGAAAGACTGGCTCCCACCGCATCGGTGTGGCCAGAGAACCCCCTTGATCTAGCCTCCAATCCAAGCCCTTGCGGAGTCCCACAGGCCTGGCAGCGGTGGGGAAGACCCGACGCCCAACTGCCAGGTGAACTAGGCGCGATGCCCTCCGAAGACCTGCTCCCGTCTCGGAGTGACCCGGGGGTCATAGTCCCTAGGGGTGCCGACGCAAGCCCCCAGTGCCGGAGCACGTAGGCCAGTCACGCAGGCACCCTGACGGAGATAGTGTCCCGGAGGAGTCGTCTATTCCGCAGGCCAAGGTAGCATCCCGGAGGAGCCGTCTACCTGGCGGAAGGGGAGTTGAAGAGCTCCCTGGCAGAGATAGTGTCCCGGAGGAGTCGCCTATCCCTGCGGGTGAGTCCTTATGCCGGAGCACTTAGAGCGAGTCAAGGTAACATCCCGGAGGAGCCGTCTACCCGACTGGCCGAGGTAGCATCCCGGAGGAGCCGTCTACCTGGCGGAAGGGGAGTTGAAGAGCTCCCTGGCAGAGATAGTGTCCCGGAGGAGTCGCCTATCCCCGCGGGTGAGTCCTTAAGCCGGAGCACTCGGAGCATGTCAAGGTAGCATCCCGGAGGAGCCGTCTACCCGACTGGCCGAGGTAGCATCCCGGAGGAGCCGTCTACCTGGCGGAAGGGGAGTTGAAGAGCTCCCTGGCAGAGATAGTGTCCCGGAGGAGTCGCCTATCCCCGCGGGTGAGTCCTTGTGCCGGAGCACTCGGAGCATGTCAAGGTAGCATCCCGGAGGAGCCGTCTACCCGACTGGCCGAGGTAGCATCCCGGAGGAGCCGTCTACCTGGCGGAAGGGGAGTTGAAGAGCTCCCTGGCAGAGATAGTGTCCCGGAGGAGTCACCTATCCCCGCGGATGATGTACACTCCGGAGAGTGGGTTGAAGCATGTTCCATGACCAAGGCAAGGTGCGCATGGTGTGATGAATGAGTGTGGTTCCCGGGGGCATGATGATATGATTGTGGCGCATGGGCGCGATGAAGTGAGTAAGGTGCCAGGAGCACGTCTATGTCAATGGCGCGGCGCATGGGCGCGACGGAGTGCGTAAGGTGCCGGGGGCATGCTTGTGTCAATGGTGGCGCATGGGCGCGACAGAGTGTGTAAGGTGCCGGGGGCACGGTAGTGTGACATAGAGCCTGGGGGCACAGCTGTATCAGCGGCGCGGTGCACGGGCGCGGCGAAGTGTTGGAGCGTGACGCCCGGACGTTGGTGACGGGGGTCACAGAGACGACGTCCGGGCGACGGATGATGAACGTCATGGAGTTGTGTCTGGGCGACGGGGGTCGCGGAGTTGTGTCCGGGCGACGGGGGTCGCGGAGTTGTGTCCGGGCGACGGGGGTCGCGGAGTCGATGGACAACGGACGACAGACGTCGTGAAGTTGATGTACGAACGTCCGTAAGGTGATGCACGACGGACGTCGCGAGGTTGATGTACGAACGTCCGTAAGGTGATGCACGACGGACGTCGCGAGGTTGATGTACGAACGTCCGTAAGGTGATGCACGACGGACGTCGCGAGGTTGATGTACGAACGTCCGTAAGGTGATGCACGACGGACGTCGCGAGGTTGATGTACGAACGTCCGTAAGGTGATGCATGACGGACGTCGCGAGGTTGATGTACGAACGTCCGTAAGGTGATGCACGACGGACGTCGCGAGGTTGATGTACGAACGTCCGTAAACATCGTGGAGGTGCAAAGACTCGGGAAAACAAGTGCGCGCAGGAGGGAAGGCCATAGGCCAAACATTGGGGGGAAGGCCAAGGCCACCACCCCTGGGGAGGCCGAGGCCAACCCTTTGGTGAGGCCGAGGCCGACCCTAGGGGGTGGCCAAGGTAAAAGGCCAACTCCCATGAAAGGAGGCCAAGGCCACTCCCCCTTCGATGAACTTTGGGCGCGCCGACGGTAGGTGTTTTGATAAGCAATGACGAATTCGAAAGTTGTGTTGCGACGAGCATGCTACCAAGAATTGTACCCACATGATGAACAAGGTGCCAGAGTCATGTACGAAACGTACAAAATGAAAAAAGTGCAAAAAGAACTTTGCGCGAAGAGTGAAGAGCCGGGGGGGAAAGGCCAAGGCCAAACCTCCTTGGGCAAGTGTCATGGTGCATCGACGGACAACGTGCGAAGTGTGACGGTCGAAGCGTGATGCGGCGTCGCACGATGATGAGTTTCTTAGCGACGAAGTCGCGTAGAAGAAGTAAGAAGTGCACGTGACTTGAGCGTGCACACTTTGACCGGTTGTGAGCGTTGAAAATGTCTGTTGCTTGTGCGGACGTGTCATGCAAAATGGGACCGTAGTGGGCCTTTGGGTGCGACCAGAATAGGTTGGGAACAACGAGTGAAACTCCCCTCTTCCATTTTCCACCACTTATACGCTTCACCTATCAACTTATAGATAGTGAATTCAAGTTTTTGCCTCTCACTACAATGAATGGCCTAAAAAAATTTCTCTATCTCGTTGATCTAGTTCTCTGCCTCCATAGGGTCAAACGACCCCTTAAACTTGGTGACGTTCTGTTTATTAAATTCAGATAAAGTATTCTCATCTTGAGGCTATGGTTGAGGCGGAATGGGGTTTCGCACCCCCTATTGCTGGTTGGTCATATTTGCAGCCAAAAAGGTCAGGAGTTGGTTCATAGTGTGCAAAACATCAGTCAGTGGTTCGGGGTTTTGTTGTTGCTCTTCTCTCTGAGGTGTCTCTCCTACCTGGACCTCCTGGCCCTCCGGATAGTTTCTACTAGCAGTACTACATGTGCGAACCATGCTAATACAAATAGCTTTTATCAAGATATACAAGCACGTATCTGGGAAAACAATATGACTAAAGATTATATATATATACACACACACACACACACAACATTTTGTTTTACATCAGACTTTCGCTCTTACCAGTTACAAAAGAAAGGGTCTAACTATGATACAACAAAAGTGAACCCTACTATACTGTACAATATTCAGTCTAAGTTACTCAGTCTAAGAACAATCATAACGTTATATAAACAATTTGAAACTACAATGACCCTCGTCTAGAATCAATTGTCGCCTATATTCTGACAGAGCCCAGTCAGACGGCCAATCCCGGACAATTTCTTGAATCATCCAGATCACCCTCATGCTAGCGTCCCTAGTATGCTCCTGGATTTGGCTCACTTATTGCCTTCCATGCTCACATTTCGCTTCTAATTTTCATATCGTCTGGTTGGCACTAATTTCTAGGGATGCCAACCGATTAGCCAGATCATCTATTTCCTCAGTTAACCAGCAACACTTTTCTTTCCAACGCTCTACCTGAGTTGCACTAGTCAACTGATTTTGGCTATCTCCATGAGAAGCTAAAGCATGCATGTGCATCTTCAAATCGATTCGAGGATTTTTCGTTTCGACAAACTTATCCTTATCGGGCATCTTGAACTTCGATGAGAGTCTATCTTCCAGGCCCAAGGTAAGGGTACTGAAGTTCATGGGGTCGTTGGCCATCCTGAATATTGCAATTTGTGACTCGAGCATTGCCAACTTCTTCTTCTAATCAAGAACAACTACCTTCCTTCATCGTCAGACTCATACTGTCGATCAGCTTCCACCTTGGGATCTCCTTTCTTCTTTTCTTCCTTCTTCTCTACCTAAGTTCTTCCTCAGATTCTCTATTATGATCTTTTTTTCATGAACAATTCTACATCCAAGGCTCTCCTCGCATTTTCTGCTGCTAGGGCGAAGAAGGTAGCTGGAAAATCCTTTTATAACTTATCAAGGACCCGAACAAGGTCATTAAGCTGAGGGAATTCTTCGGCCATCGGGATTCACTTGATTTTTTTGGACATATACCAATATTAGAGTTTTTTTACCCTTAGTTCTATAGGGAATAAAACACAAGAATTTAAAACAGCACACATAAACTGGCCAGTTTATACCTGCAAAAGTGTGGGTACTGATTAACCGTCTATAACAGCCTGGAAATCCAGAGCTCCATCGCCTTGAATCCCTGGAGCGTTAACCTATTACATCACTACATATCATAACACCTGTCATAATTTCAGATCTTCTAAAGCAACATCACCCAAAGTTCTTCCAAAAACGTAAAGTTTCACAAAAGGAATTCCAATCTTAAGCTGTTAAGACTTAAATAAGTTCTTAACTAAACGCATTAACTATATAGGCCCACGCAGGGGTCCTATCTACACAAAATAGGGTAAATGTCTCAAATCTTACCCAAACTCTAAGGGGCTGTTTGATAAAACTGAAATTTACGTGCTGAAAAAGTTAAGCACTGAATTCGTAAAATTGAAAACTTTAAGCGACTGAATTTTTACTGAAAAATAAGTTAACCTGTTTTGGTAAACCAAAAGCAGATGTCTGAAAACTATTTATTTACAAATTTATCCATTTTACCAAAATTATGCATTTGTTTATGTACTTTATAGCTTTTTTTTGGGCTAAAATCGTGTTGGTGGTGGTGGTGGCAGTGACGATGGAGGCAACGGCAGCAAAAACGTTTCAATGGGGACGCTAATTGTGCGTGAAGACATGGTGTTGGTAATTGTGATGATGGCGACATGGCGGTCATGGCAGTGGTTGTAGTGTGGTGGATCTTTAGATGATTTTGGTAAAAATGGACATGGTGACAACAATGACGGTATGGTGGAGACGACAGTGTCCTTGTGGTGGTGTCGGTGGCGAAGGTGATAGTGGCTAGGTCGTGATAATTGTGGTGGTGGTAGCAAAAGGAAATAATGGTTGTGGTGGTTGTATTGTGGTGGAAGCGGTGTTGTCAGCAAATTAATTAAGGCGACATCGTGGTGGTAATTTGTACCAAAAAGACATCGTGGTGGTAATTTTTTTTATGTAAAAATATGTTAAATAACTTTTAACCATCTCTCTTAAAATTAAGTTATCAGCATTAAATAAATCCATCCTGACTTAAAATTTTAGTCTATTTTTGGTAAGAATTATTATTTTTAAGTGATACAAGGTTTAGCGTTATCAAACGCACTTACTTGAAAATCATTGAAAACTTTAAGTTTTAAGTGCTTAATTGCGTTATCAAACACACCCTAACTCTTCCTCACGCGATCTACTGCTAGTGGCTACATGCAGAACAGAACAAACGAGGGTGAGCTTTTGAGAGCTCAATAAGGCCGTTCAAGGGTAATCCTTGAAGAAGTTAAAACGATTCGAAGACAAGCTGCTTAGGGATTACAAAACAGTCACAACAATTTGACAAGAACATGGAAAAGAGTTTCAACTCAATCCTTTTTTATAAGATATCCAAACAGTTGTTCTCAGTCATTCTTAGAACAATCAATTCAGATACAATGCAAATAAATTTTGAAGATACTGACCATGAGCAGATGCAATGCCATACAAGTAATGCTTAATATAATGTACACATGCATGATGTATGAACACTAGTCTATTTAGGTACTAGCCTGTGTTCCACGTAGGATTCAGACCAGCCTTATAATACCCACCTCAGTACAGACCCCCATGTCAGTATACAGAAGACATATATCATAGAATCAGTACATAGTTCAATGCTCAGCATGCAATAAAAGGTGAGCACCGATAAGAGTTCAAATAATGGAATCAGGTTCAATATCAAGGTTTAATTGACAATAGCATATCGATATCAATGCATACTTTAGAGTTCATTAATGGTCATAAGCAAAACGAGAGAACAATTACGAACGCAAACTGATGACTTAAGGTTCAGATATAAACCCTTACCTCGGTCCACAGCTAAGATATCCTAACCGAATAATCGTTCGCTCAACCCAATGATTAGAATACATATTATATCACCATACTATATACTCATTATTTTCTCACGCACATTCTCAGAATGCCCCCTCACCGGATATGTAAAATTACTAAAATGCCCTTTATGTGTAAAATTATAAAAAACACCTCTCTTGATCTTAAATTACTAAAACAACCTTCCCGTAGATAAAACCACTAAATATCCCTACCATACGCGAATTTATATGAAAATATAGTTTGTGTAAAATTACCAAAATACCCCCTTGGGGTTCCCGGCTCTACAATAATCTTAAAAACACATTAAGACATTATTTTAAGTATTCCGAAGTCATTTTTGGATTAAAAAGTATTTTAGAATTTTTTCGCCCGAAAATCCCGAACCAGGGTCCAGACAAAGCGCTCAGAAGCCGGTTCTACCAAAAATAGTTATTGACTTCGGAATGAAACTAAATTTTAGAAAATGAAACATCTCAGATAACCTAAGGTTACCATAAAATTTTCAAATTAAAATAGCCTGATTTGCTATGCTAAATAATTCGATAATTCTTGTTAACCGATACACTAATTTAGCGTCATTCGCGGATACTAAAAATTTCAGAGCATGTGTCTTGTAAAAATAATGGGGGTTACTATTTTTGAGTTTTGTCCAATTCTGATCAGAATTATGTATATAAAAAAGGACAAAATAGTCTAACCTAACACCCCCCCCACCCCCCCACCCCCCCCACCGCCCCCTTATGAAAATATAGTTTATGTGTAAAATTATCAAAATACCCCTTTGGGGTTCCCGGCTCTACAATAATCTTAAAAACACATTAAGACATTATTTTAAGTATTCCGAAAATCATTTTTGGATTAAGTATTCCGAACGCAAACTGATGACTTAAGGTTCGGATATAAACCCTTACCTCGATCCACAGCTAAGATATCCTAACCGAATAATCGTTCGCTCAACCCAATGATTAGAATACATATTATATCACCATACTATATACTCATTATTTTCTCACGCACATTCTCAGAATGCCTCCACACCGGATACGTAAAATTACTAAAATGCTCTTTATGTGTAAAATTATAAAAAAACACCTCTCTTGATCTTAAATTACTAAAACAACCTTCCCGTAGATAAAACCACTAAATATCCCTACCGTACGCGAATTTATATGAAAATATAGTTTATGTGTAAAATTATCAAAATACCCCCTTGGGGTTCCCGGCTCTACAATAATCTTAAAAACACATTAAGACATTATTTTAAGTATTCCGAAAATCATTTTTGGATTAAAAAGTATTTTAGAAATTTTTCGCCCGAAAATTCCGAACCAGGGTCCAGACCGAGCGCTCAGAAGCCGGTTCTGTTAAAAATAGCTATCGACTTCGGAATGAAACTAAATTTTAGAAAATGAGACATCTCAGATAACCTAAGGTTACCATAAAATTTTCAGATTAAAATAGCCTGATTTGCTATGCTAAATAATTCGATAATTCTTGTTAACCGATACACTAATTTAGCGTCATTCGCGGACACTAAAAATTTCAGAGCATGTGTCTTGTAAAAATAATGGGGGTTATTATTTTTGAGTTTTGTCAAATTCTGATCAGAATTATGTATATAAAAAAAGGACAAAATAGTCTAACCTAACACCCCCGCCCCCCCCCCCCCCCAACCCCCCCCCCCCCCCCCCCCCCCGCGCTAGTGACAATTACATCACTATTCACGATCAAGCACACACTGTTTCAGCTTAAATGCACACACTCACCTTCTTCTCTACTGGCTGCTAGAACACCCACCGAAGTGCATCACCTTCACGCACATACACACTACCACACTTAAACACATTCACTACACCTATTTACACCCATTAACACACATGCCAACACTGAATTACACACATACACTTCACACAATTCATGCTCAAACACACACATTCACTATCACTCCATGCACACACTGTTCATGCCCAAAACACACACTGCCATACACTCCCATCCTTCGGCCATACACTCCCATCCTTCGGCCATACACACAAACTCACTAAATCACCTTGCTTCCTTTCAAAACACACATAATCGCCACCTAATCAACAATAAACACATACAACCTCCACGAATTCTACACCCACATGTATACACCCTGCACACATGCACACAGTAAACGCACACTGCACCCACTGCACAACTACAATCCCTCTCCTTGACCCCCTTCAAATCTGAAAATCTTTCAAAACCAACATACACATCGAAATTACACAAAACCATTGCCTTGATCTCCCACCCGAGGCCTTAAATTTCCCAGAAACACACTCCCACAGAGCCATGTTCATGGCATCCCTACACACTCCATAGTGACCAAAAACACACAAAAATCCCATAAACACATACTGGAATATGCATACTAGCAGTTTGATTGCTCACCTCTTAAAGCTAGCCCTGAATTCCTCTCTTTTCTCTCTGGTTTTTCTTCCTCCCCACGGCTGCCCTGTTTTTGCTTCTCCTTCACCGTTCCTTCCTCTGTTTCTTGTTTTGTTTCTTTTTTTTTTCTTTCACCCGAGACTCCCTCACCCACATTAACCTTTATTTTAATAATTACTTTAACTTAGTCATTAAAATTAAGTAGGAGGTGTCACTATGTCATGAAATGGTTCATAAAAATTTACAAACTTCCAACCCTAGTCTAGCCATTTTTCCAAAATTACAAAGTGGGCGCCCATATGTTACATATTTACAAAAAGGCCCCCATAGCTTTTTTTTAAAAAATAATACTTAACCCCAAAACCCCTTTTAATATTTCTCATTCCAATAATTCTCGAGTAATGCGCAATATTATCGCTCTACGATTATTTTGGACAGCCGATAATTATTATCATTTAGAAAATCTTTTTCTAACGCCTCGAAAAATGCAGGGTATTATACCGTCCGGTAAAACTTTTGGGTCTATCAAGAACTCGTGTTTTTTTGGACTTTTGGGGGTCACGGGAGAACTGTATGGTAAACTCTAATTGTGTTTCTCGTCCAGTTGACCAGCGGTTGAATTTTTTGGTTATTTTCATGAGACCAACTAGTTTGGCTTTGTACAAATGGTGCATGTTGACCAACCATCCGCTTTACCTATTTGGTAAACTGGCCAGTTGACCATGACACTTTTTCAGAGTCTAAAATTGGGGGAGGGTTTTGGCCGGAAAAACTGATAGATCTGATTTTGTGACTTCGTTAAACCAATTGTCAATCCTTGGACCTGCCTGAGGCATAACGACGTCTGGTATCCGTCAGCTAATCAAGATCGGCAAAGAGTCCCCGGTTGGACCGTGATCCCTTGTGGATAAGGGTGTAATATTGATAAAAACGAAGCGGAATATTGAGATGATTCAGAAAAGATATGGCAAAAACTTTAGAGAGAGAGAGAGAGAGTCTTTATCGAAGATTTATTTTTAAAAATTTCAGAATGCCGGTTAGGTCTTAACTAGATTAAATCTCAGGATGCTAGGTTGAACTACCAAAGTTTTCTTTTTAGGTAGAAAACTCAGGGCATGCGTTAGTCTGCGGGCTGTCAACGCCATCACTCGGCAATAACCCTGAACGACTCGCTCCCACTATTGTTTTAGACCCATAAAGAGGACTCTGGAAGTCCGTTTTGAAGCATAATCGATTAAAACTAGAAAAAACCTGGAGTAAGCATAATCATTTTTAAAACAAAAATTAATTAAAAGAGTCTCACTAACCCTTTATTGATAATACTGGCTAGTTTTATGGATACCAACCGGTTTCCCAGCCGATATGCCATGTCATTGGCAGGTATTCCCATTAAAGGGTAGACCATGGTCCTTCGTGGAAATATTCAAGGTGTGTGTTTTCTCCCACTCAGGGTGAAAAGTCACTTCCTCGGCTAGATTTGCATGATATACCTCTATCTGGAACTCGATGAGTTAATAATGGATGGTCATTGGAATATATAACACAAAATACATAGATAAATGGAGGCCGCAGTACTAGGCCTTGGAGTTAAGGGTGTAGTCAAGCGCCTTGCAACTAAGAAGCCCGAGGGTTTTAATCGTTCCCCTTGATTGGGTGAGCTGGGAAAAACGTACGCGTGTGTGAACCATAAAAAAAAAAAAGACAAACTCGTAATATCAATATGCACATAGACATATAAAAAGCTTCAAAACACATTGAGGGATAAAAATACACAAAATAATTTTTTGTCTACAGTCTAGTCCTCTTATTTAGTTCCCAGCAGAGTTGCCACTATAGCAAACTGCTCTAAAAATTTAGAGCCGTGAAGGTCTAACTCGAGTCGCCATCTTATTTTTAGGGTTGATTTAATAATTATTGAGGATAAACATGAAAACCCTAATTTGACTCTGATTGTCCAAGTTAAGCTTCTAACTTATGAAACCAAAGGTTCGAATTTAGGGACAATTTATAAAGCGGGAAGGTTCTAGGCACCCCTTTACTCTAACTGGTACCTAAATTGTTTTATATTTTTTTTGTGGTTTCTATCCCAAAAAATTAATAAAAAGACAAAGACTAAATTAAACATAATTTGGTTTGAATTCAACAACGTGGGTCAAATGGCTAACATATCTAGTTGGACAAAACAGAAATCAAAATCATCGTAGTTTGACCAGACTCAACGAGAGGCGACCTAAATCTTGCTCTTTGACACGACTTTCCTAGTTGAACATAAATCGACTTAAAAACTAATTTTTTTAATTATCATTTTTTGAACCTTTGACTGATATATGATCACAGGAAGAGGAGACAAACTAGACTGTCCTGTTCTAAAGAAGCAATATAAATTAATTTGAGATGGATCTATGATGCGAGTAGACTAAGAAATGGAAATTATGTTGTATAATTCTCCATAGAAATAATACACCAATCTACGGGGAGGAAGGTATAAGATTTTTAGAGAGAACACATAAACCCCTATTCTGAGGCTCAAGGGATTTATTTATAGTGGTCTGGAGTCGAAAAAATGGTAAAGAAGACTTTTCTCGAGTTTGAAATATATGATAAAGAAGAATATATGATTTAAATGAAAGATCCAAAATAGGCAACTTACCTGCTAGTTTGTCAAAAATCGGCCTGCTTATCCCTTCATTAAATAAGATTTTCTTCCAAAAATTTGGGCAAATTAATTACCAGAAGTTCTGTAAAAATCTCTAAGAAGAGAGATGAGATGCATCAGATTTTGGGAATCATTCCCAAGTCGCATTGAAATTAGATAAATCAAGAATAAATCACAAATTCATTATGAGTCATCGAATTCAAGTTAGCCCTATTTGTCCGCATTAAATTCAATTAATTGGACTTCTTTAGCCTACTGAACTTTGACCGGACAAGACTCTAACTGGATTGGACTTAATTAACTCGTTTGGTAACGTTTATTTTTTCAGTTTTTTCTCTAGTTTTGTAAACTGAAGAAAATAAACGCGTTTGACACACAGTTTTCATTATTATTTTATTTCAGTTTTAAAAATCAATTTTTAAAACATGGCTGTTTTTTAAAACTCCAAAAAGGAGTTTTCGGTTTTCAGTTTTAGTTTTTATTTTGAGACCACCACCCTGCCACCGCCCACTGCCACTGCCCACCGCCACGCTCCACCACCACCACCGCAAACCACCACCAAAGAAAAAATTCAAAATAAAAACTGGATAATCAAATACCCAAAAGAAAAAACTCAAAATAAAAATTGGGTAATCAAATACCCATTTGTTTTTTTAACTGGTTTTGGTTTTGATTTTTGTTTTTTTGAAAACAGAAAACCAAAACTGGAAGTGTTACCAAACGCTACCTAAGTTAAGCTTATTTTCTTACAAGGTCAAGACCCATAATCATGACGAACTTAATTAATAATGAAGCTCAATGTGAAATAAACAAATAAGACTACGAAATGGGGTGTATATATATAGGTCTTATTCTCTTAGCTTTTTTCATTTTTGCAGGATTAATAAGGACTATTTTAGTAAGCGCTATAAGATCTAAAAACTAATTTTAAACTTTGTCTAACCAGTATGCTAACATGTTAGCACTTCATACTGAGTAATCTATTCTAAATGCACTTCTATATTATTCCATCTACCACAGAAGCAATGGAAGGATATATAAATTATCATGACCTGAACCTAAAGCGGACCGACTTGGCTTGAAGATGACGGGCAGGCCCGACTGACTAAGTCTCGTAGGTACCACCAGGCCTCACTTGCGAAAACTGAAAACACTGCTGCAAAAGAGTAACATTTACCATCTCTTAAAAATATTTCTTTCAAGAATCACAACGTACTGTGCCTTAATTAGCAATTTAGAATACTAAACGGTTCAGCTAATGCCGCCAGTGCTCCTCGATAATTTCATCACTGCTATATCAGTTATCATCTCATATTCAATGTATGCAATGTCACTTTCAAACTAAAATAATGACCAAGTAGTGAGCGTCAACATGCTCAGCAAATAACTAGTAACATAACAACTCAAGCAAACATATTAGGAATTACTGTATAAACCATTATGTTAAAATGTAACGATCCATAAAAAGAGTTACGCTTTGCCACTAAGAAAGTAATTTACAAACACATACTTGCAGTAGAGAGAAAATACAGTTAGCGATCAAAATAATTGCAAATCTTAAAAAATGATGCTTTTGAAACTTCACTTGCACTTAATTATGAATTATATTCTCTTTCAAGACTAAACGTTTGTTAGTTAACTATATTCAACCGTCCCATACCAGCTGAATACACTTTGGCTCAAGGTCTTTCTATACAATGTTTAGCTAGCTAGCCTACGTACATTTGTCCACTCTTCAATGTACAAGCTTTCCCCTTGTCAGACTCACTGACTAGTTTTGGAACTAAAGCAGGACCAACACTAATATTATATGCTTCTGGTTGGGGTCGTTATCCTTGGATTAACTTTTGCAGTATTATAATAAGTGCTATATCAGTAAGCCTTATATGATATCAATTTTAATTTTAGACATTCTAGATTATATAAGCAATAATATATGACGACTTAAATTTGAGTATTGTGAGCTCAAGAATTTTGAAATGGTCCCTAGTGTCTATTCCAATAATAAAGAGCGAATAATACCTCATCCTAGTCGAAACACATGTATATCTGGATCAAACCATGCTAGAAGGCTTAACACATCTCCTCAAAAGGAAAAAAATAAAAAAAAGAACTTGACTACAGGGGTAGTAGATATATTGTACTGCAACTAACTAATGAGATGAGAAAATAATACAGACAACATTTTGATACTATTATCAGAAATTCCTGTATCTTATTGGACTACGAGTTCGTTACACAGCGTTATCTCTATGACCATTACGTCTATCACCATAATGTCAAGGGGCTGAGACAAGAGGGTGCACAGTTGAACAAATGCCCCCCTATGTCTGCCAATACACTTGACACAATAGGTATATTGCCATATGTGTATATCCCATATTCTGATGCCGCTCCTTCTCATTCTATGCCTTCAATAAAAATGAATTACAATTGACATTTCCACTAGAGTTAGAAGGGGAAAATATCAAAAAGAAACCTAATCTTCGATGGTTGTTGCTTTTCACCTCCTTGCGTTTTTTAATCTACCCTAGCTCTCAATCACTCTCTCTAATGGTTCTTCCACCTTGCTACATTCATCTTTGCAAATATACCAACATGATTCGGGAATTCTGCCACTCCCTTCAGCAGTCTGTCTTATTGCAAAAGCCTTATCACCCACCTTCTTGAAACTACTTGGCAAATTTGCATTTTTTTGATGAGGAACAACAGTGGATTCTCCGTTCACATGCGTCTACTTTCTAGATGTTTGCCTTGTGAATTTGCAAAATCATATAAATTTCACGACACTTGGTTCGTAGCTACTAACTAATGTCGAATTTTTTTCCTTTTCTTTTCTTGGTTTTCATGAAGATTGGTCAGTTGCAGAATAGTTGCGTTGAAAGGTAATGTGCAGGGATTTCAGGATATTGATTATTGGAGCCAATTTAGTCCAAGTGGGTTAGAATATGGTGGGGATAAATTTAGCCTAAGTTAAGCTTTTTCAAATTTATTTTGTTACGAATTTTCAACAAACGTTACAAAATGTATTTACGTGAGTAAAATATTTTTGAGATAACATATTAAGAAGCATATGCCTATCTTACGTAGACTTTTTAGCTTCACCACTTATTACGACGAAGATTTTGTCCAATGGAACAGCATTTGTTCCTGGCAACAACATAATCTCCAGGCACGTGTGGACTTCCATCCCAGCTTTTGGTGTCTTCCATCCATCACTGACTTTCCAGACTGAGCGAGACACAAGAGCTGCCCTAAAAAAGTTGATGACGGCCGGGCATACATGCATGAATGGTTGTAGCCTCACTCGTGTCGTGCATGATCATGCGTAGGATCCACCCCACGTGTGTCTGCCTTATCCACACTTGCAGATTGCACGACCCTTGAGGAGATCAAGATATGATTCTCTGTTTCACAAGCTTGCTACATGTATGGGTACAAAAGCATTTTTAGCATTTTGGAGTGTCCCTAAGTGTATGTGACACCATTCGTTGGAGTTATGCATGTGTTTGCATCCCAAGAACTTCTATTATACAATAATGTTGCTTATGTAATAAGTGTTCCTTCCTCTTTCGAGTTCAATGGGTGGTCAATGTACATAAAAAAAGGGCATACAGAAAGTTTTTTGAAACACCTAACCGAGAAGTTCTCTTCAAAATAAATTTTCGCTTACCACGACTTTGGCAAGAAGTTTCAAGACTAAAGATTACAGTGTGACTTAGAAGCTGAAACTTTATGCATACTTAGATGCTTTGATAGCCAAACTTTTTTACTTCGATCAGGTTTGCTATATGTTAAGTGTATGCATTTCTAGATCATTGCAGCGTTCCATATATGTATATATATATATATATATATATATATATCACAGTCCTTGCCCCCATAAGGTCCAGAAAAAGATGGTACTACCACTTTTGTGAGGACCCCAGTAATTGCTGGACATTACTTACTTTTTTTACGAGTAGTCAAGCTGCAAAAGTGTTACTCTTTCATCCTCATTGATGACGTCTTAACCTGCCCTACTAATCTTCAAATGGCTTTTTGTGGGCAAGGGCTTAGCTAGGAAAAAAATAAAATAAAGTCTTCCCTTCGTGTTGAATGTGCTGGGAGTGGCTACCACACACAGACCGATTGCTTTCTCAACTTTTGCTAACGTGAATTGTGACCATCTATGACATGTCTCTTTTTCAAGTCTTAAAGTAAATTTAGCCACCAAGGAAGGATGTACCTGTAAGCCCTCCACGCCAATGGGGGTCTTTGCAGACATTAGAGGGTCCACTGAAAAACCTACCCTCATCCTCTCACTCCAACCGCATATTTTCCGTTTGACACCAAACACCTTGCAAGTGGTTATTATGGGCTGGTTTTCCTCGCTCAAAAGCCTAAGTTCAAGCCCTTTTTGGCGATGGTAAAGCATGATTCTTCATTCCAGAGCATGTTCAAGAGAAGGAAAAACTCACCATCTATAAGAAGCAATCTCCATTGGTATGTGTGGTTGTTGTCAGGACAATGTGAAGGAAAGAAAAAATCAACTGTGGAAGTTGTTTAGTTTTACAAATATTGATATTTATAGACCTTCAATTGTCACAAGAAATAAAAATCTGTCACGAATTCTCACCTTAAGGGCTCATGGAGGCGTGTATAATCACAATAATGTTTTCTCTTTTTTATTTTTTGGAGAATCTTTTTAAGGCATATGAAGTACACCGCAAAATAGATGATAGAGTTTATTTTAGTACATAGAAATTCAACAACACTCTATATGTTTGTACCCTATTCTAAGAGTAAATTCGTACACCCTTTTGTTTACACTGAGGAAAAAATGACTTGATTCAGCCTAGCTATCAAGGTGTTGCTCTAAAGCCCCAATATGCCAAGTCACAATCAAGTTGAGAGAACGCCCAAACATCTACCTTTGGCAGATTCACCCTAAGGCGCATTGGTGATGGTTATCCAGCTGTCAAATCAAGATTACAATAGTTGATTGACACCTAGCCTGTTCTAAAGAAAGAAAGGGCACGCCGCTCACTTACACAAGGCAACGAGATTTAGTGTGCAATGTGTCGTGTAGGAATCTAATTATATATTTATATGAAAGTCGAAACTGAGATATTGTTGTAAAGTTATCGCTTACTTGGACAATCTCTTACTTCATCACGTGGACTTTCCTATTTTTAATTTTAAAATATTTTAAATTTACTGATTTGGATCTCTCTCTCATCACACCGATCGACCACGCCGGCCTCTACCTCCCAACGAAAACCACCCACCCAAGACCCACACCGCCAGCAACACCCATTGTCCCTGCCAATCAACTATCCACATCACCACGACCCACAACCACTGACCACCACCTCCCCACGAAGATAAACTACGACCACCACAACCACACTGGGGAGCGATGGATGCTTCTTCTCCTCAGAGCCTTCCACACCGTGGGCTCCGACGACAGCGCCACCTGGGCCTCCGCCATGGCCGAGGAGTTTGCCCCTGTCCCATGCATCTGCCGCCTCATCCTCACCGCCTACGAGGAAGACCTCCGCAACCCACAGTTCCCCCCAGCTCACGGCGGCTACCGCCTCAACCCGACTAGATCGTCAAGCGCGTCACCTACGAGCAGACCTTCGGCCACGCGCCGCCCTACCTAATCGACGTCGACCACGAACATCACGAGATCGTACTCGCCATATGCGGCCTGAACCTAGTCAAAGAGAGCGATTACAAGCTCCTCATTGACAACGCGCTTGGAATGCAAATGTTTGACGGCGGGTACGTTCATCACGGGCTGTTAAAATCCGCGATTTGGTTACTGAACCAGGAATCAAATACTTTAAAGCGGCTGTGGGTGGAAAATGGCTTGGATTATAAGATGGTGTTTGCGGGTCACTCGTTGGGGTCGGGCGTGGCCGCGCTGCTAACGGTGATTGTGGTGAACCATCAGAGCCCACGGTGTGGAAGGCCCTGAGGAGAAGAAGCATCCATCGCTGCTGCTGGTAGATGGCAATGGATGCTTCTTCTCCTCAGGAGCACATACAATGTGTACTTATATACAAGGGCATAAATGTCTTTTTATGTCCAGCCGTTAACACCGTTAAAGAAAGTTAGATTTTAGGAGCGGAGTGTAATTTACAAAGATAGGCGGGTCCGTGTGTACACTACAAGAAAAAAGGGTTTTAACGACGGACTTTTAGCGACGAAACGACTTCCGTCGCTAAAGGTGTTTTCAGTGACGGAATTTCCGTGGGTAAAAACGTTGTCCAAAAAAATATTTTACCGACGGACTAATCCGTCGGTAAAACCATTCCCGACGGACTTTTAACGACGATTTTTTAACGACGGTATAAACCGTCGCTTAATGGTTTTACCGACGGATCTTTAGCGACGGGACAAGTCCGTCGCTAAATGTGTTCTTAAATACCCAGATTTCTCTCTCTCTCTCTCTCTCTCCCAGTCTTTCCTCCCCACCAGCCCCCCACGCCGGCGACAGGCCCCCGCCTCCGTCCCTCCCCACCAGCCCCCCAAGCCTGCGACAGGCCCCGGCCTCCGTCCCTCCCCACTAGCCACCACGTCGGCGACAAGCCCCCGCCTCCATCCCTCCCCACCAGCCGCCCACGCCGGCGACAGGCCCCCGCCTCCGTCCCTCCCCACCAGCCCCCCACGCCGGCGACAGGCCCCCCCGCCATCACCACACCACCCTTCCCTCTCCCCTCAGATCTGCCGTCCCCATTGCCACCTCGCCGCCCCGCAGCTACCCCACTACTGCCACAGCCACCTCACAGTCGCACCACCATCGCCATAGTTCATCCCCCTCCGCCGCACCACCACCCTCTGTCGCTGCCTTCCGTGCGCCACTGTCGTCATCCGCCTCGCACCACCACTGCCTGAACTCACTTTTTTTCCCGGTTAGAAATTATTTATCATATTGAATTAATCTGTTGTTATAATGTAATTGTATGCTAGAAATTAATCTGTTGTTATAATGTAATTGTATGCTAGAAATTATTTATCGCATTAAATCTATTGTTATAATGTAATTGTATTTAATCTATTGTAATGCAATTGTATTTGATTTGCTATAATGTAATTGAATTTAATTTGTTGTAATGTAATTAAATTTAATTTTTTGTAGTGTATTGTATTGTATTTAATTTGTTGTAATGTAATTGTAACGATTAAAGCCTAATTATACTTAATTTATTCCCAAGTAACCCTAATTGAACCAAATTAACCCTAATCAAACCGTAATTATCCCTAATCTAACCAATTAACAGTAATTAACCCCGCGTAACCCTAATTGAATGAATTAACCCCAATTAAACCTGATTAACCCTAACTGAACCAATTAATTGTAATGAAGCCCGTTTCAACCTAATCTAACCAATAAGCCCTAATTAATCCCGATTTACCCTAATTGAACCAATAAACCCTAATTAGCCCTGATTAGCCCTAATTGAACCAATTAACCGTAATTAGCTCCGATTAAACCTGTTTGAACCGGTTAACCTTAAACCCTAAATCCTAATTAAAGCATAACTAGCCCGGATAAACCCTAACTATCCTTAATTTGTTCCCAATTATTCCTAATCAAACCGTAATTATCCCTAATCTAACCAATTAACAGTAATTAACCCCGCGTAACCCTAATTGAACGAATTAACCCCAATTAAACCTGATTAACCCTAACTGAACCAATTAATTGTAATGAACCCCGATTCAACCTAATCTAACCAATAAGCCCTAATTAATCTCGATTTACCCTAATTGAACTAATAAACCCCAATTAAACCTGATTAACCCTAACTTAACCAATTAATTGTAATGAACCCCGATTCAACCTAATTGAACCAATTAATTGTAATTGAACCCCTAATTGAATGCCCTGATCCAACCGAACCCTAAATTGAAATAATTGAACCCCCTTAATTGAACCATAAATTGAATGCCCCAAATCAACCGAACCCTAAATTGAATCAATATAACCCCCTAATTGAACCCTAAATTGAAGTAATTGAACCCTAATTAAATCCCAAAATTGAATGCCCTAATCGAATCGAACCCTAAATTGAATGCCCTAATCGAATCGAACCCTAAATTAACCCCTAATTAAACCCTAAATTGAATGCCCTAATCCAACTAAAACCTAAATTGAATGCCCCAAATCAACCGAACCCTAAATTGATTCAATAGAACCCCCTAATTGAACCCTAAATTGATGTAATTGAACCCTAATTAAACCCTAAATTGAATGCCCGTGATCGAACCGAACCCTAAATTAAACTAATTGAACCCTAAATTGAATGCCCTAATATAATCGAACCCTAAATTGAAATAATTCAAGCGCATCAGATATGTGCATTTTGAACAATTTTTTCCTATTTGAACATTGATAATTTGTTTGATAATTTTAGGTTGTTAATTGTGTATTTGAGAATTGTGATTATTGATATGTGATTTTAGGTTGTTAATTGATGATTTTAGGTTATTAGCTGTGCATTTGAAGTAATTGCGATTATTAATTGATGATTTTAGGTTGTTAATTGATGATTTTAGATTGTTAATTGTGCATTGAGCATTTGAGATATTGAGATTATTGACGGAGGATGGGACCCAATTGGATTGAATGTGTGATTTTTGTTAATTTTTATTGCATTGGGCGGCATTTGAGAATTGAGAATTGAGATTGTTGACGGAGGATGGGACCCAATTGGATTGAGATACCTGTTAGTTAGCGCAGACACGGACACCACGTCTGATCGATGGTGTCCGACATTTAAAAAATAAATATTTTAATAAATCAATTAACCCTAATTAATTAGCTCTAACGATCCTAATTAGTTTTAATTAACCCTAAGAACCTAATGAAAATCAAAGTAGCTGTAATTATCCCAAATTAGCCAAAATGAACCCAATTACGCGCATATGGATTATAGTTAGCCTAATTAGTCGTAATTTGCACTAACATAACCCAATTAAGCCTAATTAGCGCTAATTAGGACTAATCAACACTACTCGGCACAATTAAACCCTAATTAGGACTAAATAACCCTAATTAGTCCTAATCAACCCTAATTAGCTATAATTATCCGAAACTAGCCCTCATTAACATTAATTAGCCCTAACATAACCCAATTAAGCCTAATTAGCCCTAATTAGGACTAATCAGCACTACTCGGCACAATTAAACCCTAATTAGGACTAAATAACCCTAATTAGTCCTAATCAACCCTAATTAGCTATAATTAGGCCAAACTAGCCCTCATTAACATGAATTAGCCCTAACATAACCCAATTAAGCCTAATTATGACTAATCAGCACTACTCGGCACAATTAAACCCTAATTAGGACTAAATAACCCTAATTAGTCCTAATCAACCCTAATTAGCTATAATTAGGCCAAACTAGCCCTCATTAACATGAATTAGCCCTAACATAACCCAATTAAGCCTAATTATGACTAATCAGCACTACTCGGCACAATTAAACCCTAATTAGGACTAAATAACCCTAATTAGTCCTAATCAACCCTAACTAGCTATAATTAATACTCGTAATTAACCCTAATAACACAGTTAACCCTAATTAGCCCTTGTCCTTCCCATAATTACTCCATATTGCCCAGAGAAGGTTCAATTACTCGTTGTTTACAAACCCTGCCTTCTTTATATTAGTTGTTGTTTTGAGAAGTCCATTGGCAACGAGATGGTTCAACTCGTTGCCAACGAATTCTATTTAATGTGGAATTGGTAACATATGTAACGATCTTTCTGCAGTTTTGATATTTCGAAAAGATTCTTGCATATGTTATCAATTTCTGAACGCATGCATGCATAGAAACCCTTAGTTCCCGTTCAAAGGTACTCATTACAAAGTAATGCTTTGTAATGAGCCTTTGGATGTCCAGTTTGGACAATTTGGAAAAGCTAATTGTTTATAAAACAGTGTTTTGACTCATGCTTTGTGTTCTATGTCGTGGATATTTGGTACACGTTCTCGTGTGTTTCTCCGGGTGCATACAGATCTGGTTTTCTAACATCCGTCAAACCTTCTTGAGCAAGGTTAGATGAATGTTAGAACACCTAATCGATGTCGTGTACTTGGAGAAATGCGGGGAGGTGCTGCCGAATTTTTCACAGACATGGGACTAAGCATGAGTTAAAAACTGTTTTATAAACATGTGCTTTTCTGAATGGGATAGGACCACTACCTGTTGAAGAGTGGAGGGGAAATATGTAGACATGTTGTAACATTCATGCATTCATATTTACATCGGCAATGCCTAATCACTGGTCATAATTGAAGGTGGTATACAGTACGATAATTCAGTCGTCATGTCAGTCGATCGAAGTTGGATGAAAAGGAAGAATGCTGAAGATTTTGAGTGTCGCGTTGACGAATTTCTCGACTTCGCTTATGCGCATCCTGCACATGTTGACCTTGATAAGATAAGGTGTCCGTGCGGTAGATGTGAGTTGTTGCACTGGAGAAAAAGAATTGAAGTAAAATGGCATCTTCGTCGGTACGGTTTTATGGGTGGATACACAAGGTGGACGCAGCACGGGGAAACGATAGTATTGTCGTCCAACCCGACTAGTCAAACTGAAGTTAGGGAGGAGGCACGATATGATTACCGAGATATGATTATGGATGCTGGGCATGCTAATGTTGACTGGGGTGACGACAGTCCACAACCGCCGAACGAGGGGGCTCATCAGTTTTATGAGTTGTTGAGAGCTGCGGAAGAGCCGCTGTGGGATGGAGCTCCGAAACACACACGGCTGTCTGCGGTTAGTAGGTTATTACAGTTGAAATCAGACCACGGGCTGAGTGAGAAAGGTTTTAACGAGTTTGTTACCTTAATCAAAGAAATACTGCCCGAAAGTGAAAAGCTACCGCCGTCGTACTATGACGCGAAGAAGATGATGAGGAAACTTGGGTTGAGCTATGACCGGATAGATGCGTGCAATAACGATTGTGTGTTATTTTGGAAAGAGAATAAGGATTTGTCACGGTGTCCAGTATGTGATCATTCGAGGTACAAACCGGACAAAGGGAAGAAGAAAAACATTGCATGGAAGATATTGCGATATTTCCCGATCACACCACGGCTTCAGAGAATGTACTACTCCTCCAATACGGCTGAACATATGAGGGCTCACCGTGAGACTCGCAGCAACGATGCCGATGTGCTGACACACCCAGCTGATGGAGAGGCGTGGAAGGAGTTTGACCGCAGGCATCCAGTCTTTGCTCAGGAAGTTCGGAATGTTAGACTTGGTCTGGCAACCGATGGGTTCAACCCTTTCGGTCAGTCTACCACGCCTTACTCCTGTTGGCCTGTTATTATTGTCCCTTACAACCTTCCACCAGGCATGTGCATGAAGAAGCCGTATATGTTCTTGTCGTTGCTTATTCCGGGGCCGAAGAGCCCCGGTAAGGACATAGATGTGTATTTAAGGCCGTTGATTGATGAGTTAAAACAGTTATGGAATCATGGAGTCGAAACATATGATGCATCCCTTAAACAAAATTTTCAGATGAGGGCTGCTTTGATGTGGACTATACATGATTTCCCCGCATTGGGAATGACGTGTGGCTGGAGCACACATGGGAAGCTAGCATGCCCTGCTTGTATGGGCGTGAACCCCGGTCATACGTTAAAGCACGGCGGAAAGGCCTCGTGGTTCGGATGTCACCGTAAGCTTTTGCCACCGGGCCATCAGTTTCGTAGGCAGAAGGATAAATTTGACGGGACAATCGAGCGTGAGGTTGTCACACTGGACTACCCATCTGGTGAAGAAGTACTCTCACACCTGGAGGCACTTGATACTGACATACCACACGGTAAGGGTGTGCCGGATCAGAAGATTGCAGGGTTCGGGAAAGAGCACAACTGGAGAAAATTTTGTATCTTCTGGGAGTTAGCCTACTGGAGGACGCTCGTTATCCGAAACAACATGGATGTGATGCATATTGAGAAGAACGTTTTTGATAATGTGTTCAACACAGTGATGAATGTCAAGGGCAAATCGAAAGATCACCTTAAAGCGAGAAGGGATCTACAACAGTTGGGTGTACGCCGTGAATTGCATCCTCGGACAGTCAGTGGGAGGACCATACTTCCGAAAGCACCTTACTGTCTAGACAAGAAACAAGTGGAGAAGGTCTGTCAGTGGGTTAAGAATTTGAAGCTTCCGGATGGGTTTGCGTCCAACATATCTCGTTGTTGCAATGTATCGGAATGCAAGTTCCAAGGGATGAAGAGTCACGACTGCCACGTATTCATGGAGAGATTCATTCCTATTGCCTTCCGGGGACTGTTGCCACGGGTTGTTTGCGAGACTTTGACTGAATTATCTCATTTCTTTCGAGATATATGCTCTTCTACGATCCGGGTGAGTAACATGGAAGTGCTTGAGAAGAACATTGTGGTGACGATTTGCAAGCTGGAGAAAATCTTCCCACCTTCGTTCTTTGATTCAATGGAGCATCTGCCTGTTCACTTGGCATATGAAGCTAAGATGGGTGGACCCGTGCAATATCGGTGGATGTATCCCTTCGAGAGGTAATCCTTAAATTGTTACAGTTGTTCGTTTACACTTAATGCGACATCTGTTATCATTGATATTCCACCTAACTCGATTCGCTAAACTTCTAGGTTCATGTTCCATTTAAAGAAAAAAGTCCGTAATAAGGCTCGGGTTGAGGGCTCAATTGCGGAGGCTTACGTAATGGAAGAACTTGTAAACTTTTGTAGTCAATATTTCGGGCCTGATGTTGGTACAAGGTTAAATCAACTAGGCCGAAATGACCCCGGAGCAAGCACAAATTTGGAAGGGCAATTGTCAATATTCAAGCAGTCAGGTAGTCCGTTCGGCCGAACGTATACTCGATGGCTAACGGATGAAGAGTACAGTGCTGCAACAATATATGCCCTTCTAAATTGCGATGAAGTTTCGGCATTCGTTGAGTAAGTTAAAGTCTTAATTCACTTACATTGCTGTACATAATTGAAAGTGTGTGTTAAGCGAGTCAACTATATTGGTTTGCAGTGAGTTCGATGCGGAATCTTTAATCACTGATCCCGCTGGACTTGAATCTCATCGGAAATCACAATTTGTACAGTGGTTCAAAATCCGTGTAAGATTGTTTAACGAAATTATATTATGTGTTATATACAGTTCTGTGGCCAATTAGTATACTGATTTATCCTTAATTTTTACCGTCATCTACAATAGGTTCAGTCAATGGATAGACCAGTGGCCTCCTGCTTGAAATTACTAGCCGAAGGCCCTAACAAACAAACATCCTGTTACGGAGGCTATATCATCAACGGGTTTAGGTTTAACGTAAAAGATGATGACCGAACAAAACAAACCCAAAACAGTGGAGTCTTGGTCAACGGCGACTGTTATGCCGAGAATTGCATGGATTTTTACGGAGAGCTAGATGAGATTGTTGAGCTAACATATCTGGGTTCCCAAAACCGCCTGGTAATGTTCAAGTGTACGTGGTTCGATGTCACATGCAGTAGAGGAATCCGTGTTAGCTCTCAAGGGATTGTAGATGTCAATGTCAAGTCAAGACTTGCATCAGACGAGCCCTTTGTGTTTGCTAGTCAAGCTGTACAAGTCTTTTACGCGGAGGACGTCGCCAATCCCAAATCTCATTGGTATACAACTATCAAGTCCAAGAAATTGCCCGTGACATATGACAGTGAGCTAGACTCCTTTCAAGCCGACCAACCACGTGTCTTGTTCCCTGTTGAGGTCAACAACGAGGAGGACGATCTTCCTCTTCCAACAACACTTCTTGTAGGAGAAGAAGTCGTAGATGATGACGCGGAAGACGTGGAAAGTGTTGGAGATGATGTGACCGAGTCTACTGATGAAGAGGATGAATTAGAAGATGAAGAGGACGACGAGTCCCACGAAGAAGAGGACGACGAGGAAAGTGATGAAGATGATTCGCAAACTGAAAATGATTGACTTGTAATGTTGTAACATCACGGGAAAAATGTAGTAACATTTTAGAACTTGGTGTTTATTGATGTGTTTTTGCACATCCGTTCATATATATATATATATATAGTGCCGATGATGATTTATGCCAAATTATTGTTTTTAACGTGTTAATGTCTTTGTAATTTATCTATATGAAGTCAGATATGGATAGGATACGGGCTATTCGTGGCCGGGCTGGACGCCGAGCTGTTTCATCCCCGGTAGGTCCCACCTCGTCATTGCCTACTGATGACGAGGCACAGAGTGATCGCGGACAGCAGATGGGGCTCCAACCATCGCCGTCACCGTCGCCCCAGCCCCAGCCGTCGCCCCAGCCCGACGCAGATTCATCCCACACGCGCGTGCATTCTCCATCTTCCGTGGGTTCTACCTCAGGTATAGTTGATAACGGTGTTTCGTACATTTTCGCTAGCCTTATATTTGAACTGTATTAATGTCTGTGTTTTGTAGGATCTCGACGAGGCCGTGGTCCGACACGCGGGGTACGCATCGACCCCCAGCGTAAACAGAGAGTTACGCTCACGCAGGAGGGCCTGTAAGTACTAAAAATATCACCTCATGCCTTATATTTAAAATTTTGGGGTGTTAATTTATATTTGAACTGTATTAATTTATTTATTTACTTCTTTGGTAGGATCCTGGAGAATCAGGCGAGGACGAAGATCGGCGTTCTTGTGAAGGGCCGATTCTTCGAGCCACGCCTGTACTGGAAGGACTGGGATGCCGCTGCGAGGGAGGCCCTATGGGAGGAGTGGCTGGTACGGTGAAGTATTTTTTTCAGCGTTAGTAAATGTTTAATTACAGTTTGTTTTATGTTGTTAATTTGTGTTATTGAATGCCTTACAGGAGGGGTTCACGTTTGACACGCCTCAGCAGCAGGTACTGGGGCAGCAGGCTTTCTTTGCCTACATCGGCAAGAATTACCGCCGATGGCTCCACGATGCACGGGACCGGGCGAAGAAGGCGCTGCCCGCGGGTGCCCCGATGACGGACATGACGAGATATCCCCCACATTGGATATCTCACCGTGTATGGGGGGAGATGATAGATCGGTGGGCTGCGGATCCAGGTTGGGACGCCAAGAGTAAGAGCGGGGCTGAGAACAGACAGAACAGAGATCCGACGCACACGGGGGGTCGGTGCCACACGACATCGTCCGACACATGAACGCGGTCGAGCACCCGGATCTGGAGGAGGATGAGGTCATAGCTCTGACCTATACTCAGACGCACGTGCGGAAGAAGGACAAGGACGAGACGCACCGGGCGGGCGACTATATTTCAGATATTGCCCGGCGGATCGATGTGAGTCAATTTATTTAAGTTGTTAATGTTTTTTCTTTCTATCCTCAATGTCCGTTTCGTTAATTAATGCCCTAACATATCGTTAAACCACTATTTTTGCAGGCCTCGTATGAACAGCTAAGGGGGTCCGAGCAGCAGTCCGGATAGCCATCAGCGTCCACTAGTACGGTTGCGAGTACTAAGGGGTTGAAACGATGGCTGGATACTCCAGAAGTCGTGAATCGGCCGAAAGGCCGCATAGCCTAGCACGACTGCTCGTGCCGTGATAGGAGCGTCCTCACCCCCTGCTGCCCCTCCACAGACACCGGCTCCTCGTCCTCAGTTGGACGACGAGGAGATCCAGCGCATTGCTACAGTGGTGGCGAGGATGATCAGGGAGCAGGGCACTGCTGGACAGGCCGGGCCAGCCCCGGATCAGCAGGATCCAGATCCGGGACTCGGCAACCCCTGATGAGCCCCTTCCCGTGCCCGTTCCTAGCTTCCCCCCCTCGCCTGGCTTGTACTCTTCTCCCCTCTCCTAACCGGCTGTATCCGGTTCCCGGCTTGTACATATATGAGTTTTTTTTATAATAAATATTTTTTTATAATTGATTATATATATTTCTTTCTGTATTGATTATTGCGCGTTGTTGTTGAGAATTGAAAATTGTATTACAGGTCTGGGTAATTGAAAAATAAAAAAAAATTTCAAAAAAAAAATTGACTTTTGGCGACGGATTAATTCCGTCGCTAAAAGTATTCCTACAATCAGTTATTTAGCGACGGAATATTCCGTCGCCAAAATATTTAATCCGTCGCTAATTTGACAAAAAAGAAAATAAATTAAAATTCTAAAAATATAATTAGCGACGGAATATCCGTCGCTAATGAAAAATAAATCCGTCAGTAAAAATGACATATTTAGCGACGGATTTAAAAATTCCGTCGCTAAACTATTAGTGATGCGGGCTTTTATATGAGGGATTTTTAGCGACGGTGAATCCGTCGCTAATTCTTCTAGCGACGGATTTTGGGCTTTTAGCGACGGATTTCCCCGTCGCTAAAAGCCTGTTTTCTTGTAGTGGTAATTTAGGGCAAACCTCATGGGTGCCGTGAGTAATTAACCCTAGATTTTACATTTCTCTCTTCTATGTCAACATGCCTCACTCAAAAATTATATTTATATCTTTACAATTCTATTAATTCTTAGATTCTGACAAAAGTAATTCTCTATATATTCCTTTTTAATCTTAAATCTTTTTCATTGTTTAGGAAATCATAATAATCTTGATCAGTTTTTCTTTTAAACCACCATAATCTCCTTCCTTTTATTTCATTACAAGTTTTACATATTGTTGACTCTCCCATTTTTTTTAATCATTTATTATGTATTATTACTCTTTTCTTGGTGGTCTTGAGTATATACAACATCAGCACACGAGTTATTATTGCTAATATTATCACTGCAATTGCTATTAGTTAGGATAGACTATTTCTCTTATTTCATACACTATTTTCCATCTTCACGAGTCACTAAAAACTAACAATTATTATTCAAGTTCATTTTTATCGATAAAAATCGATAGGAGAACTCATATAAAAGGTATAAATAAATTTTTAATTATCTTACTGTTACTACCAATTTCATAATTGTTAGTAGGCATACAAATACTATATCTCTCAATCAGTATTTTGATAGCTGTTACTCCCGTGTGTAACGCATAAGATCAAAACTAGTATATATGAATGATATGGTAAAGACGGGATGAAAACTTAGCCAATGAGGTAAATAAAGCCTTATTCAATCTCAACACGCGTGGAAAGATCAGATCAAATCAAAGAAGCTTAACGTGAATGAGAAGGTAAAACAGACACGTTTAGACGCATGACAGCTTTACATTGGATCGACTTAACACTGATGATTGAAAGCCCAACTATAAAAGCCATAAATCTTATATTATTGAACCAATTCATCACCACACACAAATTAGCTTCTAAGATTCTCTAGCACATACATGTTCATCCTAAGTAAATAGACTTATCATAGATGCATCAAATTATTATTTAATCACTTTAAATAGCCATAAAAATGTGTTTCACCCTTGAAGCGAAAACTTTGTACTATCAAAGTGTTAACAGTATATAAGAGTTGATCATTATATAAATAATGAAGGTAAAATACTTGTGCTCAGGGTTTTTAAAAGTTGGTTTGATTATGAGTATGAGTAGATTAGTTAGGAGTAACAATCATTAAAATAACATTGATTATGAAAAGGTCCTAAAGCATTACACCAAAAGAACTTAGATAGTATTCTCAAGTCCTCTCAGATAGTTTGAAAAGAAGTCAGAAGGCACTATCCCCGACCATCATACCACTTTTTTAATGGAAATTGTGTTTACTCTTGGTTTGTTCGGAATCTGGCGCACACGGGCAACAAAACAATATAAAAGCCTTCGATGTGAAAGCATTTTAACCACAAACACCTCTCTCTCCATTGTTTTAACAGAATATAAGTTCAGAACCATTGTGTTTTCAATTGCTACCGAAAATTAATGAGGCTTAGGAACAAGAATTTCTAGAAGCCATTTCATACTCTTACGAGAAAAAGTCTAACTTTCACCATGAAGAATGTGCCTATAATCCACCTATTTGAACACTCAAACGACATACAAGCGTGGCTAAATCATACGTTATGATATAACTGAAATTTAACTCCTAATTATTGGGGGACACCAGGCATTTACAGTCAAACTGGGTCAACTACGGTCTAATATTAGATAAATTAGGGTTCTTAAAAAACTCTAACATGATCCCAGTGGATTGGGCCCGAAGGCCTACCATCACCTCTTCTGATATAAAGGGGGCCTCCCGCAGATGCATGTAGACAGATACACACATAAACACCATCTTTCATGTTTTTTCTAAGATTATATCATGTTGCTGCGCTATGACTTAAGCATCATAGAATTCTCCGCTGAGTACCTCACCATGCAAACACTATTTTCTTTCTTGTAGGTCATAGTTCCAGGCTAGGATCCCTGGCCATATTTTCAGTAGTAACAGAATGGCACCATCCGTGGGACTCGGTAGCCAATTGACCTCAAGACAACCATATCTTAAAATATAAACTTCATATTATCGAAGGATGTGTCGCAAGCTACCCCAGGCAGCCATATGACAGAGCCACCCATAGCACTGACGTAAAATGGTCCATCCACTACAATGTTGAGAACGAAATAGTAGGCATTGGGATAGCTCTACGCCAACAACCAGACAACTCGTTGCCGTGGCAGATAACAATCTAACCACCACAACAATTCGGACAGGAGGCAACGCTGCCAGAGCCATGGACACCACATTCCTACCACCGCCTTCAAAGGGTTGTTTCCATTGCTACCATCTCTAGTGGTGCCACCACAAAAAAAAGGAAAATACATGGACTTCAAAATGGACGACGCTAGGCATTCAGCTGCACAATCCACCGCCCCACCTTAGAGCTTCGGAGCAACGACACAAAAAATAAAAAAAAGAGAAAGAAAAGGAAGAGGAAGAAGCAAGAGCTGCATTGCCTTAACCACCACCATCAAGCAGCACCATCATGATAGCCTGCAAGGGGACGGTGCCACCTTGTAGTCTAGTTCCAAATCTACGCCACTGTAGGCCGCGACACTTGCTCCTAATCTATGTCACTGAGGCCACCGAAGAAACACCGATGATGTCTGACACCATCGATGATCATTATCGTCGAGTCCTTGCTCCACCACGATCAATGGTGACAGTGCCACTTTGTCTACATCGCCCCGGCCGAGACTTTGACGACACAATAAGCAGCATCTCTAAAGTGCTGCCACAACTTTTGGCATACCCGAGCTACCTTGATGTTGCACCGCTACCTCCCTATTATGGTCATACCTGCCTCCAAGCCATGGTTGTCCTTCGGTCACGAAAGAGAAGGAGCAGACTAAAAAAGATGCATTTTTAGAGAATTCCGTATTCTCCACCATAAATATGCATATATGTATTTAGGACCCAAAGGGTCTCATTTACTCTACTTAGATCACACACTCTTTAAAGCATTAAGCTTTTAACCCGTGAAAAATGCCTAATTAAATTCAAGACCATAGAGTCTCATTTATTTAACATATGCTGCACATTCTCTAAAAAATGTGTATATTTTATCACATATCCATCGCTAAAACTAAGAGGCTATTAGATTAGGTGCAAGCAAGATTTCCAAAGGTTGCTTTCTGTGCACTTTTATATCACCTAGACCTATTTAATTATTAGTCTAGCATTGTCCAGTTATGTCAAATGGCACAAGCATACTACATGTCGGGTCTTCTAATTTCTATGACTTTCTAAGCTCACTTGTGACACTCAATGAAGCACACTCTTGTTATCTAACCGGCAATGCTCTAATGGAGCTATAGAGTATGAGCATTTTTTTCTAGTTATATTGAAAATATAGTTGCACTTGTAAGCTAATATGATTTATTGCTTTAAAAGATATTTTCCAGTCACATCTTTTTCCTGTTGCAAGGGCTTAAACTGTGATGCGGGCTTCAACGGTGCAAACTACTTCATAAGCGAAGAACATATTCACAGCTCTCTGTGACTTTAAGTCAAGCCTAGGGTTTTCTAGTGTAGAATCCTATTGACTCGGCATTATATATGCTTTGTGATATATTCGATCATACATTGACCTTTAACAATTTTGGGATATTCATGCCTCTGCACATTGAAGTGCCGATCCTACAGTAATGGAGGCATGCACGCTATGAACGCATCTGGTGAATCAGAGCACCTCAACAGCCTCTGCTAATAGCATCACAAATATGCCTGGAATAATCGCAAGCTCAGGCCCATGCAATAAGCAAATTGAATCTACTTGCCGCATAGTTTATCAATCAAATCCAACAACATCTCTATTGATCATTCAATGACATCTTGCTCAGACAGACTCCTCGTTCTCAAGCTCTCTATGCTCGTCCAACCGAACATACATATTATGGTCTTTTATATTTCTATTGCTCATGCAGGTCCTTTTGCGATTATAACCTACATATAGTCTGAAAATCGATCTTTATATTCATGTCTTCTCAAACATGAGGGCTTTATATGTATGATAGCGGCAATGTTACGGGCTTAATGCCTTGTGCTTTCTCACTCAGCATCATGACAACAAGTACTTACTTCAATTCAACCACACCCCTACAAGTATTCACACGAGCTTTGTGCTCCATGAGCCCTCAAAGGCGCTTACGAGAAGTTTATGGTCCATTAGCCTTCAAGGGAACTTACGAGAGCTTTATGTTCCATTAACCGTCAAGGGCTCTTACCAGAATTCTATGTTCCATCCAGGCCCCAAGGGAACTTACGTGAACTTTATCTTCAATTAGCCTTCAAGTGTGCTTACGTGAACTTTATGTTCCATTGGCCCCCAAGGGCTTACCCCCAATCATTATAGGCTAAAGATCAAGCTCTATTAATCTAGTTTAGCAAAGCTCTAACTCGTGAAATGGCAAAACAATTTGTGCGACTTTTGTTAATTCAAAACCCTGCCAAGTGAAAGTGCGAGGCCATTTTGGCTGCTATGAGCTAATGATAAGAGTTAGTGCGAAATTCAACATGTACAAGCACATGTAACAACTTGCATGCATAGCTTTGCATCCTCTCCCCATATAGGCAACAATAGGGCATAGCTTCTAAGGATCTCAAGATTCGATAATCGTCTTCCCAAAGACAAAAACCGAATAGCCTGCTTGGGAGAAATTCTAAGACCTATCTGTCAAGAGCTAGAGTTCGAATAGCCTGCCTAAGGAAAATTTCGTGGCTTAAGCTCCCAGGAGTTTAAGTACGAGTACAATGAAATGGAGAAGATATTATTTACCCCCACAAGGAAATTAAAAATCTCTAAAAAATTGACGCATGTCTCAAGACACCTGGTATACGGTTCCTCGACCAAACATTTTGGCTAAGAAAGTTGAGGTCTTATATAACATAAATAAAACTCCTAATTACTGGGGTACACCCGGCGTTCTCAGTCAAACTGGGTCAACTACGATATATTGGATTGATTAAGGATCTTAAAGGACTCTAACATGATCCCCTGGGATCGGGCCCAAAGCCCAACGATAACTCCTAATTTTATTAGGGTTCAACACCTATGTTTATATAAATGTGGCCTCCGCCCAGGTATGTAGACAAATACATACACATAAACACCATCTTTCATGCTTTTTCGAGCATCTATCGATCAGCCGATAGATGCGCTCTAACTTATGCATCAAAGAGTTTTCTTGAAACTCCACCACACGGTCACTCATTCTCTATCTTGCAGGTCATCATAGAATTTCTAATCATATATGTAGCAGTAACACGTTCCAATATCGCTAACTAAGCCCTATATAACTTTCTTGCTTTTCTTACTTTCGCATCCGTCCCTGGCACATAACAATATGGCGAAGACCAATAAATAATTGGTGTTCCATTCAGATACTCCAGAGACAAACACTGATTGGTTGGAGTCCCCGACAAAGGTTGTAGTTTTTCTGTCGTTTAGGCTAGTATAAAGGGAGCACATCAACTTAGGCAAGTACCCAATCATGTATCTAAAGGGTGCTAGAAATCTCTCACTTATTTCGCAACTCAGACTATTAAGCTCATGCCTACTATCAACTATCAACTTTACAGCTGAATTAGCATCAACTTAGACGTCAATTTCCAATCGAAGCTCACTCCTAATGTCGACATGAACACGAAATGTGGCGGCACAGGGTAGCTCTATATGTTTTGGAAAAAAAAAAAAAAGGAAGAAAGACCAATGGTTCACTCTTTCATGTGTAATATACCAGACGCTTGGCGTTTGCTTCAGCTTAAAAACTGCACCTGGCACCACTTGAATTATGGATAGGGTGAATCTGCAGGATATTTTGTTGTGGTTTCGCAAAAATCCATACCCAATCGTGTGCAAATCTGTACGCCACAAGGTAATTTTACTGACCTATTAATGTACTCAGTCTGACCTGATGTGTATTAAGTGATGCGATTTACCCTTTTGTGTGGATAATCATCTCTTATTGGTAAGGGGGTTCAATGCAGCTGTTTTCTTGTTGTATGACATTTTTTCTGGCAGTGGAAATGGTCCGTCTCCACCCATGTCTGGTTACGATTATTTACAATTAATACTAGCCATGCTCAAGAAAGAAATTCAAAGATTTGTCTTAACAATTGCATCT
This sequence comes from Escallonia rubra, assembly GCA_033065855.1. Classification (NCBI taxonomy): domain Eukaryota; kingdom Viridiplantae; phylum Streptophyta; class Magnoliopsida; order Escalloniales; family Escalloniaceae; genus Escallonia; species Escallonia rubra. The sequence goes on along the minus strand of JAVXUO010001702.1, from coordinate 272,097 downwards.
GATGGAAAACCATCCTACGAACGATTGCAGTTATGAAGTTCGGGTGTAGACTTCATTTGTAAAGGATACATTTAGGCATAAATATGCTGTTTCTAGCAAATCAAGCTGATAAGATTGCAATCATAACATTATCTGGCAAAAAATGTCTAAGATTAAACCGTATCGCATAATATCCCATGTAAAATAAGGGAGTTACACTTCATAGAAGAATGGAGAACACACAAGTTAGAAGAGCTCTTGTACAAGCAAAAGAGAAGAAAAATAGAACAAAAAACTTAAAAATGCCACACACTCTCTTTACACACTTCCATATGTATCTTAATCTTTTTCTTTCTTTTCTTCTCCATTTGATCTTCACTTGGTAAAAATGGGAATATAACTACTTATCAAGCCTTGTGTGGAGGGCACTGATAGCACTTAGTGAAGACACCGAACGTATTAATTTGACGAATGAAGTTAAGCATGCTTGCCCACCCCCCAAACCCAAAACCTACCACCAAAACCCACCCCACCACAAGTATGTTCATGGAGTAAGAGCCTGCCCAACCTCCCAGGAATGATGGTGGTCTCTCTATTGCATTCTGCAAAGATAAAAAAACGAACAATTCATTAGCACTTGAATCCACATCGGACTTTCAACATGTACAGGGGAAAATATAAGAATTTGAAAAATGCATTAATTAGCATGCGAAAGAGTTGAGATGTTTAACCTCTCTAGCAGATGCAGAAGCAAAAGTAACCATGTGCGCTAAGGCTGGAATTATGTAAACAGTGAAACTGACGAGAAGTGATCCAACGGTGGAGTTGATGGGGCCGAAGAAAGGGAAAATAATCGCGAGGAACCATATAGGGACGACCACCGGAAGTCTAGCTAGAGCGCGCTTGCAAATACTTTTCGTGTCATGCACACCAATGAATTTCTCCCACACAAAATACAGAGGAGTACATGCAAATCCAAATGTAATAAACTGCACAAAGTTTTATACAATGGGTGTTAAATTTTGATAATATAAGTCAGAAAAAAGGCGTACTAATTGGATTGATGGTGCAATTACTATTAACCTGATGAATAAGCATGAGGACAACAGCAACGTCTCTGAATCCAGTTCTTGGCAGCAAAGACAAAGCATTGGAATGGTTAAGAAGCATGTCGCCGAAAGCCCAATAAACAGCACTTGCGGATGGTAGGGTTAGGGTTAGCACATAAAGTGTTGCTATCAAGTATATCATTTTGAACTTCTGTGGCTTCCACATTGCGTGCATTATCTCCCTATAAATTGCATTCACCACAGGTAATGTCATAATAGTCATGGTTGACAACGACTGCGACAACCAAAATGTACCTCAACAGAATGTAAAGACCTCAAATCTAATAGCAGAGATTAGGATAGTCAACACAAAAGCTAGAAGAAACTTTACGGATATGTTCAGCATTATTCGGGTACCAGTGGATTCATCTGGACCAGTTTTTGTGTGTTCGACAAAGTGCTAGTCACTACAGTAATATTAACCCCTGCTAGAACCCATCTCTAAACACAAAAACTTTAAGCAATGTTCATAATTGACTTAGTAACATTGTGGTGACAAGAACTTGCCATGCACCCTGTTGAGGAGCTTTTCTCGTAGTAAAGTTTGATCACATGATTTGTTAAGCATCTATTATGAAATCTAAAAGTTGCACTTGTACATCAGTACCACGGGCCACGGAATGTACTGTTAGTTAAATAACAACTCAATTCATTCCAAAATAAAACTAGATGGCGATTTCTGCAATACTGCAGTAGAAAACATTGAGAAGGACATACAGGAAAAAGATTGAAAAAGGAAATGGACACCAGCTTTTCAGGAAACATGCTCCCATCCCTCACTGAGGAGCTTGTATATAGGTCAGTAAAGCATCCATGTGTGCATGTCTTTATCCAGACATAACCGATTAATCCAAAAGAGCGCATGTGTATGTTATGTATTATTATATGCATCAAGTCCGTCAATAATTAAAATTCTCACACTGTCACAGCATGTCCTCCAAAGGTGTAAAGAATGTTTGTAGCCCCAGTAAAGTAGAGAACCATTGTCGTTGGACCTGAGTGCTTCACCCCCTCAACCTTGAGATTCAAAAATCCAACTATATCAGTAATTAAATAAACACCAAATATATCAGCGAACGAAATTCTATTTTTATATTTCAATTAAAAAACAATTAAACTTAACAATTCTAGATTGATCTAATATTATCTAATAGAAGTTAATCAAGCAAAATCTTCTACGATTTTAATGATCGAGAATCACAAATGGGATTACATTATGCTGTGGAACTGCTCCGCACATTCATTTCCAGAGGAGGTACAACTCTGCATGGTTGTACCTTTTGCAGAAACAAACTAGCCCAGGAGTGTCACTATGAAATAAAGAACCCCCTTCGAAATTTAAACATAACCATACAAATTCGGAAAAATATAGTTACCTGACCATGGAGAAAAGAGGCAATGGTTAGATACCATGCAGTGTAAGTTGTCATCAAAAGGCCTAAAAACGACCAAATTCTGTAGTTATGAAATGAAGGTATAAACACGGTCGTGGCGCAGCATGCTCCGAAGATGTATGTCCAGGTTCTCTTGTCAAGGTTATCATTTATGTAGTAGATATTACTGCAATATCCAACGAAATCAGCAAAATATAAGAATAAAAATTTAGAAGAAAAAAGATGGTAATTGTTACAAACTATTGCTACACTCGGACCAAACATATACCTTGCACAAGCAATTAACTGAATAACGGATCCAAAAAGAAGAAAAGTACAATTGAAAAATAGGCCAGCATTCCTCCAGTGTTTTCCCAGTAACCCATCAAGAACTTCAAACCACTGCACAAAATTAAACGTGTATAATTCAAACACTTTTGAAACAAAAACCCCCAAGAAACACATCCTAATATCAATTAACGTGAGTCACACAACCAGAGGATGATAGGTTGGTTCAATTAGTTTGGGTGGAGATAGAAGGAAAAGTAGCCTCAGTGTAGATGAATGGAAAATTTCAAAGTAGAAAGTACTCTGGAGTACCTGAATAACATGGTTCCTGAAATCAACTTTCTCTCTCTCCTTTCTGGTTCTGTATTCGACATAAAGTACGCTTATAAGGTAGGCAGTCCAACTTCCCATCAAACCATAGAACAGTTGAAAAAGAATTCCAGATAACATCCCAAGTTGTGAAAACGAGTAAGGCAGCGTGAGAAGCACTTGTGCAACCTGCATTTGAGGATAGATCATACATTTTCCACACATTAACATCAGTAACTATCTGGCCATGCTACATACATATATAGAATCATTATATGTTTAACCAGTTATTCTGACCAGCCGCATCAAACCAACTGAGTGATTGTGTTTAGGTTTTCTGTGAGATTAATCATCATCAACAATTTACCTGGTTAGAAGCACAGCTGAACCATGCATCATAGACAGAGCCACCATCCCAAAAGAACTTTGACAGTCTGCTCTTTGTAGACTTGGAACCGCTTTCTTCCCTTTCCATCTCGACGTAATTCCCGGCAACAACAGTTTCTACCTTCTCCGAAGCCATTGTTATGGACTCAGTGAGATGTTGTCAAGTATGCAACTGGAAGTGATGGAGGGAATTCTTATAAGTAGATATAGGAGGAGTACGTGCTAGCTGCTTTTCCTTTTGCTTGTGATGCTTCTTCTATCCCACTTTCTTTATTTTATTGAGCAATGATTAAGTTACCCGTGGGTGGACCTAATACGATAGGTCACTGACCTATCACCTCTTGGATATGCTAATAGATTAGTACCCGTTGGATGTGATTGGACAAAGGTCACAAAGTAATGTACACCTTAAAATGTTACTTAACGAAAAATACGTACTCACTAACGAGTGATATTTTTATCTCATTCCTATCCTTTTGTAAAAGCACGTATACCTCAATTTACCAATTCTTACGAATAAATTCAAGCTCTACTTGAGGGGTTTATGGGGAGCTGGTTTACTCTTTTTTGTTTTTGCTTTGTTACACATAGAGTTAAATGTAAAATTAACCGACTACAGCGTCCGTCTACCCGCAGTGTCAACCTTTGTTATATTTTTATTTTGTCTTGTAAATTTTAAAATTTTATTTATACTTTTTGTGAGTTATGGAAAGTTTTAAGAGCTTTCAAAAGTAAACCATCTTATTTTTCTTTTATCATTAACTCTTCTTAACGTGTATGTGTTTTTCACATATGATATCACACGCTCGCCCTTGTTCAATGTGTTAAATCATCTCACTCAGTTAGCACCACAAAGAGATTGATATTTTTCGACACATTCAAAATGACTTCAAGAAGCATAAATTTTATGCAAGTATTGTGTAAAGTCCTTGTTGCTTGCTTTATAGTGTAATTGGATGAGGTAATTGAAGTAAGAATTTCATTTTTATAGAGGATTTGAATATACATCACATCAAATTCCTTATTTGGATTATGATGAGATGGATTTATCAAATTCTATGGGGATTTGAAAAAGAGATTTTGTGTGCTAAAATTTTCGGTAGAAATAACTAGTCTCGACTAGTTATTTGACAAATGCTTTCCATAGATATAGGGATAAAATAACTCTTTTTGTGTCTCCATAATTTTTGTTACCTTCTTCCATTAAAAAGCGAAACTCTTTATCATTAGTTTGTATTCGTACACCATCAAATTATCTGGGTTCAATTTTTTAGATGTTAATTCACATATATAATACTCGCTTCTATAAAATCGCTCAAATACTGTAATTTCATAAATTTATATCCGTAAATTTTGAAATCCGTAAATTCTGAAATTAATGGTAATTTGAAATTATTCGTTCAAACACATTACCTTTTACTTTCAAGTTTTACGCACACGTTATTTCACAATAAAAAACTCGTTGCTCTGAACTTACCCCGCTCTTCTTGGCTTCAGTCTCTCTCTCTCCCCCCCTTGCTTCAGCCTCCACCGCAACATTCTCTCTCCGTCGCAACTGACAACCACCACTACCAGGTGGTACTGGACCACGAGTCTCACTTGCCTCCGCCGGAACTCTCCTTTTCACCGGAAATAACATCACCTTCATTTTTACCTCTGTCGAATGTCAAAGCTCGACCCTCTTCGACTTTGAAAGGTGAGTAATGATAATAATCAAATGCAAAGTTTTGAATTTTTTCCCAACACACTTCAATTTGTTCATTCCCTATATTATTCTACAGCTGAACCATTACAAACGTTTCTATTATTTCTCAGCGCACTTGTATTTTGTTGAAAACGATAGGGTTTTTCTGATTATTATGCTTGGAAGTGTAATTAATTCTAAAGGCGATTAGTGACAAATTTATAGTGTATGTGAATGGCTATGAACTTTTGATTTGGCGGTCTCTTTGTTTGGGACAAGGTGTGTGTTGGTAGGGGAGGCGGAAACGTGTTCAATGTGTTTTTCTGATTCTTTCCATTGATGCCTCAGGTCATTGAATTCTCTGTTTTTGCTTGTTTAGGGTTTTTCGGTAGTGAAGTGAAGGGATGCTATCTTTGATTCCAGAATTGCAATATGTTGTACTCGTTCGTGTCTTGTTACTGTAGCTGCGACAAAGCAAGTAAGTGAAACTATCTAGCTATGGATTTTACAGTTGAGAACACAAATTAAAAATCTTAACAATCAATTGTGGTTTGTGAAACTGATGCATGACTCCTATTAGTCGCCTTTGGATTCTCATTAGCATTCAACGGAACCAGATACTCTTTAAGGAGAAAAGGGTGCATGTGTTATTTGGCCAGTGTTCATGATTCTGGTTTTCATTTTCATACATGTACAAGAAAAGGGACTAAAAGCTTTCATATTCTTTCTTATTCTCCTTCTCTTAGATTAGGGAATTACGGACGAAGAAGAGATCTCCATTCTTTTTTAGTTGGATCTAGCGTAACTGATCATGTTTTAGAACAGCCACTTTTTGATTATGCTCAGATTCTCTGTGCTTGAAAAGTGGTCACTTTTTTGTTTAGTTGGGCTTGGAAATGTAGTAACACCTTAATTCACTTCACTGAAACAGTAAGACAGTCATTCTTACCCAGTTTCGACACTAACATGTCGAGTTTCCACACTAACATGTCGTTAATGTGAAAAGATGGTGTGCCATTTTGAGGATTATGAGTCCTTCAATAAAGAATGTTAAAATTATGGCCCATGTCACTTTTTTTCCACCATCCTAAGCTGTTGCTGCACTATCTCTCTGTTGTACGATTTCATAACAACTAGAAAACCATGTCTAGTACATGCCTGCTAATAATGCATGTTCATCAATTTGATGAACAGTTTTTAGTTATACCACAATGGTTGTATAAGTAGATTTTTGTCGGCTTCCCTTTTACCGCCTCTCCCTGTTTTTGGCGTCTAGCCATGTGTGTGTTTCAGGACGCTTATAATGCCAGAGCATGTAATTTAACAATTGATTGGCAAAACTCTCAAGACAACGAAGTTCGTATCTCCAGGAGACGAGGCAGATTCAAGTGCTGTTGACTTGGGGAAACATTTACTTCTACTTGTCATATGTGCATATTTTTGTAGAAAAGGTGGTCTTTAGAGGGTATCTATAGATGCTTTGCCCACATCGACTCTTTGGACAATGTTACATTGACATCAACGGTTGCCTACCTCATCTGCGAATCACGACTTTCGCCGCTGCTTACTTGGGAGTTTATGATGCCGGAGCACATATCTCGTGATAATTCATAAATAGTTTGTTTTGATGGTCGTACCTACTGCATTTGCTCTTGCATTATGGCTGCCATTATAGCGTAGTTCCTTGAGGTCTAACCTTCCTATCCTTTTAGAGATGCTGTACTTTTCTTGTAGACACAGATATATTTCACTGTTGTTTAATTGTGAGGAGTCACATGCCAATTGTTTTTGATATTAGAAAAGCATCTGTGCTTAGGAAAATGGCATGCATGGAGCTTAGTAGTACTCATATCCATGAGTTCAGAATTGTACACTCAGCCTGTTGATTTCGAAACTGAAGCTGCAGTCGCTTTTCTGGTCAGCTTTTTTCCTAGCAGTCTAATTGCAAATTGGAAATTAATATACACTTAGTGGTTATGCTCATGCTTTCCTCTATAGTGCGTTACTGTTTCTTTTTTTTGATCGGATATTTTAGAATCTTTACCAAATAACTTTCTACCTTTTTTTTTTCCTTTTCTCGAGTCATGTACAAATCTTGCGCTTGACTTGGTTTCACCTTAAAATGTTCATGAGTGCATCCGTTTAGAGGCCGTTTGAGATTGATTATGAAAAGCAGATTTCAGCTTAAATCGGAATCAGTTTTCAAAATCAGATTTAATCTACTTTAAGCAGAATCAGTTTGTTGTTTGGCAAATTGTTTTTGGGTAAAGGTCCCAGTGAGTTATTTCATTCCATTTCCACAAAATATGTACATAGTTGTTCTCTGTTGCCATCTATACAATTCACTAACTATCTTCCTGTACAATTTTACAATGTACAACCGACCAGATTCTACCAAGCTCTCTTCATGTTGCCAGTTCCATCAAGACACTATCTCCCTTCTAACAATAGTTGTTTATCAATATCCCAAGCTTCACACAACATTTGATTAACTGAAGTTGCAGGTGCCTTTTTCCAACTAAATGTCCTATATTTCACCCATTGTTGAATCATCCCCAGGCATCCCTGTACTGACATACTTGTTGTTTAAAGACTCTTGCATTCCTCTCCTGCCATAGTCCATAGCATGTAGCTGCAATAAGGAGTTTACATAGTTTTGCTTTCAAACTTTTTCCTCTGAACTTGATGCATGCATAGTGTAGCATTTCATTCCAAGTTTGTACTTGTGGAGATACCTGCAGTTTATTCATGACTACCTCCCATAGCTCCTGAGCATATATACATCTCCAGAACAGATGATCTCCAGTTTCTTCATGTGTAGCACATATCACACATTTGTCATCTTGCAATATCTTCCAGCTTTTTAACTTTGCTTTTGTTCTTAATCGTCCATTGCACAACAACCATAGCATCATTGAGCATCTTGGTATGTGTCCAGGAAACCACAATAATTTCCACCAAGGAGCTGTATTTTTCCTTGTTCTGATTCCTTCCCAAGCAGATTTGATTGAAAATTGTCCAGAGTTGTCTTGAGTTTGAGAGTTTGGTACAGGCAAAGTCTCAAGTTCTGTTTGACAAAATTAGTTGTGAACTCGCTTAAAGTTATAAAAAGTGTTTGGATAGAAAGTGATTAAATCAGTTTTGATATGGCAAAATAACCATAAAGGACAATACATAAATAAAATTTATAATATCCATTTAGTAAAGTAATATTAACATAACTTTCATTTGAAAATAACTACAATATACGAAAAAATTATTGAAGAAGTTATTTTCGACCACCTACAAAAATTGTTACTTCTTATTCTGAATTAAAAATACCAACAATCTCACATTAGTGCTTATCGTACGATAATTTCTCCAAATTACAAATAAAGTCTACTTTAAAAGTCACACCCAATAATTAGTTAAAAGGGTTTGAAATGTCTTTTTGTGAAAAACATGGGGATATGATGGTAAATTAAAAGGTCAAACCTGATCATGAACAATAGGATTGCGGAATGAATTTAATTATTAGATTAAAATTAAATATGAGTGGTTCGTGTTCTTTTTTTCCTCAAAGAAAAAAAAAGACTATGTTCTGGCGCATGGAAGTGCCTGAAGTAGTAAATAGTAGTGCCAAATGCCTATTTGGTACAACGATTTACCATATATGGTCTCGATTTCGGTGCTGCTTTGATGCGAATAAGCGGAACTTTATTGTGCCAAAAGCTTTGGTTATTTATTTTCTTAAATATAAGCAAAATATATTTATGATAATTGAGGCTAACAGCCTCGTCTTAGAGATTATAGAGCAGCACAGTAACCAATAACCAACAGTAAAAAGACAAATATAAACACTAAAATTAAAGCCCAACACCCTTGGACCTATAGGGAACTAAGACACAAGTACAACAAAACAAAAAACAAACAAACTTTAAATCACAAACAAACTAAACTTAGATCCTTAATTGGAGTCCGCTATTGATCTGAAAATGCATTCAAAGAAACTCGATCCTCACCATCAAAAGGCCACTGACTATTGAAACTCTACCAGATCTGCCCAAATTAGTGCCACTAACCTACGCACCACCACAACCAACTACTGGATATAGGTTGCACCAACACCTAACTACCCATCCACTACCGATAAACGGCGGTTGCTTAACTAGTAACAACTTTCAAGACAACGAAAATTTACCGAACACCAAATTAGTTCCAAAAGCCTTGTAAATCTGCCACGAAGACTAGAAAGTACAAAGACCTTATACATATACTAGGATTTCTTGTGCGCTTCGGTTTTGAGGTGCAAAAATCGAGGGATCCATATATTCTAACATAGGTGCAGGAATCGAGGGATTCAAATGTATCTCGCGGCATTGTAGGATATCAATGTGCAATACTTTCTACTGGTTAGATTAGAGCCTTGTGTTATAGTCTTTGGTTTCAAAAAAATTAAAACAAAAAAACCTTTGTGTATCACAACAAAGCCATTTCACGACACTTAAAAGTTTCTTCTTGTTACTAATGTGCAGTGGCACGACAAAATGCCGTGACAATATTATCTGGGCGCGCCACTGTAATAGCACACTTGTTGTTGCGGTATTTCAAAATGCTCCGAAAGCTGGTTTTTAGTGTAGAGTGGGTTTGTGGCAGGTCATTAAGTACTTTAGTGTCACTTGACCAGCCACACATCTTTAGTAGCAAAGAGCAAAACAAGTAATAATATTTGCTCTTAGAATTTCATACTAGTTTTTCTCATGGTAATCATATTTAGTAAATTTGGAGTTCAATAAGTTACAGATCCAAGGAACTTTAACATGGTACTTATCGTTAAACTTGAAATTCGAACACTATCATATATATTTTTAATCAAGTAATTATCTTATACTCCTGATTAATTTAAAGTTGTTCATCTAAATCACCGGTTAAATCAGTGAATCGTGAACATGTGCCTTCACCCGTTAAACGACCGGTCTGACCGATTAATTTGTGCATATTTTTTCCATAATTACGAAGAAAGTGAAATCCATTTTCCTTTATGAGACTGGGTAGGTAATCCATTGTGTAGGCCTTGCAGGTTGCGGCTAGGTAATGGGCGTAGGGTCGCATGATCGCACGAGCGGGGGGGCCCCCAAAAGCGATTTCTTTTAAGAAAATGAGGAAATTCAGATACATGTACAGAATTAAGTGAATGAAATAAGAAAGATTATTATACATGTGAAACTAAAGATCAGGAGAAAGCAATTTCTTGTTTTGGGCGAGGGATGGAGAGAATGATTGCTTAGGGGGTGGGCTTGGTGCTTAACATGATGAATGCCACACGTGTGCCAACTGGCTCTCTTCATAAAAGTGAAATGACCCAATCTTAACGTGAAATAAAAATATCAAAGAAAAGTTTGTCGGGTAAATGGAGAAAAGTCTCTCTTGAAGGGCCATACACACCAAGAGAGAGAGACCCGCAGCAGTGATGCAAATCTTATCTTATGAGCATTAATAATGATTAAAGCATGCAAATATATGCTCTAAACCTGTTACCTGTCAAGATGGTGATCGTGTCCCACCTTACAATTTACATGTGCAAGTATGAGCACAAAGACCATGAACAAAAGTTGAAATACCCCACTTTGACTTGGCGCATTGCTTAGGCATCAATCTTTTTCTCAAGTTCCCATGTGCAAATAGATCATTAGATCTTCTTTCTTCTCTTCACATCTACACTCACAGCAAGGCTATGCTCGATAAGTAACCCTAATGCGGGCGTGATGCTCGCTCCACAGCTCCAAGATCAGGAGATTTCAATAATTTTGGTTTACAGTTATGTTGTCAAAGAAATCTGGGCAAAGCAAGAAAGAAAACAGTTGCCACGCCGGAAAGCTAACCGGTAGACGATCTCCGATACCTAGTCGGTTTCTGCGAGGAAGAAAGCTGGAGCACAAAATGGTATATGCGGTCCTTTATGTAGAGAGAGAAGAGGGGCCTACACAATTGCGATAAGTTTGGACTACCTCAATGGTAAATATCGTATAGGTTTGTTGTGCCCAGCCCATCTCTAATAGAGCTATCCTTAATTATATGTAGGACGCAATAAAAGAACTTGAATGACCTGATGCCAAGGAAAGTGGGTTCGTACTTACGTGGAGGTGCCACAAAGGCTGCAGTCCGTGTCAGCTTCCAAGTATGCAAAGTGAGAGACAGCAAGGACGGAGTAAGGGCTGAGAGCAAGGCTTCCCAGACAGGCCGTGAGGAATGGCAGTGCTGCAAAGGCAAAGCGAAGACGAACAGGGCCGACAGTCGATAGTCCAAGTCAGGGTCCAATGTTACGATCTTAAGTTATGTCCAATTTTGTGTTTCTCTCTCTAGAATCCAAGAGCTCTCCAATTCTAGACTGAGAAAGTGATTTCCGTGAGAATGAAGAAGAAGTCCCTTTTTTGAGTTGTAAAGTCCACTATTTATAGGAAACGGTATGCTTATGACACTACAAGAAAAGACGTCTTTTGCGACGGAATAGATTCCGTCGCTAAAATGATTTTTACCGACGGAAACCTCCGTCAGTAAAACTCTGTCGTGAAATATTATTTAAGCGACGGATTTATTCCGTCGCAAAAAATTCCGTCCGTGAAAAGGCGTTTTACCGACGGAAACCTCCGTCAGTAAAACTCCGTCGTGAAATATTATTTAAGCGACGGATTTATTCCGTCGCAAAACACTCCGTCGGTACAAATAGGTCTTCACCGACGGACTTTTAGCGACAGAGTTATTCCGTCGCTAAAAGTCTATTTAACTCTCAGATCTGGTTTGAACTGTCACTGCTTCTTTCTTCGAAAATCCCAAAACCCATTTCCGGCGATTGTGCCACCGCCGTTCTCACATCCTGCCCCACCGGCGGCGACCTCCCTCGACAACGGCGGTGACATCCCTCTACCCCGGCGGCGACCTCCCTCGACGCGGCGGTGACCTCCCTCGACGCCGGCGACTCCCATCAGGTAATTTTTTTTATAGCGTTTAATATCGCTACCCATTATTTTATTTTATTATGTTACAATTAAATGCCCTTTATGCTTCATTTTCGGTAGCAATCGCCGACAGTCACTACGGCAAACTCCGGTAGCCGTCCCCCACCGACCATCGCTGCCGTCCAACTCCAGCAGCCACCTTGGTCCGCTGCCTCTACCAACTAGAATAATGAAAATAATCTCATCCAAAAATATGACTAGTTTCAAAGAAAATAAATTAGAAGATAAAAAAGTTGACTCGTATTGTAAATGATCGGGTTAAGTGGCGTTGGATCTAGATGGGATGGGACGAGACGGAACTGGGCAAGAGACATTAAAATTAAGATGACGCAATATGGGGAAGGGGGTGGTGGTTTGCGGCGCCCCATATTGTCTCCTTGATAAATAACAATCTTGCGACGCAAAGAGTAATTGAGATTACTAAGTATATAAGTATTATTTGACAAGTCAACTAAACGACATTATAAAGTTTAATTCCCCATTTTGAAATTTATGTGGAATTTCGTAAAACTTAGAAACATGTAGTTGCCACTTGCGCTCACATTATTACGGTAAGATTTTATGGTCCATGTACTTCAAGCCCCAGCAAATCCGAAATGGACATATGGGGCTGAGCAACTTCCTTCGGCCCATCTTGTGTTGTATCCAAGAACCCAAAGTAGAGTAGTACGCCTAGTCCTTGACAAATTCTAGCCCATCACCTAGTACATTTCTTGTATTCTCAGTAATTTGAAATGAATTTGCTACACTTCTAGCAACTTTACAAAATTAAACAATCTTGCTTGACCTACTAATTTGACTAGTAGTCATTTGTGGTAGGGCTTGATCATTCAATAGTCAATCTGGACAAAAAAAAAATTGTAAAACAAATATGTATGTACGAGTGTATGACCCATTTCAAACTATATTTAAATAGAATACCCTAATTCAAGCATAAAGGGCAATAGCGAAATCAACCGAACCCTGAATTGAATCAATAGAACCCCCTAATTGAACCCTAAATTGAAGTAATTGAACCCTAATTAAACCCTAAATTGAATGCCCTAATCGATAAGGAACCCTAAATTAAACTAATTGAACCCTAAATTGAATACCCTAATCCAACTGAAACCTAAATTGAACTAATTGAACCCTAAATTGAATGCCCCAAATCAACCGAACCCTAAATTGAATCAGTGGAACCCCCTAATTGAACCCTAAATTGATGTAATTGAACTCTAATTAAACCCTAAATTGAATGCCCTAATCGAACTGAACCCTAAATTAAACTAATTCAACCCTAAATTGAATACCCTAATCCAACTGAAACTTAAATTGAACTAATTGAACCCTAAATTGAATGCCCCAAATCAACCGAACCCTAAATTGAATCAGTGGAACCCCCTAATTGAACCCTAAATTGATGTAATTGAACTCTAATTAAACCCTAAATTGAATGCCCTAATCGAACCGAACCCTAAATTAAACTAATTCAACCTTAAATTGAATACCATAATCCAACTGAAACCTAAATTGAACCCTAAATTGAATGCCCCAAATCAACCGAACCCTAAATTGAATCAGTGGAACCCCCTAATTGAACCCTAAATTGATGTAATTGAACTCTAATTAAACCCTAAATTGAATGCCCTAATCGAACCGAAGCCTAAATTAAACTAATTGAACCCTAAATTGAATACCCTAATCCAACTGAAACCTAAATTGAACCCTAAATTGAATGCCCCAAATCAACCGAACCCTAAATTGAATCAGTGGAACCCCCTAATTGAACCCTAAATTGATGTAATTGAACTCTAATTAAACCTTAAATTGAATGCCCTAATCGAACCGAACCCTAAATTAAACTAATTCAACCCTAAATTGAATACCCTAATCCAACTGAAACCGAAATTGAACCCTAAATTGAATGCCCCAAATCAACCGAACCGTAAATTGAATCAGTGGAACCCTCTAATTGAACCCTAAATTAATGTAATTGAACTCTAATTAAACCCTAAATTGAATGCCCTAATCGAACCGAACCCTAAATTAAACTAATTCAACCCTAAATTGAATACCCTAATCAAACTGAAACCTAAATTGAACTAATTGAACCCTATATTGAATGCCCAAAATCAACCGAACCCTAAATTGAATCAATGGAACCCCCTAATTGAACCCTAAATTGATGTAATTGAACTCTAATTAAATCCTAAATTGAATGCCCTAACCGCCCTAATCGAACCGAACCCTAAATTAAACTAATTCAACCTTAAATTGAATACCCTAATCTAATCGAACCCTAAATTGAACTAGTTCAAGCCCATCGGATATGTGCATTTTGAACAATTTTTTTCCATTTGAACCTTGATAATTTGTTTGATAATTTTAGGTTGTTAATTGTGCATTTGAGAATTGTGATTATTGATATGTGATTTTAGATTGTTAATTGATGATTTTAGGTTATTAGCTGTGCATTTGAAGTAATTGCGATTATTAATTTATGATTTTAGGTTGTTAATTGATGATTTTAGATTGTTAATTGTGCATTGAGCATTTGAGATATTGAGATTATTGACGGAGGATGGGACCCAATTGGATTGAGAAAGAAGATCATTAGATCTTCTTTCTTCTCTTCACATCTACACTCACAGCAAGGCTATGCTCGATAAGTAACCCTAATGTGGGCGTGATGCTCACTCCACAGCTCCAAGATCAGGAGATTTCAATAATTTTGGTTTACAGTTATGTTGTCAAAAAAATCTGGGCAAAGCAAGAAAGAAAACAGTTGCCACGCGAGAAAGCTAACCGGTAGACGATCTCCGATACCTAGTCGGTTTCTGCAAGGAAGAAAGCTGGAGCACAGAATGGTATATGCGGTCCTTTATGTAGAGAGAGAAGAGGGGCCTACACAATTGCGATAGGTTTGGACTACCTCAATGGTAAATATCGTATAGGTTTGTTGTGCCCAGCCCATCTCTAATAGAGCTATCCTTAATTATATGTAGGACGCAATAAAAGAACTTGAATGACCTGATGCCAAGGAAAGTGGGTTCGTACTTACGTGGAGGTGCCACAAAGGCTGCAGTCCGTGCCAGCTTCGAAGTATGCAAAGTGAGAGACAACAAGGACGGAGTAAGGGCTGAGAGCAAGGCTTCCCAGACATGCCGTGAGGAATGGCAGTGCTGCAAAGGCAAAGCTAAGACGAAAAGGCAAAGGCAAAGCTAAGGCACATCGTCGCTCTACCTGTCTGAGAAGACTGACCACACCATGACAGCATGATCAGAGTAAGCCTGTTGCTCCAGCCACCGGTCTAAGCCCTTGCTGAATCCCACGAGGTGCGTCAAGAGATGCGCAGAGAACCTAACAGCGGTGAGGGTTGCCCCTGTAGCCCACTGCCAGGCGGACTAGGCGCGATGCCTTCCGAGGACCTGCTCCCGTCCCGGAGTGACCCGTGGGTCATTGCCCTGGTGGTGTCAACGGTCAACAGTAACATGAGTGGACATGCTCGCAGCTCAGTGCTCAGAGTCCGCTGCGAGGGGTCCTCATGCCGGAGCCCCCCGTGATTATGACGGCGATGGCTATAAGGTTGTGAGCCCATCCCGGTACGATGGTCGAAGCCCCCTGGTGATTGAGACGGCGATGGCTATAAGGTTGTGAGCCCATCCCGGTACGAGGGCCGAAGCCCCCCCTGTGATTGAGACGGCGATGGCTATAAGGTTGTGAGCCCATCCCAGTACGAGGGCCGAAGCCCCCCCTGGTGATTGAGACGGCGATGACTATAAGGTTGTGAGCCCATCCTGGAAGCATGTAACATGATTGTGGTGCATGGGCACGGTGCCTACAGCACGAAACAATACCTGGTGCCGGTGCACGTGTTATGAAAGTGGTGCGACGACGAACGTCGCGGAGCAATACTTGGTGCTGGGGGCACGTATGATGAGAATGACGAACGGGCGCGACGACGAACGTCGCGGAGCAATACTTGGTGCCGGGGGCACGTATCAGGAGAATGGCGCACGGGCGCGGTGACGAACGTCGCAGAGCAATACTTGGTGCCAGGGTACGTATCATGAGAATGGCTCACGGGCGCGGCAACGAACGTTGCGGAGACGGCGCATGGGCGCGCGTCGGGTGTTCCAAAGACGGGATGTGAGTTGAGTATGCCTATGATAACAAAATAATGAATGCAACATGTAGTAATGACAAAGTTGGGAGTGATGGTATGCGGTCGTCGGCGACAGGTCATTTGGCGGTAGCGCGCGACTTTGGGCGATGGGCATCGCGGGAGCGGTGTGCGGTCACGGACGAAGGACATCGCGAGGTTGATGCAAGACGGACGTCGCGAGGTTGATGCACGACGGACTTCGCGAGGTTGATGTACGAACGTCCGTAAACATCGCGGAGGTGCAAAGAGTCCAGAAAACAAGTGCGCGCGGGAGAGGAGGCCATAGGCCAAAATTGGGTAAAGGCCAAGGCCACCACCCCTGGGGAGGCCGAGGCCGACCCTAGGGGGTGGCCAAGGCCAATGGCCAACTCCCATGAAGGGAGGCCAAGGCCACTCCCCCCTTCGGTGAACTTCAGGCACGCCGACGGTAGGTGTTTTGACAAGCAATGAC
This sequence comes from Escallonia rubra, assembly GCA_033065855.1. Classification (NCBI taxonomy): domain Eukaryota; kingdom Viridiplantae; phylum Streptophyta; class Magnoliopsida; order Escalloniales; family Escalloniaceae; genus Escallonia; species Escallonia rubra. The sequence goes on along the minus strand of JAVXUO010001702.1, from coordinate 255,375 downwards.
GATTCTAAAAGTTGCATTACGATGAACGTGTCGACGTGAATCGTACCTACATGACGAACGAGATGTCAAATCACGTGCAAAGTGTACGAAGTGAAAAAAGTGCGAAAAGGGGTTTGCGCGGAGGGGTGAACCACCGGGGGAAAATGGCCGAGGCCAACTCATCCTGGAGGCCGAGGTCGACCCCGTAGGCATGGGGGAGGTCGAGGCCGACCCCCTGGGGTTGGCCAAGGCCAAATGGCCAACTTCCATTTTCAGAGCCCAAGGCCACTTCTCCTTTTGCCAACTTCGAGCGCGCCGTCGGTAGGTGTTTTGACAGTCAATGACGATTCCAAAAGTTGTGTTATGACGAGCGTGTTTCCACGTAGCAATCAAGGTGCCAAGGTTACGTACGAAGCATACGAAGCGAAAGAAGTACGAAAAATGGGTATGCGAGAAATGGGTGAACCACCCGGGGAAAATGGCCGAGGCCAACCCCTCCTGGAGGCCGAGGCCGACCCTCTAGGCATGGGGAAGGCCGAGGCCGACCCCCTGGGGTTGGCCAAGGCCATTTGCCCCTTGACCCCATTCTCCAAATGTGCCGTCGGCCGATGTTTTTTATGAAAAGGTGTTCGGGTGGTCTCGGCGTTACGAACGTGCTAGCGTTAGTGACGTCGACGTGAAATAAAATGTCTAAGTCGTGCACAAAGCGCGCGAAGCGAGAAAGACACGTGTCTTGGGCGTGTGGGCGTTGACTGATTTGATGCGTTGGAAAATTGACCGTTGACAATGTCGACGTGTTCGCGTGAATGAGACCCCTATTGAGCCCTTGGGTATGACCAGAATAGGTTGGGAACATGACCTTAGTCAATTATGATATTACGAAGGCTACATACATAGCGTGTGCTTATTGGTTAGTGCATTTTTATCTACACAGGTGACGAAATGGACAAGTCATGGAAAAAATATGTTGGACTGGACAAACATAAAGCTTAAGGAGAGGTCATTTAAGCTATGACGCGTAATCCCTATACTCATGTTGGATGAACAGACACGACTAATGAGTGCAAGACCCATAGAGCCAAAGAAGGCATGGTGGTTGCGCTCATCTTGGACATGCATAATAAGTTGTGGGTCGAGGAGCCGTCAAGCTTAAAGACGTGTGGCCCCTATCATCATGGACGAGCAGACAAAGCCTATGGGCACTGGCCTCGTTAAACTTAATGGGCGGGTGGTCTATCAGACGCGAGGACGCGTGGTCTGTCCACTCATCTAGGACGAGTAGACTGAGATTGTGGGGTCGAGGCCCACTAAGCATGAAGACACGTGGTTCGTTGAGCGCGAGGACAATCTACTATTCAATTAAACGAACAAAAGGAGAAATTGCATGTCTGATCAGCTGGACAAGCTGATCAAGAAGCTTTACATCTGTTTAGCTGGATGATCAAATCGAGAAGTCATACATTTGCTCGGCTGGATGAGCAGATGTCGAATGAGCATTAATCGCTCATGTGGACAAGGCGTCGTTTTTCACTTCGTGTATGATTTTGACCGTTGGGGGCTATTTGCGAAGTGGGGTGATTGAAGGAAGGTCTCACTTTGTTTTCACTTTAGATCATTTGGTGCAGAGAGTACTTGAGTTGAAAGAGGGAGAAGCTGTGGTCAAAATTGAAGAGATATCACGGGAGTTAGTGCTTCATCTAGATTTCTCAGTTCTTCCTTTTTATTCACAATTTCTTTTGATCTTTCATCATGTCTCATTTTAGTTTATATTTTATTTATGAGTCTAATCACTTCGAAGGTTGTAACACCCCAGATTTTATTTATTTATTTATTTATTTTTAGGATATATGAATTAGAATGTATTGTGACTTTTAATTAAATAGTGGGCCTAAAAAAAATCAATTTAACTTTTTCTTCAGAAAGTGGGTTATACTTTTGGGATTAGATGACCCAATTTAAATTTGGGCTGTAGTTTGACCCATTTATAAAGTTAAAGAATTTTGGGACGTAATGGGTATTTTGCAATTCTTATTGTGTTAGGAATATAATTACATTCATCTTAGGCCAATGACTTATATACTATAATTCCTATGAGCACCACAAAACTTCAGAAAAGCCTCCAAAGAATCTCTAGGAAGAACACTCTTGAGATTTTGGTCATTATATTGAGGTAAGAGCTTAATTTGATATTGAGATTGAGGTTTATGATAAGAACCACATAAACTAGAGCAATAAGTAAAGAGATTGAGTTAGAGATACTTGACAAGGAGATTTAAATGGTTCGGCTTGAACTACCCTCAAGCCTAATCTTACCTCTTTAAGGAAGTCCCGTGCAAGAGCACTAGAATCCAATAGCAACAATTTTCTTCCGGGTCAAGATCAAAACCCTTACAACACTTGGTGATATCCCCACACCAAGCACAAGCCTTGAATCCACAAAGCTCACCTAAGACTTGACAAACCCAAGCCTTGATCACAATCCTTTTACAAAGATCAAATGTGTACAAAGAAACCCTCTTGAAAGGAAATGAGTACAAATGAAGCTCTAGTACAATAGAGAGATGAGAGAATTGATGACTTGAAGGATGCTCACTCTCAATCAAAGAATTGCTCACAAAGATGCTCTCTTTAATGATGTAAAATCATGAAGATGAAGAAAGATAAGTTTAATCTATGAGGCTTGATGTTTCTCTAACGAATGGAGGCTCATAATGTGGTTTCCATGGTGTATAATGAAGCCCCAAATCATTTATATAGAGAGAATGAAATATAGCCGTTATAGGCATAACGTGAGCAAAACTGCCAATGCAGTCGACTGTATTCCCAATGCAGTCGACTGTAATCCCTCTAAAATAGCCGTTGGAGTTTTGTCCTTGAAAATAGCCGTTGGAACTGAATTTTGACCAATGCAGTCGACTGCATTGGAATACAGTCGACTGTATTACCCTACTGCCTATCGGCTGCCTCACGGAACCCCCTTTCTTATTTTGGGCATAACTTTCTCTAGAAATATCGGATTGAGGTGCCATTTTTTGCGTTGGAAAGCTAATGAAATTTTTTATCAAGATATGAAAAGATTAGCACCAAAAAAAGTTTTGAGAAAATATGAGTAAGCTCCAAAGTTCACTCATTTTCAAGAACCACGCTTGTGTGAATGATTATGAACTCACATGCAATGCACAAGGTGTCCTAAGGTCTTTTTAGGTCATAGTCATCAATCCAAGCATCAAACCAAGGCTAGTTACATAATTGTAAAGATCAATCAATAATAACTTAGCCTATGCATTCTTTCTTGCTCTTTGACATTGGACTTGATGAAGCTTCCATAGCATGTCCACTTTAGCTTTTAATCTCCTTTGGCTTTAATCCATCTATCCAACTTCTCAAATGTGTCTTCATGAGTGTGCATGTATATACCTACTAAGAATACACTCAAAGCACACATTAGAACATAATCAATGTGTAGTTATCATCAAAACAAGATGTAAGCCTAGGTTATCTAACCATAGGGCTAACAATCTCCCCCTTTTTGATGATGACAAACATTGATTCTATATAGGGTAAGATGTATCATATGATAGTCAATTAAGCATAACAATCTCACATAGAACACTCAATCATTGCTTGTATACTCAAAATATGTCAATTTATCTCATATAGCAATTAAGCTTGTAGCTAGCTTTCCTAACTAAAAGAAGATATGCTCTTCCTCCAATGTTCTCTCAAAACACACAATCACATAGCATATAGAATCAAGATTATTTCTCCCCTTTTGTCATCAACAAAGAGACAAGGGTATGCATGTGTGATGAGATAGTTATAAGAAAGATAATGGCGTGAAGTGCATATAACTCATGAACTCATTCTGATGACATCAAGAGTTCCTTCATGATCCAAAGAAAGAGTAACAAGATAGTATATGATTCAAGCATGTAAGCTCCCCCTATCAAGTTATCTTATGAATATTCCATCCTAATGTATGCTCCCCCTCAATCAATGCATGCCAACAATATCAAACAAACACAACTAAATGTCTAGCCGAGTCATATTCCCTTTTTGGCATTACCAAAAGGGGTGTGTGTATGAATGGCATTGTAAAGCATTAAGATGACATAATTTCAACATGGAATTTTCACAAAGTGAATAATGGTCATCAACAATCAATATTTTCAATATAAATGCAAGAGGACCATTCATCGGCAATGTTCACATTAATTCTCAACAAGCAAGCTATTTATAGATTTGACAATTTAAGCATACTTGATAACATATAAGTTTAGCACATAGCACAATGTTGAGAAGATCATTAAGTTTTACCCTCTTGGTGAATTACCAAGGAATTGAGCTCATGAGTGATCATTCTTGAAGTCCATTTTCTTGACAAGCTTTGAGGCTCTCCTCATTTGAAGTAGCATGTCCAATCTCGGAATGCTTACTCCCCTTTAAGATTTAGCTTTTTGCTCCTCCTTCTCAAAATTTTCTTGGAGCCTTCTCCTTGTTGCTATTTGCCTTTACCTTTGAACAACCTCCAATTATAATTTAGGTCTAACTTTTAGTACCCACATTTTCTTGGGTCCATGAGTGTTAGTCTTAGCAACATTAAGAAACTCTTTAACAACCCACATTTTTTTTACACATCCAACATAAACAATTATACAAGGAAAATAACTAGTCCTATGTCCTTTCTTGTTGCACCAACCACAATGTGTAAATGGTGTGCAATAGTTCTTTGGTTGTCTTGGAGGAACATTTAACCTAGCTTGTTGTTTAAAAACTTTAGGAGGCAAGGTGAGGGGATCTAATCCAACACCGCCTTTGTTTAGGCCAACTCTTTGGTGTCCAAGCATGACATCCAAGTTGTTTTTACCATCAACAAATTTTTCAAGGCATCTTTTCAAATCACAAATCTCAAGCTTTAATATTTCATTTTGTTTTTCTAAAATCGAAGTATTGCAAGAGATTTGTTTTGTGCTAGGAATTCTCATAATCAATTCAACCAAATCATTATTCACATGCTCTACATATAAATGGCTAGGTATGCATTCATTCTTGGCATGCAACTCATTATTTTCACTTTTTAAGTCATCTAGCCCTTTTGAAATCGCATGCACTTGTTTTTTCAAAGTATAATTTTTCTTGGCTAATTTCATGGATTCTTCGTATAAAAGAGCGTAAGTATCATAAATATCATCATTGGAGCAATTGCTATTACTGTCACTATATGAAGAAGTTACCTCACCTTCTTTTTGAGCCATGAAGCATAGATTTGAATCTCTATCATCGAAATCACCACATTCATCTCCACTTGAGTCATTATCGCTCCAAATAATGGCTTTAATTGATGTATTTATGGGGTGCTTCTTTCTTGCCTCGTTTTTCTTCTTATTCTCCCTTGAGGTACTCTCCATACTTGACTCGTTCTTGCTCTTGTGCAAGTTTCCATCTTTCTTCATTTTGAGAGACTCATTAAATTCCTTGCAAGTATATCAATCTCTTTGTTATTCAAGTCTTTCTCCTCTGCACATGAAGATTGATCCGTTGTTGATGAAGCTTTAAGAGCAATGCACTTCTTCTTCTTCTTTGAAACTTTTTGCTCGGATGATTCGAGTTGCATTTCATAGGTCATCAAAGAGCAAATTAATTCATCCAACGGAAAGATATTAAGATCCTTTGATTCTTGAAGTGCGGTGATTTTTGCATTTCATTCTCTAGGTAATGACCTAATCACCTTTCTCACAAGATCACCGTTAGAGAAATCTTTTCCTAATTGTTTCAAAGTATTAACAATTTTAGTGAAACGAAAATTCATTTTCATAATAGATTCATCGAAAAATATTTGAAACAATTCATATTCTCTATGCCATAAACTCATCTTTAAATCTCTTAGAAGAGAAGTCCCTTCATGAGTGACTTGAAGTGTATCTCACATACTATTAGCCGAATCACACGTAATAACTCAATTGAGTTCATTTGCGTTTAGAGCACAAACAAGACAATTCTTAGCTCTAGAATTCATGCAAAGCATATTTCTATCATAGTCATTAAATTCGGATTTCTCCTTTGGCACAAGCTTATTCCTAATCCTCTTGGTTGGAACATAAGGGCCATCTTCAACAATTCCCTACATTTCATAATCTAAAGATTCTAAAAATACTCGCATCTTAATTTTCCATATATTATATGAAGACCCATCAAAAAGTGGAGGTCTAGTAATTGAACTCTCCTCAAGAATAGGAAACCCCATGATCTTTTAACTCTCTAGGTGTTAACAAAAAATCAAGAGCCGAGGCTCTGATACCACTTGAAACCAATAAAACAACCCTAGAGGGGGGGGGGGGGTGAATTTAAACTAAGCACAATCATAAATCTCAATCAAACCAAGTAATACTTCAATCAAGATGGTAACTACACAATCTCAAGAAATTATAGTGCAATAAGTAAAGAGATTGAGTTAGAGATACTTGACAAGGAGATTTAAATGGTTCGGCTTGAATTACCTCAAGCCTACATCCACCTCTTCAAGGAAGTCCCTTGCAAGAGCACTAGAATCCACTAGCAACAATCTTCTTCCGGGTCAAGATAAAAAATCTTACAACACTTGGTGATATCCCCACACCAAGCACAAGCCTTGAATCCACAAAGCTCACCCAAGACTTGACAAACCCAAGCCTTGATCACAATCCTTTTACAAAGATCAAATGTGTACAAAGAAACCCTCTTGAAAGGAAATGAGTACAAATGAAGCTCTAGTACAATAGAGAGATGAGAGAATTGATGACTTGAAGGATGCTCACTCTCAATCAAAGAATTGCTCACAAAGATGCTCTCTTTAATGATGTAAAATCATGAAGATGAAGAGAGATAAGTTTAATCTATGAGGCTTGATGTTTCTCTAATGAATGGAGGCCTATAATGTGGTTTTCATGGTGTATAATGAAGCCCCAAATCATTTATATAGATAGAAAATGAGATATAGCCGTTATAGGCATAAAGTGAGCAAAACTGCCAATGCAGTCGACTGTATTCCCAAGGCAGTCGACTGTAATCCCTCTAAAATAGCCGTTGGAGTTTTGTCCTCGAAAATAGCTGTTGCAACTGGATTTTGACCAATGCAGTCGATTGCATTGGAATGCAGTCGACTGTATTCAATTACAGTCGACTGTATTACCCTAATGCCTATCGATTGCCTCACGGAACCCCCTTTCTTATTTTGGGCATAACTTTCTCTAGAAATATCGGATTGAGGTGCCGTTTTTTTGCATTGGAAAGCTAATGAAAAGGTTTATCAAGATATGAAAATATTATCACCAAAAACATTTTTGAGAAAATCTGAGTAAGCTCCAAAGTTCACTCATTTTCAAGAACCACGCTTGTGTGAATGATTATGAACTCATGCAATTCACAAGGTGTCCTAAGGTCTTTTTAGGTCATAGTCATCAATCCAAGCATCAAACCAATGCTAGTTACATAATTGTAAGGATCAATCAATAATAACTTAGCCTATGCATTCTTTCTTGCTCTTTGACATTGGACTTGATGAAGCTTCCATAGCATGTCCACTATAGCTTTTAATCTCATTTGGCTTTAATCCATCTATCCAACTTCTCAAATGTGTCTTCATGAGTATGCATGTATATACCTACTAAGAATACACTCAAAGCACACATTAGAACATAATCAATGTATAGTTATCATCAAAACAAGATGTAAGCCTAGGTTATCTAACCATAGAGCTAACAATGTTGAATAGAGCCAAGTTTTACCCTCTTGATGAATTACCAAGGAATTGAGCTCATGAGTGATCATTCTTGAAGTCCATTTTCTTGACAAGCTTTGAGGCTCTCCTCATTTAAAGTTGCATGTCCAATCTCGGAATGCTTACTCCCCTTTAAGATTTAGCTTGTTGCTCTTCCTTCTCAAAATTTTCTTGGAGCCTTCTCCTTGTTGCTACTTGCCTTTGCTTTGAACAACCTACAATCACAATTTAGGTCAAACGTTTGGTACCCACACTTTCTTGGGTCCATAAGTGTTAGTTTTGGCAACATTAAGAAACGCTTTAACAACCCACATTTTCTTTCTACCTATAACATAGACAATTCTATAAGGACAATAATTAGTTGCATGCCCTTTCTTGTTGCACCAACCACAATGTGTAAATGGTGTGCAATAGTTCTTTGGTTGTTTTGTATAAATATTCAACCTAGCTTGTTGTTGCAAAATTTTAGGAGGCACGACCATAGGATCTAATCCAAGACCACCTTTATTTAGGCCAATTCTTTGGCGTCCAAGCATGACATCCAAATTGTTTTGACCATCAACAAATTTTTCAAGACGTTTTTTTAAATCACAAATCTCAAGTTTTAAAACTTCATTTTTGTTTTTCTAGAGCAAAAGTTTTGCAAGAGATTTGTTTTGAGCTAGGAGTGTTAACAATTAATTCAATCAAGTCATTATTCACATGTTTCACATATAAATGGTTGGAAATGCATTCATTCTTGGCATGCAATTCATTATTTTGCATTCTCAACTTCTCTATTTGCTTATTAGCTTCAAGGAATTTCTTAGACAAAATAATGTTTTTCTTGAAAATTTTCTTGGATTCCTCATATAAGCTATCATAAGAATCTTCAAAGTTTTCACCATCACTATCACTACCGGAAGAAGAACTTACCTCATCATCTTTTTGAGCCATGAAGCATAGATTTGCATCTCCATCATCGAAATGACCACCTTCATCTCCACATGAATCATTATCACTACAAATGATGGCTTCGATTGATCTCTTTATGGAGTGCTTCTTTCTTGACCCTTTCTTTTTCTTATTCTCCCATGAGGTAATCTCTACACTTGAATCATTCTTGCTCTTGTGCGAGTTTGCAACTTTCTTAATTTTGAGAAACTCATTGAATTCCTTTACAAGTATGTCTATGTCCTTGTTATGCAAGTCTTCTTCCTCTTCACTTAAAGATTGATCCATCATTGATGAAGCTTTAAGAGCAATGCACTTCTTCTTCTTCTTTGGAACTTTTTGCCCTGATGATTCGAGTTGCATTTCATAGGTCATCAAGGAGCAAATTAATTCATCCAACGGAAAGGTATTGAGATCCTTTGATCCTTGAAGTGCGGTGATTTTTGTATCTCATTCTCTAGGTAATGACCTAATTACCTTTCTCACAAGATCACCGTTAGAGAAATCTTTTCCTAATTGTTTCAAAGTATTAACAATTTTAGTGAAACGAAAATTCATTTCCATAATAGATTCATCGGAAAACATTTGAAACAATTCATATTCTCTATGCCATAAATTCATCTTTGAATCTCTTAGAAGAGAAGTCCCTTCATGAGTGACTTGAAGTGTATCCAACATACTCATAGCCGAATCACACATAATAACTCGATTGAGTTCATTTGTGTTTAGACCACAAACTAGACAATTCTTAGCTTTAGAATTCATGCAAAGCATATTTCTATCATAGTTATTAAATTCGGATTTCTCCTTTGGCACAAGCTTATTCCTAATCTTCTTGGTTAGAACATAAGGGCCATCTTCAACTATTCCCCACATTTCATAATCTAAAGATTCTAAAAATACTCGCATCTTAATTTCCCATATAATATATGAAGACCCATAAAAAAATAGAGGTCTAGTAATAGAACTCCCCTCAAGACTAGAAAACCCCGTGATCTTTTAACTCTCTAGGTGTTAACCAAAAAATCAAGAGCCGAGGTTCTGATACCACTTGAAACCAATAAAACAACCCTAGAGGGGGGTGAATAGGGTTTTCAAAATTAATGGGGAGTTTAAACTAAGCACAATCATAAATCTCAAACAAACCAAGTAATACTTCAATGAAGATGCTAACTAAACAATCTTAAACAATTAAAGAGTAATAAGTAAAGAGATTGAGTTAGAGATACTTGACAAGGAAATTTAAATAGTTCGACTTGAACTACCCTCAAGCCTACATCCACCTCTTCAAGAAAGTCCCTTGCAAGAGCACTAAAATCCACTAGCAAAAATCTTCTTCCGAGTCAAGATCAAAACCTTTACAACACTTGGTGATATCCCCACACCAAGCACAAGCCTTGAATCCACAAAGCTCACCCAAGACTTGACAAACCCAAGCTTTGATCACAATCCTTTTACAAAGATCAATTGTGTACAAAGAAATCCTCTTAAAAGGAAATGAGTACAAATAAAGCTCTAGTACAATAGAGAGATGAGAGAATTGATAACTTGAAGTATGCTCACTCTCAATCAAAGAAATGCTCACAAAGATGCTATTTTTAATGATGTAAAATCATGAAGGTGAAGAGTGAAAAGTTTAATCTATGAGCCTTGATGTTTCTCTAATGAATGGAGGCTTAGAATGTGGTTTCCATGATGTATGATGAAGCCCCAAATCATTTATATAGAGAGAAAATGAAATATAGCCGTTATAGGCATAATATGGCCAAAACTGCCATTGCAGTCGACGGTATTCCCAATGCAGTCGACTGGGTTCCTCCTAAAATAGCCGTTGGAGTCTCGTCCTAAAAAAATAGCGGTTGGAGCTGAATTTTGACCAATGCAGTCGACCGTATTACCCTTCTGCCTATCGGCTGCCTCACGGAACCCCCTTTCTTATTTTGGGCATAACTTTTTCTCTAGAAAAATCGAATTGAAGTGCCGTTTTTTGCGTTGAAAAGCTAATGAAATTTTTTATCAAGATATGAAAGTATTAGCACCAAAAATAGTTTTTGATAAAATCCGAGTGAGCTCCAAAGTTCACTCATTTCAAGAACCACACTTGTGTGAAAGGTTATGAACTCACATGCAATGCACAAGGTGTCCTAAGGTCTTTTTAGGTCATGGTCATCAATCCAATAATCAAACCAAGACTAGTTACATAATAGGAAAGATCAATTATAATCGATAGTAACTTAGCTGATGCATTCTTCGTTACTCTTCGACATTGGACTTGATGAAGCTTCTAAAGCATGTCCACTATAACTTTAAGCTTTTTGGCTTTAATCCATCTATCCAACTTCTCAAATGTGTCTTCATGAGTGTGCATGTATATACCTACTAAGAATACACTCAAAGCACACATTAGAACATAATCAATGTGTTGTTATCATCAAAACAAGATGTAAGCCTAGGTTATCCAACCCTAGTGCGAAAAATTATATTAGGGTTTTTGATATAATTTGTTTGAGGAGATCAAGACTTGGAGTTGATCGATTTGCGTAATTGAGGTAAGGGTTTTCTCAAGCATTTACCCTATTCGAATTCTGATTATCATTCAATTCGTCAATTGATTTATTGTTTAAAGAGATCTATTAATTCTTTAGAACCCTAATTACATTATTGATCGTTATGCTAAATAGTTCTTTGTACTTTCGATTATTGACTTTGATTCTTGATCTTTTTGTTGTAAATCTTTGTAGCAACTTTAAGAGTCCATAATGTTTTTGTTCCTTGTCCAATTTCAAAGTTTTTACACTTTTTGAAAACCTTAAACAGTGTAATACAACTCTGTTGTTTTGGGTTTTCATAAATTCCAAGTGATCAATATTAAAAAATAGACCTGAACATTGTTATGCTTTTATTTCTGTCAATTCAGGTCAGCAGACTTCGATTTATTGTATCTTATTTGTTTCTCATTGGTTTTTTATGATCTTGGACATTCTGAAATACTTGAAGAGTCTTATTCAAGTTTTTAGTTTAAGGTTTTTTAAGATTCAGTTTGGTTATTGGTCAAAATTGAGTTCGAAAGTTATTTATCAGTTCAGACGTTTCTATTTTTGACACTGTAAGACATACCACTTCGATTTATTCTATCTCCTTAATTTATTATTGTTTTTTGATGATTGTAGACAATCTGGAAACCTTAAAGAGTCCTCTTAAACTTCTTAGTTTTGTGTTTTATTCGAATCTATCTATTTTCTGATCAAAATGCAGTTTGAAAGTTATTCATCGGTGAAACAGTTGTTATTCGACACTGCAAATCACCTTACTTTGACTTGCTCTATCTTATTCGTTTCTTATCAGTTTTTGATGATCTTAGACATTACGAAAACAGTAACGCGTCCTCTTCAAATTTTAGGCTTTGAGTTTTCTTAGAATTTGTTGATTTCATTGTTGAAGTTAGCCCTCGAATAAAATTATTCTACGTAGAATCGTGTGAAAGAGAATGACTTTGTCGGCTTCAAACTCTTGGTGTTTATTAAGTTGATTTGGTATATGTTTTTATAATCTGGCGAGTCATGTCATAGTATATGTGACTTATCTATTTCTGACTTACCCACATGGATTGGAACGTGGGCTAGCTCAGCGGGATGAGCTAGAGATAGCGATCTTACTTTCTGAATATTGTCTCACGTGTCAGTGATGGTACGTGTGACACATTTCTGAATGGCTCTCGTGTTCTTCATCTTTGTACTGATTGGATATTTGGATTTTGATATCTGATCTATTTGAAGACGTTTTCGAACTTATCTGAAGTATTAATGAATTCACTAGAGTCTTTTTGAAATATAAGATATCGTTCTCAGAACTTGTGGAAACGTTTCGAACCTAATTTTGTATTGTTTTAAACACATCGAAACCTTTTGACCCACTGCAAATACAGTTATATATGTTAATTCCTTACTTTAACATTGTATTATCCGTTGGTACGAGCTATTTGACCTTGTTGCTAATCTGATTTCTGAATTGAAAATTAGTGCATTGGTTTTGGTATTCGCCATGCACCTTGGTATCGTATTTTATCAACTCCAAGTACTGTTATCGATATAGCGTGCTTTGTACTCTGTGGGTGGGTGCGTGCGATTATCTTTACTGGGCTTTCTTCTCACTCCCCTTACTTTCAGGTTATCAGCCAGTGTTTGGAGCTGTACAAAGGATTATAAGGCATCGCTAAGTAAGAAGCTTTTTAGGGAAGGATTTTCCTTTTATATTTATTGTCGAATAGATTTTGCTTTAGATTTTATTTTGGAGCTCCGTGTAGGAGTAATTGAGGTCAATGTAACTGTTTTAAACCGGTGTGACATTTATTGATGTTTCTTGGAGACTTATTCTTAGATGCTCTGAATACCCAAATTGGGAGACTTTTGGTTAGTTTGAGGTTTTCTGCCTTTGTTTATTTGAAATTAACACTTCGAATAAAAAAAACGGGGCGTTACAAAGGTGATGTAGAAGTGACTTTCATTAAGGTTAACTCTATTGTCACCCTTCCAGTTCTTTGACCTCGTATGCGTGTGGACTAGGAGACGGTTGAACGGTTGATACAAGACATATTTGACCCTTCTCCATTTCATGCACATGTCTTGGAGATTCGTGTCACTTTTTATGGCATTAGGGTCCTTAGGGAGCACCTTAGGATACACAACTTTATAGAATTTACGCTGCCTACAGATGGTGAGACGGTTAATTTAGAAGCGGGTGCTACATGGCTGCCTATTTAGAAGGGCTCACAAATGGTTTTAAAGTTCCCCTTCACCTTTGTTTGCAAGGTTTTCTAGGTGGTAGAAAATTTCCCCGGCCAGTTGGCTCCTACTTGGTGGAGATTATTCTTATACTTCGTGTATATCTGCCATACCCTATCTAATTAATCACAATTTTTTTACCTTAACTTGTATTAAATTTAACTAACTGGGCTAGTTTAACCAACTGGACTAGACTCTAACTAGACTGGACTGGATTGGACAAATGCACTGGACTTGACTCAAATTGGATTGGACTTAATTAAATATATTAGGCTCATTATATTATTAGGCCTAAGCCTATAATAATAATAATAATCTATGTTATATATACTACTTATTAAGCCAAAACATGATTTGGTGTAACACCCTTTTTCGTGTTACATTCAGACTCATCCTGGTGCCGACAAGTGTCCTTAACATGGACTTTTCCTAAATTGCCCATCTTCTTTAGAGTAGTACATACAACCATAAGGCCAAAAATGTCAAAAAAAAAAACTAACCCACTCTCAGTTTCAGTTACTAAAGACCTCTCTCTTTTCCTGGCGTAACGTCTATCAGCATCTCTTTCTTCCTCCTTCTCCCTTTTCCGTTGCGGATTGCAATCCGCCACTTAGGAGTGTAGAATTCTACACTCCAACGATAAGCCTACATTAAGCTGTAGTTTCACGTAAATATCATGTAATTTTGTCATTAAACTTTCTGTATTTTCCCCATATTTTCTCTATATTTTCATGTTGTCTTCTTCCTGTGGATAATGGTTGTGGCCGTCGACAGGTGGTGGGTCTTGAGATAATTAATCAGAGAGAGAGCTCAAATCAAATACAAATTTTAATAGATCCATCAGTGGGTCATGAGATAATTCATCAAAGAGAGAGCTCAAATCAAATACTCCCTCCGTCCCTTTTTAAGTGATCAAATTTCCTTTTTGGGCCGTCCCACAATAAGTGATCACTTCCAAATTAGGAAAGATTCTTTAGGTATTTTTACACATTTACCCTTTCTATACTTTTTTTATTCTATTTCTCTCACCACATTTAATTCTCTACCAACTCATTTTCTCTCTCATGGCCCACCACTTTACACTTTTTTATTCTATTTCTCTCTCCACATTTAACACTCTACCAACCAATTTTCTCTCCCATGGCCCACTCTCTTCCTCCTTCTCTCTAAAGGGTAAAATGGGAAAGACATAATATATAACCTAAATTCTTAATATACGTGCAAAATAAAACGAGTCACTTAAAAAGGGACGGAGGGAGTACAAATTTTAATAGATCCATCAATCTTCTCCTCTCATGAACCCTCTGTGTTGCCATGCCAGGCCATTTTTGTTAGCCCAAATCTGATTCTCTTTCAATACATTATCATCAAGCCTCATGCAAAATCACTACAAGAAAATAGGTTTTTAGTGACGAAATTTGACTCCGTCACAAAAATTCCGTCACCGAATAACTCAATGTGAAACTGTAAAAGTTAACTTGGATTTAGCGACAAAAATCTCTATCGCTAAAAGTTTTAGTGACAGATTTACTAGTCACATTTTTTATTGTGTTTTAAAGATTTTTTGAGTTTTAGGATATATACCTCAACCTTGTTTTGTCAAGCTCGCAGTTGGCGTCTTTTAGGAGAGCAATCTCTTCAAATTGCTAGCGATTTCTAATCTATACACATGAGAACTTGAACATCTCGAGGCAAGGTTGCTAATTTTTACTTAATCTCATGTTTTTGGTGCAAATTTTCTTTTGGCAAAGTTGAATTCTTGACGGGTTGGTTGTTGAATTACACACGATTAGTTTGTGGCGAAATTGTAAGTTCTAATTTTCAAGAATTTGTGTTGGTTAACAATCTTTATGAATAATTTGAGCACAACAGTCCCTTCAATTGTGAAACTATCTGATTTGAACTGGTGGGAAGTTAAAGATCTCGAAGCATAGGCAGGCTAGTGAGTTTTACTTGATCTTTTTACCTGTAATTTGTTGCAAGTTCGAGTTAGAGTGACTGTAACTGTTGTTTTAATTCCAAGTTTTTCATCATAGTCTTTTTATTGATGTTTCATATATATCATTCATTTTGCAATTTAAGGGTAAGTATATGGGTCCACTTAGTGAGAATGAAGGCTCTTTTAAGGATCTGGGAATGATAAGTCAAATACTTTCCGGTTGTTGAAATTGGTAAAATACATTTTTGTTTGTAAGTTCTAAGTGATCGTTCATATAAAATTGTCTCAGATTGATCCTTTATTTTCATTTTTGTATATATTATTTTATATAATTGGCACTTTTGGGGGAAGAGCAATCTCCTACAATTTGTTTGATCTAAGATTTAGTTTGTAGCTTGTTTGTTTGATCTAATCTCTTTGTATAAATTATTTCAAAAAATTTTTGAGCAATCTCTTCAACTAATTATGCAAAGATCAAACTTTTGTGCATCATTGTTTGATTTGTAATTTTGTTCAATATGTTATATGTTTCTTAGACTGCTGTCTTCATAGATTGGATTTATATTGATGTTTGATTTTTGGGTAAAAGGCTGTTAGGGATGAGACTTCAGACCAAGCACCAAACTAGGCTTTAGCTTAGGAAGCCACACAGAAGACCAGGCCCTTGAAAATCAGGGTTAAGTTGCATCAACAAAACTGGAAAGGGAAAAGGGAAGAGAAATAGAGATGAATGAGCAAAAAAGGAGGGAAATAACAGTGACCAAAATAGTGGTCCACACGAGGCACATCAGGCAATTAACAGTCAGCATGTGTATGCACGCGTTCGTCCATTTCCAATGAAGATCGTGCCGTTGAGATCTATAGCCATAAATCTGTCGAAGTGGTTTCGATTTTGTTTTCTGTTTCTAATTTCCTGCTTCTTTTTTCATTTTCCATTTTATTTTCTTAAGAGATCTTATTTTGGGGGCAAAGTTTTGCAGGGTTTATAAGGAAGAAACAAAAGAAAGGAAGGGGATATACATGGAACAATCAATATAAGTCCTTCTTTTCTCTCTAAATTCGCAAGTTCTCTAGCTGTTAAATTTTTATGCAATTATTTGTAGTTGTAATCAAGATTACAACAAGGGCCTTTTATTATTAGATGAGCATATATAATATTTACACATGATTATCTCGATCGGTTAACTAACTCGCGCAAAGAGAAGAAATAAAGAGAAGTAGTGCAAATTAGAGTGATCAAGATTCTAAGCAGTACAGCTGCTTGTTGAGGGTGTTAGCTTTCAACCTTTTTCCAAGCTAATCACTTTGTTCTTAATCTGAAACAGCATGTGTTGGGAGTCATGGTGGGGGAGAGGATCTAATTCTTGGTGTAAGACTTATTCTTATGCTCGTATCATGTTTGTGCTGCAGGTTTGAAGCAGCCATTCATTTTGCTGGATTAAAAGCAGTTGTGCAAGTGTTGGCTGATGATAAGAATGAAGGCTCTTTTAAGGATGAAAGCTCTTTTCTGGGAATTTAAAGGTAAGTATACTGGTCCACTTAGTAAGAATGAAGTCTCTTTTAAGGATCTGGGAATGATAAGTCAAAAACCTTTCCGGTTGTTGAAATTGTAAAAATGCATTTTTGTTTGTAAGTTCTAAGTGTGGCTTGATGGTGATATGGTTCTTTCTTTTGGTTTAGAGCTTTTGGTGCTCTGAGGTAATTATCGTAACTGACGTCGAGTTTTCAGCTTGTGTTTCATCATCAGCTAATGTTTATGGTTGGCCGAAGAAGGTATCATGCATAGGGAAAAGCGAGGAGTATGACCTTGACAAGGACGGAAATTGAGTCACCAACTAATTCCCTCTCTCTAATATTTTCGAACATCTACTTACTTTCGTGTTTAAGGATGGTCGCGTGTTTATGATCATTTAGAAATTGTGCTTGACTTGGTATTTTACTTGTTAATGAATTTTGTGGAGCTTGATGTGTTAATGGTTTTGTGGAGCTTGACGTGTTGATAGATTTGTTGCATACAGGTTTGAGAAAAACTGGGATTTGTAAAGAAAATGCAAGACTATTCTGGAAGCCACAACTGCGTAGCTTGTTTGAAGAATTTATGCAAAAACATAAGGAACCAGAGGCACGTCATGTGGAGGGACTTCAGGCTGAGGTACATATTCATGTATGTGTGTGTGGAAGGGATTTTGGGTGGGTTTTATCACCGTGGTAATGGAAATAGTGAGCTTGCTTAGATAATGACTTAAGTGTAGTCTAATTAGATTATGTGTGGGCATATATGATTCATGATTCTTCACCATATCATTTATGATGTGAATTTTTAGTAATTGTTAGTTAAATTTATCTTTATATGATGGGGAAAATAGGGAATGACCCCCTCTACTTTACACGTTGTGCGATTTGCACCCCTCCACTTCAAAATTAACCACTAAACCCCCCCACACTTACCGAAATTGGGCACCTTAGACGGGTCCGTTATGAATAGTGTGAAATGACCAAAATACCCTTATTTTTTTATTAGTTAATGACCCCCTGTACTATACATGGTGTGCAATTTCCCCCCCTCAACTTCAAAATTAACCACTAAACCCCCTTACACTTACAGAAATTGGGCACCTTAAATGGAAACCGTTAAATTTAAATGACAATTTTGCCCATGACCCTCCCCCCAACCCGTTAGACCAGTCCCCCACCCCATTCTACGTTACCAGATTCACCGCAAACAAGGGATTGCCGCAATCTGCACCTCCTCTGGTCAACCCCGCTACAATTGGTAATTCACTGAGCACAACCACTGGTCTTTTTCTCCGACCACCAGGGAGTTTCAAAAAAAGGAACCACGGTTGCCGTTGGTATGTCACCGGCGCAACAACTACCATGATCAGCATCACAGTAACCACCATTCTGGCCAACTCCCCCAACTTTATACTGTCCGTCTACACATCATCGTGACTTGCCTCCTCGCTGCCATTTCCCACCACCTTGCGTCTGCAAGCCAGTGGGGCTTCTTCATCGGCCACCAACCGACTGGTGCAATCAACACCGGTAACATCAATCCCCACAGAAACAGGCTATCGGCGTCTGATTGCCGCACATCCGTCCAGATCCCTGCCACCATGATCGACGACCACGTCCCCAAATCGCAGGTCTAACCTCCGTCGTCGTGCCACCCCAATCCGTAACATCGCGCTAAGCAACGTCACATGACCACCGTGACTGGCTACAGGCCGCTGGGGCTGCACCAGATTTGCAGTGGGTGCGCGTCTGTGTCTGGGCTTAGTGCGTGTGTACGTGCGTGCTGGGTGTGCATGGAGTGTGTGTATGTGGGATTGAGTAAAAAGTTTGAGAGGAGAGAAAAATAAGTTGAAAGTTTATGGGGGTTTAGTGGTTATGTTTGAAGTAGAGGGGGGGAAAGCGCACACCGTATATAGTACAGGGGGTCATTAGTTAACTACCCCTAACAGAATGGGCAAAAATGTCATTTACAAAAAAAAATCGTTAGTCAACGCGCGTGTTGACCACGCGATGTTAAATTTAACGGTTTCCGTCTAAGATGCCCAATTTCTGTAAGTGTGGGGGGGTTTAGTGGTTAATTTTGAAGTGGAGGGGGGCAAATCGCACAACGTGTAAAGTAGAGGCGGTCATTCCCTATTTTCCCCTTATATGATTGTGCAGCCATCCAGAAATACTGAGGATGATGATGGCAATGATAGTTTGGATGCCAATGAGGAGTATGACCTTGATGAGGACGGAAATTGAGTGACCAACTAATCCCCTCTCTTTAATTTGAAATGTTCAAACATCAACTTACTTTCATGTTCAAGGATGATCGCTACTATATGATAGTTTAGGATTTGTGTTGGACTTGTTATTTTATGTGTTTGTGGACTTGTGGAGTTTGTGTTGATGGAAATTGTGGAGTTTGATATGGTAATGGATATTGTGTTAATGGATTTTGTGGAGATTGATGTAGTAATGGATTTTGTGTGCTTGATGAGTTGATGGATTTGTTGTATACATGTTTGAGAAAAAAATGGGATTTGAAAAAAAGAGGCGGAACTATACTTATTTTGTTTTATAATTTTAGCGACGATAATGATTTGTCGCTAAAAGCATAAAACATTGATAAAATACCTTTAGTGACGGAATTTTTCCGTCACCATTTATTTTAGTGACGTATTTCATGTGACGGAATTTTCCGTCTCCAATTATTTTTAGTGACGTATTTATGTGACAGAATTTTCCGTCACCAATTATTTTAGGGTAAATTACACAAAACTCCCATGAGGTTTTACGTAATTACACTCAACTACCGCTATCTTTAAAAATTACATTACACTCAAAAAGTAACTTTTTCTCTAACAGTGTTAAGGGTGCAATGCAAAAAGACATGAATGCCCCTCAGACAATGTTTTCTTGGAATTTGGAGGGAAAACTAGGAAAGGGTGATTCACCGTGAAGCTCACAAACACCAAGCAAGGTATGCCAAACCAGCAAACCTGGTTGGAACGGCATTTCTAAGATTAATTCCTCGGCTTCTTTTGTCCGTCCTTGTCGGCCTAGGAGATTTGCCATGCATGCATAGTGATCTTCTCCGGGATGCATTCCATAAACGTCAGTCATGGAAGAGAAATACTTTTTGGCTTCATCAAGTTGATATTCGACTAAAAACCAAACCGAAGTATCAACGCGTAAGTCTGGTACGCGTGTGCAGGATTTTTTGAGAAGGAGCAGGCGTGGAGCTTGCTGACGAAGTAGAACTCGTTGGGCTTGGTTCCACACACGTGCATGCGTCTGAACATATATATATATATATATATATATATATATATATATATATATATATATATATATAGAGCCTCTACGGGATGACCCTTTTGGACGAAGCCCGCAATGACGGCTGTCCACGACACCACGTTCTTGTGAGTCATTTCGTCGAACAGTTTGAGGGCATCTGGAAGATGGCTGCATTTGGCATACATGTTGAGGAGATTGTTGCGGAGGTAGAGGGAAGAGAGAAGGGCTTGCTTGACGAGTTTGGCGTGCATGGCTTTGTCGTGCCGCAAGTCGAGAGCTTGGATGAAGGTGCGGAGAATGCGAGAGGCCTCTTCGACTTGTGCAGCACAGGCGAACGAGTTGGGAGGTTTAGAGCCGCCATTAGAATAATGGCGGCGGCAAGTTCTTGCAACTAATGTGATATTGTTCTGAGTTGGGATACGAGGTTTGGTGGCACCATCTCTAAGCTACTGCTGCTTCATTCTCGACGTGAGAGTTATTGCATGTTTACCTCCTGCTCCTAGCAATACATGACTTCTTTGATCTCGTTTGTCTTGGGTTTTACGGCCTCGGGGAGTTGTATGTTGTGTTTGGGACAAAAGTTCCGGTTAATTACCCAGATGTTGCAGTCTCCGAAGTTTTCTAACGTCACCAAAAATTGCAAAGTTCCACTGAAAGGGCAGGAGCAGTACAACGTAATTGCGGAAAATGTTTGAACGCTGGCATTGTATATCTTCACAATCTAGTGGGAGCTGCAGATCCAACCATTCTTCACTTTTTTCTGACCATGACATTTTTACCTCCTCAAGCAGGTAGGTCTGATGAAGGCAGTGGATAAAAGGGCACGAGCAGAAGGTGGAGGAAGGGAATAAGGGTCTCTGTGGAGTTGGCTGGAATTTACAAAACCCAACATTACAAGAAGACCACACAGGTGTATAAAGAACAAAGGGGGGTATTTTGGGTAAGAAAATTACATAAAGTAGTGTGTCAGGGAATCTTGAAACGAAATTAGGCCTGTCGTTAAAAGTGTGTAGTTGTGTGTAATGTGGGTACAAACCTCAGGGGAACGAAGTGTAATTTTTAAAGATAGCGGTAGTGGAGTGTAATTACTTAAAACCTCAGGGGTGTTTAGTGTAATTTACCCATTATTTTATACGAAATTTAAAAAACAAATATTCGAAATATAAAATACCTTTAGTGACGAAAATTTTCCGTTACTAAATGTCTCCATTCCGTCACTAAAGTTAGTGACGAAATCATTAATTCCGCATTAACTTTTTAGTGACGAGGTTTTACGCGACGGAATCGTGTGACGGAATTTTCCGTCACTAAAACTTTTTGTGACGGAAATTGCTTTTTTAATGACGAAAATTTTCGTCACTAAAAACCTATTTTCTTGTAGTGAATAAAGTTTCAGAGAGAGGGGGAGAAAGAGAGATAGAAAGAGGGGCATAAGAGAAACAATGGTTGTTGCTTATTTTCCAATTTGTTTTGTAAAATCATCGGCAATGGTTTGATTACATAGGGGCAAATACCCTCATATATAGCCTTTGTGGTCATGTGATGATGAATCTAAAATGGTAGCTGCTCTAACCATGTCCGTTTTATAAATGGGTTACTGGGGAATGGAATTTCTAGCATCGAGTAAAGATAGTAATAATCAATCATTAAGGCTATGGTTGGCAATTCACTGTGGAGGCTGTGGCTGTGGTGGCGATTCGTGCCCGTCAGTGCAGAGTCATGGTATTAGCGGCAATGGTGGTTACGGTGGTGGGGACGTCGCTAAGTGAAGGGCAGTGTTGTGGCTGTCGAAAGGGTGTGGCTGGCGGTGGTCTAGGTGGCGAGCAGTAGTTGCGGTCGAGAAAGAGTGGTTGTGTTTGTGAGAAAGTGGTGGACGGATGTGCTGGGTCATCGTGATGTGCTAAACTCCTCTGTTTAGTAGTTTGGGTGTCGCTTTTTTCCTTTTCCCCCTCGGATATAACAAAATTTATGATATAATTTATAAGGTTACATAATGATCGTTGTTAGAAAAATTATTAGGCATACTAGGCACGTGCAATGCGTGTGCAATTAAATAAATATATATAAATCTAATCGATAAAATAAAACAAAATACATAACAAAATTATGATTTTACCATGAATATGAGGACCGAGAGGGAAGGACCGATAAATTGTTTTCTCTTCAGATATGTCAAAATTTACAAAATCATTTCTAAAGTTACATAAATACTTGATCGTTTTCTTAAAAACTATCAGGCATAGTCGCTACACGCGATGCGTGTGCAGTTAAACAAAACATATGTAAATTTAATCAATAAAATCATTTGTAAGGTTACATAAATAATTAGTTGTTTTCCAAAAAAATACTAGGCATAGTTGTCACATGTGACGCATGTGCAATGACAGAAAACATATGCAAATCTAATGGATATGAAGTCAAACTCATTGTCAATCTATTTTTTCATAGTTTTTCAACAAGTACTTGCGGAGAAAGAAGATGCACATTTATGAATATAAAATAATATGCCGGTCTTTGAACAGGTAAGAAATAAAAAAAAAATTCCAAAGTTGAGTACAATTAAAAGTTTGTATCAAATTTAAAACTTATACGTGAATAAAGTAGTAAAATTTTTTAATGTATATACCAAATTCTGTAGGGGTATGGGTGAACTTCATAAAAACAATTGAAAGAAGTAATGAACTGAAAACAGAGGTTTATATGTGCAACGATGTATGTGCTTACTAATTTGAAAGGCATTAGTGTGATACCCCGGAAAATACCGAAAATTAATCTAACCATGAGTTTGATTAATTAAGGGGTGCTATTTCTATTAAGTAGCAATATGTTGGTGATGATTAAGTGTTAGATAGTTAAATAGGAGGATAGTGTGGTTTTGGGGATTAAAATGTAATTTTGGAAAGTTAAGGGGGCAAAAATGTAATTTTGAAAAAATATGGTGAACGAGATGCACATTTTTATTAAGTAGCATTATTTCGATGATAATGAGGTGTTAGGGGGCTAAAGGAGGGGTTAGGGAGATTTTTGGATCAAGTTGCAATTTTCCAAAGTCGAGGGGTCAAAATGCAATTTTGGAAACTTGAGGGGCCAAAGTGCAAAATTTGAAACTTTGCAAAATGTGTCATAACCTGATGAAAATAGGCCATGTAGGATGGCCACCTCCTGCTTGCCATAACCTGAGTCATTGTGGAAAATTATAAAATATTGATGGATGGAGATTAATGAGGAAATTATAAAAGGACAATTGTGGGGTGGAAAATGGAAATAGAAGAAATTTGTGAATAGTAACTGGGCATGAACAGTAACCGTGAAGAACACGAGAGCAGGAGCAGCAGCGGGAAGGAAGGAAAAAAAAAGAGAAGGAAAAAAGAGGAAAAAGGAGGAAGAAGAATGAGGGGAAAGAAAGAAAAAGAAAGGATTGAATCTGAACCCTAACAGGGTATGAATCTTGAACCCAATTTGTGAAATTGGTTGAATTCGATCAAGTTTGTGACATAGATACATATATGTATACTCGGTTATGTATGAATTTGATTGGGGATGAAGAAATTGGGATGAATTCTTGTTAGAATCATGACATAAGACCCTAAATCAACAAGGAAAGAGAAAATGAACTAGGGTTTTGAATTGGGTTTGATTTTAGTGTGCGTGGGTGTGTGTTTCAGTGGGTGTTCTTCATCCATGGTGGGTTCGATTTGAATTGTGGGTGTTTGATTAAGTAAATTTGTGTTAACCGAATGGATTTCTGGTTCTCAAGTGTAGTGTAATGAAATTTAAGTGGTTTAAGGGTATAAAACATGGTGGAACCATGCGTGATTGGGGATGAAAATACCCAGGTGTGTCACGTCACGGCTGACGGAGGAAGAAGGCTGTGTGTGTGTTTAAGGTGTGTTAGTGTGTGTGATAATCTGAATAGTAGATGTAATGGTCGCTAAAAGTGAAACCTTAACAACAGGTTCTAATCCGAATTTTGAAAATTAGTTAGAGCCAGATTTAGCCAAAGTGCAAAAAGGAGACCCTGGTTATTTTTAGGAGAACTGTATCGTGGAAACGTTTCAAATGTTTCCAAGAACGGGAAGGGGGTGAACGGACGTGGGAAGTTTGGAACTTTACGGTGAAATTTAAAATACCAAACGATCGTGGTTTTGCGCAAAAAAATTTATGAGGACTCTATGATATTGAGAACTTCCATTTCTCAAGATTTCAGGTCATTCCGAAGTCGTTAGCTATTTTTGGCCGAACGGACTTTTAAGCGCTCAGTCCGAACACCGGTTCGAAATTTTTGGGCAAAATTTTCTAAAATACTTTTTAGATTAAGAATAACATCAGGAGGCTAAAAAAACATTTTTAAGTGCTTTTGAGATTATTCTAATGCCGGGGACCCTCAGGGGACATTTTTGTAATTTGCCACCCAGATAGGGGTATTTTGGTAATTTTCTCGGTAAAGTTTTCCCTAGGACTTTTTTTTGTCCGAAAAGGGTTGTAAAACACCTGAAATATTGTTTTGAAGCTGATTTGGGGTGTTGAGGTGGTGTAGCGGCCATCAGAGGGTATTTTGGTAATATGCCATGCTGACGCCAAATTTTAGGGCACGCGTGTTATTAAGCGTCCGGAGTGGCGGAAAGCGAGAAATGGTGTTAATACGTCTAAAATGAGGGGAGGTTGTTATCGCTAATGCGTCGATAAGGCTAGGTTAAGGATCCAGTTATTGGATCGGGTTAACTAGCTGTCATATAACGCTATAAGCGGTTAAATGGGAAGGGATAGAATAAGGAGTGTGTATATGTTGAATGATGTCTAACGAGCATGGTATTATTTGACTAGGTGATGCAGCTTGTTGCGATAAGAGATTGCGAGTTGCTTCGGCTATAAGCCAATCAGGTAAGGACAATGTGGTTCTCTTATGCTAATTCATTGTTTCGATTAGCATACTATGTTGATGACGTTTATGTTGGACTCTTGTTGTTATGAGCTGACACCGGTAGTCATTGTGACCGGTATGCGTATATTTGAATTGTGTTGTTAAGGACTTGGGTTGAATAATTCCCTTAATCCGCCCTTTTGATAAAATTTAATGAGGATGATACATGTTCTAGTATGCTATGATTCGACTCAATTAGCATACCTGACGTTGGGGGTGATATTATGTAGGGGTTGTTATGTGGTTGTTGTGAGATGTTGGCAATTATTGATAGCCGATATCTCTTTTCTTTGAGAACGCCATTGAGGACTTGTGGTGAACTTTTCGCGAGTCCACATTGTCGTTGATGATGATGTTGTAGAAATCGTTGCGTTGTTGTTGTGGAATGTCGGCACTTATTGATAACTGACATTTCTCTTATGTAAGAACATTGTTAAGGGCTTGCGGCATACTTCTCCCAAGTCCGCCCTGTTGATGATGTTACGATGAACTCTTGTTGTTAGGTCTGAACACTGGTTGATCTTCTTATCCGGTATTCCTTGTTGAGCTGTGTTGTTGAGGACATAAGGTGGAATAAATTTTCACTTAGTCCGCCCCGTTGATGAAGTCATGTTGCTTGGCTGTAACGTGGTTAGGGAAAGCACTCTAGATGAGTTCCTTGCTTGTCGACAGTGTCTCTTCTATTTACTTGAGACTGAGATGAACATCCTGTAAAATGGGACATCAATATGAGGAGGATGGCCTATGAATTATGATCACTGGCCAAAGAGGATGAATGTCGCTCGAGCAGAGTCTGTCATGTCTGGTCGAGGCCTGTCCGTCGTGTCCAAGTGCATTGCATTTGATTTTTTTTTTTGATGTTGATGATTTTAATGATTTGAATTTCAATAATGTTTATCTTTACGACCTTGAATTTTGGGTTCACTTGCATAGTCGGTCAGTCAGTCCAGTCCATGAGGAGGTGGCAGTAATGCTCTTCTGTTGAGCCTTAAAGCCGCTCAGTCTAACGAAAGAAAAAATTATCGTTTGACAATTGTTCTGATGTCAAAAATTTATTGGAACTCTTGATCAATTTCTATCGTTGAGATGTTTATTATTCCTCCGAGTCTCTTGAATCATTTGTACATGATACTCCTCGTGTTGTCTTTACTGGGCGATTTGCGCTCATTTCTTATGTTGTATTATAGGCTATAAGGTTGATCAAGGATAACCTTCTAGAAAGGAAAAAGAAACAAGCTAGAAAAGTTGAGCAAGTGGATCATTTGTGTGAGGTAAGACCAGCTAGGAATGGTGGGATAAAGATTGAGTTGCGAGATAGGTTGTTAAGAGTCCTACGACTACAGTTGTATATTAAGTTGTAAACATTCATGTTGTTTAAAGAACTGAAAGTCTTCCGCTGCAGTATGATGTATGTTTGTAAGAAATTTTTTTGTAAGGACGCATTTTGGAGCGTCTATTAATGATGTAAGAGTATGAGGATGTAGTTGTTATGTATTCAGCACAGGGTTTTGAATGTGATTATGATCGATAACTCAGCCCGGTGATGTCACCAGGGTTGAGGGTGTCACAATTAGTACTGATATGTAAATTTGAATGGATTCCCATTCTTTCCATGATGTTATATGTATTGTTTTATTTTGATTAAATGTCGCATCAAAAGTTATTCAAAGAATTATACGAAGGCGCATACGCATCGCGTGCGTACGACAGCTCGTAGCAGCAGCAGCATCAGCATAGTAGTAGTAATAATAATAATTATAATAATAACAACTATAATAATAAAATTAATTAACAATAAAGTCCAGTAATCATTTAATAAATAAAAAGATTACAAAAATGGGGTGTATATGGAGCCCTTCGGTGATGGAGCTCGCTTGCAGGCAAACATCATAGAAAGAAGAATAATACATTTTTGTAGTAAAAATACGGAAAAGACCACAAGATTCAAAGACATACACTCGAGGACCGTGACACAGATATGAGGTCGGATCTTTATAGGCTTCTTACGTATCCTTAGATAGGAAATCAGACCAACATAGTTCCCAAAGGATAGAGATATTTTCGAAGCCGGAGCCAACAATAACTGTAATGCCCCCGACCTTTGAAGCCGTTACTACAATTCAAAGTCCTAAAGTGAAAAAATTCCAGTAAATTTTTAATTACACAAAGGTATAAAGTAGAGCATCTAATCCATTAGCGACAAAAATATCTTCATAAGATAACACTTAATTAGAATCCATCATCTTCAAAATCCAACTAAAACAAAATAGTAACCAAGGCTAAGATCCATTACAAAATATGAATCCCAATTCAAATTACCCATACCTGGGTAAAGTTCTCAAAAATGAATTATATTGTTGAATTACACTAATGTAGTAATTGCTCTAATTTTTCAAGCGTGCCAAAGCCTTTAATCACGTCTACTACCCGTGATAAGTGACAAAACAAACAAATAGAGGGTGAGCTCGAATAGCCCAGTAATGGAGGACAAATGGGAAGTATACAAAAATTCAAAGTCCAAAACAAAGCAAAACTTGATGAACAAGTGACAATTATTGAGGGACGATAAAGATAAGACGAGATAAACATGAGAAATGATCCAAAGGACTCAAATCGAATACAAATCCGAAGGTACGAAACACTTACCGAGAGCGTAATAGCTGTCATTAAGAGAGCGATCCAAAAGTCACTAAAAGTGAGTACTAAAGTTACTAAGCAACGAGTTAACCATCAAAGCAACTACAAAAGCCACTACGTGACTGCAAAAGTACTAAGTAACTAGAAATGTCACTGAAGTGACTATAAAAGTCTTATAGACTCCCCCTTTGTGTAAAAGGAGTTGTTCTTCTTAATGATCACTTACCAAAACATAATGAATAGTTGACGAACATGTAGCGGTGTAAGTTTCGCGACAAATTCAAGTATCACAAAGCAATGTCATAGCAAGGTGACACTAGACAGAAGGAAATAAAATGACATAAGTGTGGCTGTACACATAGAAGCAACTTTCATATATAATTACCAAAATATTGAGGAAGAAAGAAGCACTAGGAATTGACATGACCCCAGTGATGAAAATAACATGGGCAAGAATCAAAGTAAAGCTAACAAGGACAAGAACCATGAAATCTTCTTAGATGCCAATGCAATCATAGGAAAGAATGCACTAGCTTGCAACAGCAGTCACGGCGGTTGGTAACCAACCAAGTAGTCAAAAAAGGGCAATTTAAAACTAATGCCTAAAATACAAAATGATGGCTGTACAAGGAAGGCATCACTAAGACAAATAGGGGCCAACAGACTCAGCTGTGAGCATGGGTTACTAATTCAAGACCACAAAAGAGTACTACACCAAGCGTCTTTAATTTGAAACACGACTATAAGGATGTTAATTAAAAGTGATTGGAAGGAGTGAAAAGAAAAGAGACACTCGTTTAAGAACTTAAGGTAATTAATAAGAAGGATTAAAGGGATTTTAAAGGGCAATTAGGTAACAACGACATAAGAAGGACTGTTCAGCTTGCATGTGAACAAAGGCGAAAATGATATCCAGTAATGTGTACCATGGCAGGTTAGTGTAACATGATGGAGGTATGAAGAAATGGTTTTAGAAACCATCTCACCTGTGTATAATAATTCCTGAGTACGAAAAGATGTGTTTTGATCCACAAAGAATAAGGTTACTGAACTATGAGGAATAAAGTAAGGGTAAATTACACTAAACACCCCTGAGGTTTTACGTAATTACACTCCACTACCGCTATCTTTAAAAATTACACTCCGTCCCCCTGAGGTTTGTACCCGCATTACACACAACTACACACATTTAACGGAAGGCCCAACTCCGTGAAAAAATTATCTGACACATCACTTTATGCAATTTTCATACCCAAAATACTTTCCCCCTTTATCATTTACTCAAACAAGGAAGGCATTTTGGTCAGAACAATTAAAAAAGAAAGATTAGGGTTGAATCTAAAAGCTAATGGGTTTGGTGGGCGGCGGCGTGGCGCTGTTGCAGCTGTGATAAGAGGAAGGAAGGGGGGAGGGGGGGCGCTGGGGGGAGGGACGCTGCCGGCGTGGGATGCAGAATGAGGGGCAAAGGGCTATTGCGGCTGTGGGGGGAGAGAAGAAGGAGGAAGGAAAAGGGGGGTCGACGTCGCCGACGGGGGGAGGGGAGCTGTGAGCGGAGAGTGAGGCGTCGGTTTAAGATGCTGCAGGAAGGGCAACGGGGCAAGGGGCTATTGCAACCGCCGGGGACGAGGGGAGAAAAGAAGAAGGAAGAAGGGGGGTCGGCGTCGCCAATGGGGAAAGGGGCGCTGTTAGCGGAGAGTGAGGCGTGGTGCTGTTGCAGCAGGAGGGGCGATGAGGCAAGGGGCTGTTGTGACCGTGGGGGACGAGGGGAGAGAAGAAGAAGGAAGAAGGGGGGGTTGGCGTCGCCGACGGGGGGGGGGGTGTGGTCAGCCGAAAGTGGGGCGCGACGCTGTTACAGCAGGAGGGGCGACGGTGCAAGGGGCTGTTGCGACCGCGGGGGACGAGGGGAGAGAAGAAGATGCCGAAGGAAGGGGCGCTGCAGCGTGCTGAAGGGGGAGGGGCACTGCAGGGTGCTGACGGGGGAAGGGGCACTGCAGGGTACCGGCGTAAGATGCCGAAGGAAGGGCAAGGGTCAAGGGGCTGTTGCGGCCGTGGGGCTCAGGGGGAGAGAAGAAGAAGCAAGAAAACAGTCTGAGGGCATTCATGTCTTTTTGCATTGCACCATTAACACCGTAAGAAAAAAAGTTACTTTTTGAGCTGAGTGTAATTTTTAAAGATAGCGGTAGTGGAGTGTAATTATGTAAAACCTCAGGGGTGTTTAGTGTAATTTACCCATAAAGTAATTGACATGAAATCAATTGCACCGATGGTGTACGAAAGTACAAAAATCAGCAATAACCTGTCTAACATGCTATGTAATGTGCTGTGTAAAATGTTGTGTAATCTGCTGCGTAGAGTGCAGTGTAATCTGTTGGTGCAGCAAGGTGCAAAACTAGCAATCAAGCAGTACATGTTGTCCAACAGTGCAAGAACCAACAGTACAAGTTGTCTAGACTAAATAAGTTATAGTGGAGCTTCCTTGAGCTAAAACCTAGATTGAACATCCTAATGCACCTACCAGTAGTTCCTTATTCCTTGAGCTAAAACCTAGATTGAATGTAAAATCGTTCGTTTTGTTCATCTTTGTCTAAGTGTTGTATTTCATTGAAAATACTCTTCAAAAGTTTTATATGAAAAATCGTCCGAATCGTTTTGTGATCTTAAATCCTTGTGCGACCTTACTGGGCTCTCAAAAGCTCACTCCCCTTTGATTTCATTTCCGCAGGTGACAGCCAGCAGTAGGTTACCTGAATAGGGACTAGAGCCGAGCAAGCGAAAGCGAAGGAATTAGATTTTTGTATTCATCATTAGAACCCCTGCGTGGGTAAATATTATTGTTTAAATTTTCTTAGACTTAGACTTGGTATTTCAATTATGATAGTTGATTTAGAGTATAGTTTGATTGACGGATAGTTGCTCTGACAGATTGGTAGTGTTTATTTTATTTGAGTTTGAGGATTTTATGATTTAGTGATTGATGGATCGAGTGTTAACGTTCCGGAAATCCCGGGATGTTACAGTTGGTATCAGAGCATAGGTATATGATTCTGTAGACTCTAGAAGCAAGTGAGAGAAAGCCTAAGTTTCAACAAGAGAGCTAAGGGAAGAACTTTAGTGAATTCATTGAACCTTAGTAGCGGTTAGGTATCAGAGTGCATAGTGAAAGCATAGTGGTTACATCGTCTGATTCGAGGCATTAATATGTGAGTGCTTATAGAAATGGGCTAAATATTTCGAGGTTGAGAAAGGATATCTGATTGTTTGGATTATGAAACCCTAGGTTATAATCGAAATCATATACTATAGTGAAATGTTCGAAGCTGCCATTGATGTTTGGAGCTCATGCGTAAGACTCGGTGACATGTACACCTTCGTTTGGGAGTTACCTAGTGAAAGCGTAGTGCTTCGATACTATAGGCAAGTGAAATTTCGAGGACGAAATTTTTATAAGTGGGGAAGAATGTAACACCCCGATATTTTTAACGGATTAATAAAATAAAATTTAGCGGAGAAATATATTTTTAAGCATCGATATTTTAATTAGCAATTTTTAACGATGTTATTTTTTTTAAATACTTAGCATTGACGTATACTTTTAGCGGCGAATTATTTTTTTGGTATCGATGCGCTTATTATTAGTGACGATTTGTGACACGAGATAGTGCAAAGGACCCGTTAATAATTTTTCTAGTGCATTAACTATTTGTAGATAATTATTTTGGACCTCTTTGCGATAATAAAAGTTCCGGGTAAAAAAATAAGTAAATAAAAATAACTAAAGAGAGCGTAGGGGCTTTGTGGTAATATTTTCAACTTAGGGTTTTACTATATATATGAATATAAGATGATAGGGCAGCCGTCCTATATCCATCTCTTCCGTCTGGCCAGTTTGAGAGCGAAAGAAAGAGAAACAGAGAGGGAGGAAGACAGCAAGAGAAAGGAGAGTGAAAGGAGAAGGGAAGTGATCGAAGGGATTATTTTCCGGCGATCGGGTGAAGTTTTCAGGTAAGGCTCCTTTGAAATTTATATTTCTTATCTATGCATGTATCGTGGGATTAGAGCTGAATATAAATGGGTATTGCATGTTTAGTTTAAGAGGGCTGTTAAACGGTTAGACTTTGGGGGTTTTGGGTTGCGTGTTTGTGAGATCAAGTGGAGTCTGTGACTGCCGTGGTTGAGCGATCGAGAGGAACGGGTAGCAGCCATGGCTGCCGTGAGGGAAGGAAATGGCTTGGCAGCCGAGGGCTGTCGTGGGTTACAAATTTCAGAGTGCCGCGAGTGGAGTGTGTTTGTATGTGCTGGGTTTGTACGGATATGTGTATGGTGTATGAGTGCAAACTGTGTAGGAGTGTGTGGGTTTTAGAGGGAGTGAGAGGGCAGCCATGGTTTTCTATGTGCTGTGTGTGTATGGTGGGTGAAGACAAACAGGAAAGGAGGGGCTGCTGTGGCTTGTGCAGGTGGATATGCTGGGAAGAAAGCAGCTACTGCCGTGATGGAGAAATCTTGTGTGTGCTTGAGGCTGCCATGGAGACAGCCTGTGTGCGTGCATGCATTTTGATGGGTAGTGTACACAGGCGGGGGTCAGTTGTGTGTTCTGAGTGGTGTGTGAGTTGTGTTTTGAAGTGGGAAGTGTATGCATGAGTGTGTGACAGTGTGGGCTCATGGGTATGTATGAGAGAAGGAGGGAGGAGATGAAGGTGCAGCTGAAGAGGTGTGAGTTGCGTGAGCTGTGTTGTGTATTATATATGTGTGTGTGCGTGGGTGTAGAAATGGGTATAAGAGGTAAGATAGCGAGGGAGAGTGTGGTTGTACATATATATGTGTGTAGGTGTTGTGTGAGTATATGTATATACTGGGTTATGAGTGTGTGATTATGAAATGGAAAAGGAAGAAGGGCAGCAGGTGAGTGGTGCATAGGGCCTGTATGTGTGTGTGTGAGTCTTTATGTGAGGTAATGTGTGTATTTGCAGGAAGAGTTCGTGAGGGTGAGGCAAGCAAGGCAAGCAGTACACTGCCTTCACATGTGTGTGAGTTTAGGTAGTGTAAGTATATATATCAAGTGTCTGTTAAAGGAGTGATGTGGGTGTAGCAGGTGTGCATTGTGTGAAGAAGTGGGTGTGTTAGAGTGTTATATAGAAAGGAGAAGAAGAAGGGAAATGGGTTGCTGGGCACAAGGAAATTTGGGTAGTACACGGGTGTACCACGGTTAGCGTTAGGTACGATACATTCATAGGATGTCTTACAGTGATCGTAACTGCATAAAATTTTAAACTATAATACATTAGGCTATATTAGAATTTGTGGCAAAAGTTTATGATTTTCTGACAATGTAGGTATTTTTTAATATTTTCTATAAACTCAGACTTATAAAAATCATTTGGAGCCTTTAAACCCTGAAAATGTTCTGGGAAAAATTAGGGTAATATTGTTTTGGTATAGAAAAGACTCACTTTGAATTTGATAATTTTTGGAGTTTATTTGCTATGATTTCCATATCGCACTGGTTTTAGCAAAACGAAAATTTTAAAAATAGTTTTTATGTCTTTTAAATTCTGATATCAATTTATATAATTTTTATACATAGTTTAAGGTTGTTACAAAAAATTATGAGACTTATTTTGCAACTGGAAGTAATTATGGCAATTATTGGGTTTTTAGTGTGTTTAAGGAAATTATTTTAATTAAAAAAATATTCAAAAATTCAGAAAATTCATATTTTGACTTATTATAATGTTTTAAGCTATAAAAGTGTTTTATTTTAATTTACAATAAATTTAGAATACTATTACGCATTAAAGAGCGTACCGGGTTCTCGGTTAGGTTGGCCGTGTGCGAGGCACTCTTTGAGTTGAGCGATTTCGGAGTTAGAAGTGAGCACGTGGTGGGTAGTTGATATTAGGTAAATAGTATTGTAGCATAGATTGTGTTCTAACAAGTGGATTGCTAATATAGGTTATTCAGAAAATATTGATCGAGGTTGGTAGCATCGCTTAGCTTGGACCGAGGTAAGGATTTTCTCTCCGAACCCTACTTCTTCGTTCTGTTTTCAAATGTTTAATTATGAAAGCTTTATGAACTACATTGATTCGATTTTATGTTTGATGTAAAAGATGTTTTGAAATCGTCCATGAAACCCTAATTTGAGCCTGATAGCGATCGTTTGGAATTCGTTACTTAATCCATCTTTTTACTTAATTCAATCATTGTAAAATGTTTTGAATTGTGTTTAAATTCCTTGAAAATTTTCAAATGCATTTATTGCTTCTCAATGTTGACATGAGTTAGTAATTTGGGAGCCATAAGGATGGTCTGTATTGTTGGCGTTATAAGGATGGTCTGTTGGATGGGTTTAACTAGTACCTAGATGGACTAGCCAG
The DNA here is from genome assembly GCA_033065855.1 of Escallonia rubra. Classification (NCBI taxonomy): domain Eukaryota; kingdom Viridiplantae; phylum Streptophyta; class Magnoliopsida; order Escalloniales; family Escalloniaceae; genus Escallonia; species Escallonia rubra. The sequence goes on along the minus strand of JAVXUO010001702.1, from coordinate 221,258 downwards.
TGTACATATGCATATGTAAAGCGATCGAGCACTGCCGGGGTGGCTTTGCTTCTGTACTACTCATGTTCAATGTTTCCTATCTATGTTTTATTACACTTGAACTGTTTTGAATATTATCCATTCATGCTTTATTATATCCGAAGTGTTTCAAATGACTATTATTTTAGGGATTGAGTTGACTACTCATCCCTATGTTTATATCGTATTGTAGTGATTTCATCGAAAGCTAAATCCCTCAAAAAGTTGTTATTGAACTTGAATGTAAAATCGTTCGTTTTGTTCATCTTTGTCTAAGTGTTGTATTTCATTGAAAATACTCTTCAAAAGTTTTATATGAAAAATCGTCCGAATCGTTTTGTGTTCTTAAATCCTTGTGCGACCTTACTGGGCTCTCAAAAGCTCACTCCCCTTTGATTTCATTTCCGCAGGTGACAGCCAGCAGTAGGTTACCTGAATATGGACTAGAGCCGAGCAAGCGAAAGCGAAGGAATTAGATTTTTGTATTCATCATTAGAACCCCTGCGTGGGTAAATATTATTGTTTAAATTTTCTTAGACTTAGACTTGGTATTTCAATTATGATAGTTGATTTAGAGTATAGTTTGATTGACGGATAGTTGCTCTGACAGATTGGTAGTGTTTATTTTATTTGAGTTTGAGGACTTTATGATTTAGTGATTGATGGATCGAGTGTTAACGTTCCGAAAATTTCGGGATGTTACAGTCCATCAACTAACTTAACAAACTGTCTCAAAACAATGATAAAGTACTTAAATTATCAAATTACATAATGGTTCTCTAACAAGGCTCAAATAAAAATATTGTAAAAACATAATCTACTCTAAGATTTACACTCGTCCGTCTCGAAATCTTACTGACGGTTATTTCCTGCAGAAAGGAACATAAACGGGAGTGAGTTTTCGAGAGCTCAGTAAGGTCGCTCAAAATCTAATAAGATTACAAATGATTTGGTCAGAAGGTTATGTCAATGACAATATAGAAACGATATTTTCAATTTCGCAATTCAAGATTCAATAAATGTACTTTCAATTTCACTGAAGCAATGCAGATGATATTGGACGCGAGTAAATTGCAAAGCCACACAGGCAGTGCAGGGTAACACTTAGCAAAGCCACACAGGCAGTGCTTAATAACGATATGGTTACATATGCATATGAACACTAGCTAGATCCTCAAGGTACTAGCATCTCCCGACGATACAGACCATCCTTATAACACCCCCGATACAGACCATCCTTATAATTCCTCAATACACTATCTCATGCCAATATGCAGAATGCAAAAAGCAATATTACAATGAATAAATCGACACTCATAGAGAAATAAATACTGAGCATCGAATGAGATTTCAAAACAGGGTTTTAGGGCAAACAATTCACATTTCAACTATAACGGAGTCCAAACAAATTTTGATAACAATATAGAAAAAATATTCAAGAGGACAAATAGATGAGACTAGGTTTCGGATAGAAATCCCTTACCTCGATCCGAGCGCTGAAGCTATGGACGCTCTTGATCAAATCCTCGAAGTTAACCTAGGTCGACACAGTCACTTATCAGAACACTATTTATACCACTTTATTATAAACCTAATAATATAACTATCCACAGCGTACTTATTTCTCTACCCAGAACGATAAAATTCAGAACGGGTTTCACACAAGGCCAACCTATCTTGAGATTCGTCACACTCCTCGAGACTCAGAATTATCCCAAAAATATTCTTATCGTTCGTTAAGCATTATCTATAGCTTAATAGAGCATATGGGATAGAAATATAATTTTTTTGATTATTTTTGAATAAAAATAATAATTTCTTTAAATACACTAAAAAAATCCATAAATTGCCATCATTGCTTCATTCTAACCAGAAATAAAGGCTCATAATTTTTGTAACAGCTTTAGAAGAATTATAAAAATTATTGAAACTGGAATCAGAAATTAAAAGGCATTAAAACTGTTTTAAAAGTTTTCATTTTTTTTTAAATCCAATGCGATAGAGAAAATGATAGCAAATGAACTCTAAAAATCACCAAATTTATACTGAGTCTTTATTATACTATAAAAACATTACTATAATTTTTCCCAGAACACTTTAAGGGCTCCAAAATAAATTTAGAGTCACTGAACTTCCAGAACATATTAAAAATATCAAATGGTATCAGAAAAATCTGACATTTTAACAGTAATTCTAATATTTCCCTAAGAATATTCCTGTAAAGTTTTAGCATTTTTGAACAATCACAAGATACCCAACACTCAGGTGATACACTGCTCATGCACAGTGTACCACTTTAACTGCTTAGACCCATTACTGCTCATCACCCTTCTTCTTCTCCTTATCTGCTGTCCAAAACCCAGAAATTACCCTCACATAGATCAGCCCCCTTTTTGTTCTTGCTTTACACTCACTAACATTCTCACATCTCACATAAAAACACCACACTCAACATTTTTAAACACATATGCATTCCACACCCACTAGAATCACTCAAATACATTTTACAATTTCACTCACTAACACATACATACCCAATAGCACAACCAGCAGTGCTTCTGCTTCTTCACCCGTCCCCTTCACCCCCTTTTCACACCTTCATCTCATGCATGTATATAAATTTATATAGAGATACACTACTGACTACACCCATCACAAGTTCATATATATCTTCCATTAAACCCACTTTTTACTCTCTTACAAACACACACACTGGGCGCATTGTTGGAGACAAATGGATCACTCAAGCTCACACTTTGTTGCACTCAAACTCATACACTCACTTATATGAGGAGGACATGGAGAGAACTTGAAGAGAACACATAATATACCTTAAAAAATTTATCTCATAGTTCTTCATCTCCTTACACTTGTATCATCTTACACATTTTTATAGTACTTCTAAGTAACTCCTAGACATGTAATAAATATACCACTAACCCACTATTTCAACAATATAATAGCCACTACTTCCACTAACACATAACAATAATGCACTTGTAACTTATGCACCCACTAAGACATAACTTAATAACCCACTAACATGTCACATTAATGACCACTCTAAACAACTAAATCAAGTTTATTTTCCAACACTCCCCTTTAAACTTGATTTGTGTCTTCAATTATTCTTCTTGATTGAGGGGCTTGATAAGTGCCAATATGGTATACATCTCCAATTCCATCAAGAGCAACAATCTTCTTCGCCATTTCTTTTGACGTGTATTGCATGTGACACATCTTTTTGTTGCACCTCTGGCATTTCTTCGTCACTTGTGTGCATATTGGATCTTGACCATTTTCTCTGGACATTTCAAGTAACTCCTCTAGGTCAAAAAACATCTCCATGTTTACCCAACCTGTGTCACTCAACAAATTCTCCACGCCAAGTTGAGGATAATAACTCGTTCGACTTTCAACAAAATCATTGTCCTTCCTAGTCATAAAAAACAACTCCCTATGATGATTTTCAATGAAATAAGTTTTCAAAACATCAACCTTAGCTGCATATTCTTGTGGCACTATCACATCATTCTTAGCCATGAGAAAGTAATCATTACTCCCTTCTTCAAAATTTGAGAGGCTGTATAGTGGAAATGACCCAACCAAATTTTCTTCTCTTAAAGAAACATCAAAGGTCATACCTGAGTTGTTCACGTTTTGACCTCCGTGAACTCTTACATCTTTGTCAATGCTCTCATCTTCCATCTCTTCATATTGAGCATTATCATCACCATCTGTGTTCTCGCTCTCCTCTATCTTTTCAACTGGCTCTTCTCCATTTGTCAACTTGTCGTTCTCACTGGCTTTAAAAGCCTTGAACTCTTGTTCAGCCTTTGTCTCCTCTATTTCTTTAGCTTCGGATGTGGGAAACTCGTTTTCATCCTGCATTAGAGTTTCTTCCTCGAGATGTTCACCATCTTCATTTGTGAACTCATCTTCTTCCCAGCTTTGTACCCAATACTCCTTGGGTAAGAAGTCACGTCTACGATTGGAAGCAATGACCTCGATCATTTGCCAAACATCACTTGGAGATCTTACATCTCCAATGCACATCCATATCTCTGTATGGACGGCCTTCTGCAATACTCGGAGTGCCTTTTCTTCCTTCTTTTGTCGAACTCCTTTTGACAAGCTACCATGTGGTTCTTCACTGACCACATCCCACAAATCACATGATTTGAGATACAACGAAAGGACACTCCGCATTCTCACATAATTTGAGAACAACAGTTTCTCACAGCAAATATCCATTTCAGATACTTTTTTCTACAACCGTAGTGACTAAAACATTAACGCCACAACATCCACTAGGACCGTTGTGGCTCTGATACCACTTTGTTGGAGACAAATGGATCACTCAAGCTCACACTTTGTTGCACTCAAACTCATACACTCACTTATATGAGGAGGACATGGAGAGAACTTGAAGAGAACACATAATATACCTTAAAAAATTTATCTCATAGTTCTTCCTCTCCTTACACTTGTATCATCTTACACATTTTTATAGTACTTCTAAGTAACTCCTAGACATGTAATAAATATACCACTAACCCACTATTTCAACAATATAATAGCCACTACTTCCACTAACACATAACAATAATGCACTTGTAACTTACGCACCCACTAAGACATAACTTAATAACCCACTAACATGTCACATTAATGACCACTCTAAACAACTAAATCAAGTTTATTTTCCAACACGCATAACTCCCACACCCATATATCCACCTTAAGGGAAAACTCACGCACACTCTCCGTTACGGCAGGCTGATCCATTCCCTCTTTTCCACAACGCACACAGAGCCCTCATTTCACCTTCCACTCAACCCATTTCTCTTCTTTTTATTTCATTCATTCACACTTATACTCCGATTTATACATATATATTTATCATAGCCCCATATATGGACAATCACCCACACCCAATATGCGCAGCCCTAAACCCAGAATACTTTCGGTTCTCTCATGGCCCCCCATTAACCGAACTCTAAAACAAAATAAGAGGGAAAGCTAGAAGGAGACTTACCGGAAAAACTGAACCTCGACCGCCGGAAAAACTCTTCCTTCGATCCCTTCTCTTCTCTCTCTCCCGGTATCTCTCTCTGCCGCAATAGGTCTCTAACAAAGCCTACGACGACAGATCACTATTCTATAATCTATACATAATAACCCTAATTTGGAACATAACCAAAAAGCTCCCCTAACTTTTGTTAGTCACTCAAATTTTCACCCGAAGCTTTTATTTTTGCAACATGCTCCAAAAATAAAAATGTTTACGTTAAACTAGGTATTAGGAAAATTATTAACGGACTGATATGTTACCCCGCTTCTTCATTTGTTTCTCTGTTGCACCCCGTATCATAGATTAAACTTATGGGCGCTATAAATTGTCGCTAAAGATTAAACACATCATTGCTTAAAAAAAAATTGTTGCTAAAGACCCTAGAACTAATCAGATAGGATTTACCATAAAATCAGACATAGATTTTGGGTATTACATTATCCTCCCCTTAAAGAAATTTCGTCCTCGAAATTTAATGTTCCTTAGATTGCTAGTTGTATTCATGTTCGAACCTTGGATACCCATGTCATAACACTTCAAGTGCTTATGTAACTACAGCTACTCAAGTGTTTGGCAAATAACCCCGATACAATTTCGAACAACTTTGCAGGGTATATGCACTAAAAGCATAAAACACCATGCTGCTAGAAATGGATTTAACACACTTTAGCAAACCGATAAGTATTACCTCAAAGTCAATAAACTTAAATCACAAGCTCCGCCGCACTAAAATGTTATCTCCACATTTCTCCGTTACGCAACTAAATTTCCTAACCATGAAGCCTCACTGAGTGAAATGAAAGAGTGTAAGTATAGAAATCATAATCGACTATAAGTTCAATTTATCCACTTATACACTGAATCGCCCCCCCAATTGGACAATTTCTACAATGTCAAGTATATCAAAATCAACCATAAGACCACTTTGAGACTAAGATATTACATCCTTTCCCCGTTAAAAGAAATTTGGCCCCAAATTTCATAGTACTTACACCATCAGACACTAGATCTCACTATGTAGCTCAGGTATAAAGCAACCAACATAATATCCAAGCAGTGTCTAACCTCCGCATCAAAATTTATAACTGACAATATTAAACGATATAAATCCCGTTCAAACCTTAACACTAAGATCGAACTCACTAGTTCATCACTTATACTCTAATACTTGCAGAACTTCAAAAGTTGATATAACCTTCTAAAATTTTCTAAAATCTCAAAATTCCAACGTACTAACCAAAGGCTTACAAAAGCTCTATCTAACTATCATGCTACCTGCTATCCGACAGCCTTGGTTAGGTTTTTCGCCAACTATACTCATATGTTTCCTTGCGATCTTAATTAAGCATGCTTCGCTCGTACATTAAAAGTTCTCGTGACTTTATAAATAATTGTCCAAACATTTGTCAAAAATTGTAATTCAGTAACTTCAAATGTTTCACTATAATTTTAACAATAGTCTATAACATTAGAGTCCTTTGACTTCGTTAGTTTTCCTTACGCTTTCTCTCTTTTTCTTCCGCCGTCAAGGCTTTTCCTCCTTTTCTCCCGTTCCCCTTATCCGACCAACCTTCTTCTGCCAGTCTCATCATCACTTTGGTTCTTCTAACTTTATCCTCTAGCATCTGTCTTCACAGCTTTCACATCTCTATCACATTTAATCCATTCCGGCTACTTTAATCTGGACCAGACCTTTCCCTCTTCTTCACAGCCAATCGAAAGATCCTTTTATTACTTTTTGCAAGTGTTCTGCTCACTGAAAGTGTCTATGGCTTCCTCTTCACCATCACCCCAACCTTCCAACCGTTACTCTAACTCTTCTTCCACCAGTTCCCCTAACCAACGACACAGTCCTTTACCCCCTATCCCTAACCACTTTCTACCCAATGGGTCTCAACCCCGTCGTGGCCCTCTGTTACAGCTCAATGAACACATGGTCCTAGCAGAACGAATGACAACTTCACGCCTGCTTATTGGATCCTTCTGTGATGTTAAAACTTTTAGCGAATCCCAGCTTCAAGCCTTAGTCAACAATAACTAAAAAGTTTTCTTGTTACAGTAGAAAGCTACATCAGCAAGGCTGCTGTCCCTTGACATTGACCAACAAGTTTTCCTTTTAGTCATAACAATGTGGTCACCTTCCAGTTTGTCTTCTAAAGTTTTATCAATTATACAAGCTTGCAACAGGTGAACTATGTCGAAGATGGATTTTCTTAACCTTCTGGCTTATTTCGTGAGTTAGTTGATGGTAATCGCATACATAAATTGATGAAGACCAAACCATTGTCAATGATTAGGAAGTTGGCATGTGTTCTCACGCTGTGTTTCTTATGTCTTATAGGTTAGAGAGTTCAGGAACTTGAAAATTTTTGTTTCATGCTGTCCCCATGATATAAATGAGGACTATCTCATAGCTATTTTTCTTTTAGCAGAAGTAGCATTTAGTACTGGTTTTGTGATGCTAAACATGGTCTAAGGCATCAGCATCCTAGTGGTCAAACCATACTTTGTTTAGAATGGTTAATTAATGGTTGCTGCAGGTGTTTTAGATGTCTGCAAGAAGTGAAGCATGAGCACTATCTTGTCACAAGCAGGCTTGACGCTTTTTTTGAGCTAAGCCCACTTTTGCTAAGGGAATCATTATATATCTTAGATGACTTTGATTGCGTGCTCGTGTCCCGCTTGTGGATCCAAAACCTTACCCATTTCTTTCAACACCTTATTCAAAATAATGGTTACCCGAGGAGCTCCTTTCTCCATTTTTAATCTGATGCATCACGTTTATCGTTGATTTCATGGCAGAACAAGAAGGGAAAACTGGAAGCATCTCTAGCAGCAAATGGAGCTATTTATTCATTTTCCCAAAGCGGACTATTCTGCCCCTCAGAAGGAGACAGAGGGCAGGTATGTACTGTAATCTCGTAATAACATAAGATTGATCAACTTGAATGATGTGAATCGAATAGAAAGAGATTTTTTGTTACTTGCTCATGTTAGTTTAAGGTTGAACTATATTGGCTAGTCTGGTCATTGGTCTTCCTTGTTATGTTGTCCAAGATCTGATCAAGCTCAGTGATGATTTGATTGTATGATTTGGGGGTCGTCATGCATCAAAGATAACTGAAGATGAAGAATATCTTAAGGAGGATGAAAATAGCCATTTTGGAAGCACATGGCATATGATTTAGGGGTCGTCATGCAGCTCCATAAATGTTGTAATCACCCTTATCTTTTCCAAGGTGCTGAGCCTGTCCCTCCGTATGCCACATGAGATCATCTTGTAACAACTGCTTGTAATGCTATTTAGACCTTGGTGTTAGACTACTGATTTCAAAAGCTAAATTTTCTCCATAGTAATTAATACGGATTCTGTTAGGCAAAATGTTTTTTTTAATAAACTGCTTCCAAAGCTGAAAGAGCGTGATTCAAGAGTCTAAATATTTTCTCAGGTTTGGTTTTGTTTTGCATTTTTATATTCATAATAACATAAGTCTGTGATTGTAGCTAGATCTAGATTTTTGGTAAATGGGGACCATATGTAAATGTTGTAACATCTGTCTGTTCTATGTCCTTTTTCTGGGGGGTGTAACTTAGATGACAAGGCTGCTCAACATCCTCAATGATTACCCGAGTTTTGTGGATATGAATTGCCGGATGGGAGATTTAATAAGCCAGGAAGTGAGAGATTTGTGTTTTCATTATCAAGTAGAGCCGGTGGCCTTGACATCAATCTTGCTACTTCAGATGTTATCAGTCTTTCACAGCAGTGATTGGTATGAACATCTTCTTTTTGTCTCTTTCCTTTTTGTTGATAATAAGACTGGTATGTAAATCCTAATTCACCTCTTTTTGGATTGAGAGCGGGTATGCAGGAGAGAATATTCTTTGTGAAATTTATCAGATCTTTTCTTAATAAAGTTGCAGGAATCCCCAAGTTGATTTGCAAGCTCAGGACCGCGCTCATAGGATTGGGCAAAAGAAAGAAGCTCAAGTGTTCCGTTTCTGCAATGAGCCCTGCCTATCTACATGTGTGCACTTTCGATCTAAGCGGTTTTGAATGTTTAGGCATTTATATATTGCTTCATTCTTGTTGACCTACAGTATATGATGGAGGAGAAAGTTATTGAGAAAGATTACAAAAGCTTGCACTCGATGCTTTTTCATTCAACTAGGGCGATTGGCAGAGCCAAAAAGTAAGCCTTCAAATCTTCCTTCCTTTACCCATGGGAATGTCGAAAAATTAGGAGAAGTATCTGATCTTTTAATTGTTTTCTACGGCTTTGTCAACAAAGACGAGCTGCTAAATGGTGACGTTTGGTGCTGAAACGGTTTTCAGTTCCAAGGGTAGCACGATTACCGATAAGGATATGGATATTGTTATTCCTAAAGGAGAAGAGGCAACAGTTGAGCTCGCTCGCTGCCAAGATGAAGAAATTTACTTGAGATGCCATCAAGTTTAAGATGGACGACAGTTTGTGGAAAATTCTTTTGGGGATTTGTTATGATTTTGCTAAATCTGAAGTTTTGTAAATAGAATTTAATTGGCTTATTCCAGCTGCAAATTTTATGAGGTCTGTCGTCTGAAGATGGATATTCTACGGAGTTAAAAAAATTTCATTTTAAATAGCAATAATTTGCAAGGTTAGTGCATATCCAGTTGTTAATGTACTTGGTTTTCTTTTTAATCTATTTGGGGCAATATAAACTCAGGGATTTGGGTACGCATGCTACAGTGTCATGAGAAATTATTGGACTGCCCGGCCTACAGAAGCTGGCAACCAGTACTAAATGTCCAACAAAAGGGAGTTTTAAAAAGATGTCCCTAAAATGAGAGCTAATAAAGAGTAGTCAAAAAATGGGAAATTATTAAACGTCCAAAGATACTGTTACATATGAATCAGGATAGGGGCCCAATGAATGAGGCATTTAAAAATACCCCAAAAAGCGCCCTATTTTAGGAGCGCTACTTAAAATCCAGCTAAATAGGGACATCAAACTAGCGCCCTAAAATGAGGTATTTTTAACCGCCCTAAAGTTTCAAGATGCTTAGTAAACATGATTTTATTTACGGCTAGTGTGCTTTCTCGAACAAGCTCCCTTAAATAAGAAGGGCCGGCTTAAAAGGGCGTATTTTTTTAGCGTCGCGGTACTCTTATTTGTTGTAGTGTTTTTAGTTTACGAATGCGGAACAAATGTTGCAATGGAAAAGAAAGCTAAGTGTTTCCTTTGGCAGAAGAATGGAATGGAATGGAATCTACAAATCTTGAAGTTGTGGATTAGGAAAAGAATCTCATAAAATTTAAAAATAAGAAGGAAAGTAACTCACCATGGAGTGCTTCTTCCAATCCCTTTCCACACGCATTCTTTTCACAAACTCTATATGTCCTCCTTGTGCATATACGGAGCACCACACTTAACCCTGATTCAAACAAAAGAAAGCAAAGGCGCGCATTGTGTGTGAAAGCGAGAGAGAGAGAGAGATGGCAACACGCAAGAGCCTGCTGCTTCTACCGGTTTGGTTGGTTTTAGTTCTCTTGTCATTAGGTACTATTTTCTCTTAATGATTTCTCTTTTTGCACATTTCATGGTCCCAAATGATTAGTCTGAATATTTAGGACCGTTAGATTGGGGGGCTGACGCAATAGGAAGAAGGGGCAGAGCGAGGCATGGAATTATTTTACTACAAACGGTTGTTATGATTTGCTCCCTACAATATTCTCTACTCTTATCTAGGCATTTACCATTGTTTAATCCTATGGTGCGTAGTTAAATTTTTTTTTTTTTTTTACTATTACTCATTTTAAATTTCCACGACTTTTGGCACAATTTTCTGTTTTGAGATTTTTCAAGGAAAAAAAAAACAGAATTTACAATTTCTATAGTTTTACTACTAATTAAACGACTACGATTAAGTGATTCATTTCTCTCTCATTTCATACATTGTGTGGGTAAACTTGGAAGAGAATCTGGTCCATAGAATGCTTTACTTCTGGACCTGTAAAGAATAATGAACAACGAGGTACCGTGATCAAGATTCTTATTAGTCGTAGGAACAGAGATCGTAACTCTTACTCCTCCATCGACAAGTTACCTAAAGCTTTTGTGATGCAGGTCGTGAAAAAAAAAAAAGGTGTAGAAAGTTGTTGAATCCAACATGTTACTGAGAATGGACTAGTAATTAAACTACTAAATTGCATACGCATTACTTTCATTTCAACATACCATTTTACCGTGCAATTATGTAAGCCTTCACATTAGCATATTCATGCCATATGGACAGGAGCAAAGTTTTCAGAATCAGCAAGAGTTTTCACCATAATAAACAGTTGTAAAGAGACAATCTGGCCTGCTGTCACCCCAGGAGAGAGCTTCAATGGCGGCGGGTTCGCACTCAAACCGGGTCAATCTATTGTGCTAACCGCCCCCGTTGCGTGGTCCGGCCGTATATGGGGTCGAACCGGTTGCAACTTCGACCAAAATGGCCAAGGAAAATGCGACACTGGTAATTGTGGCACATCCCTCAAGTGTACGGCCTCGGGTGAACCCCCTGCTTCGCTTGCCGAATTTACCCTTGCATTGCCAGATTTTTATGATGTTAGCCTTGTCGATGGTTTCAACTTGCCAATGTCAGTTAAGGCCGTTAATGGTAGGGGAAACTGTAGCACTGCCGGATGCGATGGGGATTTGAGGGAAACTTGCCCAAGGGAGCTTCAACGTCGAGCCAATAACAAGGTTGTAGCGTGCCGAAGCGCTTGTGACGTCTTCAACACCGACGAGTATTGTTGCAGGGGTGTTCACGGAAATTCGGCAACATGCCAACCTACGTACTATTCCAAAAAATTTAAGGAGGCGTGCCCATATTCGTACAGCTATGCATACGACGATCCTTCAAGTATTTTTACGTGCTCAGGGCCTGACTATATTATCACGTTTTGTGCATCTAGGTACGTATAATGCTCCTTAATTATCACACTTTATTCTCACTAGATTGTCACTACGACATATAATTATCTAGCCGGACGACCATCATGGTTGTGTCAATAATTTAACGAGTAAAATTTCTTCTCAACTGAATTTCTTTAATATGCATTTTTTTATGTACTTTTTAGAAGTGGTTGCTTATCCCAATGAAATGGCAGATACTATTGTTGCTTATCACGCTGATTACAATTTCAGGAACCAAACGGTGTGCTCATATCATAACAACAAGCTCGTTTGTAGCGGATCAAGCGGATTAATATCATTAGCTAGTTTTTGGTGGGCTGTGGTAGCCGCATTACTATTAACAATTAACTTGTTGAGGATGTATTAAGTCAATATTTGGTTATTTACTTCTTATCTCTATTGTTGGATTTTTGACTATTTACAGTGATGAAATCTCTCTCTCTCTCTTTCTCTCGCGCGCGCGCGCGCACATACACACACACACATACACGCATACATGCGTGCACTCTCTCTCTATCTGTATGTCTGTATCCCTCTCTCTCTCACACACACACACAAAGTGTAAATCTAGTACCGATGAATCCAAAGTGTAAATCTGGTACTGAAAACTACTATGAATCCAAAGGGAATAGAAGGACTTATTGGATTCATCGTATGTGAGTTGAGGAATGCATAGCACTGCCCCTTGAATACAATATCTTGGTGCTGACGGTCACTGGCAGAACACCCTTCACGACTCAACAACTCTTGTCCATGCTAACGAGCTCTCGAATAGCCTGGAAACACTGGAACAACCTTGACTTGTTCAGAAGTGCAACAAGAATAAAGTAACAATGTGTAGTAAGAATTAGAGAGAGAGAGAGAGAGAGAGAACGCTTCCAGATTTTGTTTTTCGTGCATAGAATGACCGGAAGTGATGACCTTTTATACTCGAGGCAAGGAAAAAAGTGTATGCATAAATGCCCCTCTGTGGTTTGAGCGAGTTCCAAAAAACACCTTCCATTTTCTACAAACGAGTCCTTGAGATGCTAATTTTATTGAACCTTATCAAAAATGGTAACAGTATAGATGAAAGGTCCAACTTACCTTTCATCTATACTGTAGTTAAGGGAGAATGGTGGAGGCTAGTGTTGGTCTTGGGTGGGGTTTGGTTAGTGGAGGAAAAAAGGGGACATGTGAGGAAAGCAAAAGCAACTGAAGGGTATTGCATCAGTCTGTCCAAAACAATTTTTTTTACACGGGGTGCATCATGCGTGGTCAGTTTGGATGATCTTATTACAGATGAAACACCATAACCACCACGGGGGACACTTGCAGAACATAATTCCAAAGGTGTGTTTTTACAACTCACTTAAACTTCAAGGTGCTTTTTTGCAATTTACCTTTTTAAAAAGCATTAAAGTTGGTCGTACCATTGGGACCTTTAAAACTAGAGATAGCCCATGGGCCGGGCTTGGGCTGGCCTGGCCCAAGCCAATCGGGCTTAGGGCCGTGGGAACAAGGCTGGGCCCAAGACTAGGCCCAAGACTGGGATATCAAGGCCCAGTCCAGGCCCAAGCTCTAGGCCCTAACTTTAGGGCGTTATTTTTTTCCTTTTTAATTCCTAGGATATCGATGAAGAGATTAGTTTCTTAGAACCAATAAATTAAGTTGTTGTGTGTTATCTTATACAGCTTAATGTCTCCTAATCCAACTAAAGTCTGCATATATATTGCTCCAGGCTGTATAGGACATTGCCAAAATAATTTTGGGGTAGCTTTTTCGGTTTCAAAGAATTGATCTTAGTTGAATGATCAAGCTCATTAAATGGAATTGTCGTCTTAGAATGGTCACTTTGAGTTCAAGTGACATGTATAACTGTCAAGTCCCTTGGCCGTGGGGGAGCTCTTCGGTTGTTTTGTTCAGTTTGTTTTAATCGTATTTATCTACCAAAAAAAAACTAGCCGTTGAATTTTATTTTTTCTTATCCGGGCTTTTGTTTTAGCATGAAAACTCACACAACAGTTACCTCAGGAATCGGTAGCTTAAGCATCAAACATTAATCCAAAATTACTTTAGGTCTTTACCTACACCAAACTAAAATATCTATTGCTTTTGCTCATACTTTTCCAAATAGCTAGAATAATTTAACAAAACATGCTATTTTTATCCCTTGCAACTTTTTTACTTCTTTTTGTTCTTAATTAAAAATACTTTTGTGATAGTTGTTAACTTTCAAAAATACATTGTAAAAGTACTTTTTCGAGACACAAACTAGTCGTTATATAGTTGTTGGGGGGGGGGTAAAAGTGAAAGTTTGAAAAAAATGGGAGAATATAGCCGTTGGGGAGGGGGGGCAAGGAATCTGAAAAATTCAAAAAATAGGGGAAAAAGGGCTAGGGCCGGGCCGGTTTCGGGCCAGCCCGTTTTTTACAGCCTTGGCAGGGCTGGATTTTTTGGGCTAAAATTCTGGCCTGGCCCTAGCCCCTAGGTCCTACAGTCCAGGGCCGGCACTATTCATTTATAGGGCCGGGCCAGCTGGGACCATTTTAGGGCCGGGTCAGGCCAGCCTGTTTAACATCCTGCAATAAATCTATTCAGCCATTTCCCATGCATCAAGACCACCAAAAATACATAAGCTCTTCTTTTCCAAAAGCTACTAATTCCTAATTAGAAAACCAAGAGAACAATATCCTAATTAGAAAACCAAGAGAACGATCAATGGTGCCCTTGAAGATAGATGATGACCGTGAAAATATTCTCCATTTTATATTTAAATACATATGACGTTAAAGGAGGCACATAGGGTTGCAATTAGAAGTATCAAGTATGTGATGCTCAGTCACACAAGAGTATCGGTTGTAAGCTGTTTCTCAAAATTTGAGGAATACGAGCAAGGCCATGGAGGAAACGATAGAACATGAAAAGGGGATATGAAGCCCCACTTTGGGCATAATATATATCATATGAAGCCGTCGGGTATTGGCCACCAAAAACAATAAATAAATCGACTATCCTATTCTTCTTTTTTATTTTAGTTTGATATGTATTTTTTGCTATTCTTATAGGAAGAGAGAGAGAGAGAGAGAGAGAGTCCAACAAACAGAAGGAAATCATATACAAATAATTTAGTTTTTGATTATCTAGTCTAGTTAATTGTGACAAATAATTTGCCGCGAAGGTGAGGGTGTGTGGAGGCGGCGGCCGGCTGGGCTGCTCGAAGATATTTGGTCTGCATCGTTCCGTTCCTAAATAAGAGACCCACAAAGAATTCTAAAGATGGCCCATGCATGCATGGCAACTAGAATAATAAATACTATATCTATGTGGGAGATGATATATAATCCAAAGAATGACATCCACGAAAATAATGATGGACATTTTCACTATCAATATTGCGCAAAAGCTATAAACTCGACTTGGACGGATAAAGTAGCTCACATCATATCTCTTCAAGGTTGAATAAGAATTCTATCACATTAGTATCCGCACAAATAGTCAAGACAACTTTGTCTTTAGAGCGACCACACATTTAATTGATATTGTTGCATGCATGTACAAGCTTCATTCCAATAAAGTAATTAAACAAAATCCAGGGGAGAAACTGAAAAAAGAACACACACACACACACACTGCACTTACCTTTGGATTGGATTGGGTTGGATGTGTAAAATGCCATCAATAGATGAATGGGAATAAGGAGAAGTGTACGTTGTGCAAACAACAGACCTTAATTACCGAATTTCGCGAAACAAAACCACATCAAATGAATGGACAGATTTAGCAGAGAACAAAACCAGATCATCAGTTTTGGACACTAACGCAATCTCTTGCGAAATGCCCTTCTTCTCCACAGTTGTAGCACAATCTGCCACCTCCACCACGGCCACGGCCACGGCCTTCATCGCCATATCCTCTGCTCGCACCACCACCGCCGCGGTAACAATCCCTTGCTAAATGACCAGCTCTCCCACAATTATAACACTCAGCTCCACCGCCGCCGCCGCCGCCATAGTCTTCACCGTACCTCCCACCTCTTCTCCCACCCCTCCCATAACCACCACCACCTCCATAATCGCCACCAAACCTTCCGAGACCACCCCTGCGACCACCAGACCCCCTCCTCCCACCATTCCTCCCTCCACCATCACGTACTGCACGGCCGCTACGGTAAGATCCGGCAAGATCCACAACATCAATAGCTTTGCTCCGCCCATCGTCACCCACATCAACAACAAACTCCACCTTCTGGCCTTCCCTGAGAAACCGGAACCCTTCAGCCCGGATCTCCGTCTGGTGAACAAATAGATCCTCGCCACCGTCATCTGGTGCAATGAAGCCGAACCCCTTTTGCCCGCTGAACCACTTCACCACCCCCGTGGATCTCTGGCTATCCGCCATGGATATTACAATGAGGATAGGGTAGACAAACTTCTTGATGATCCCTAGTGAGTTTCAGAAGGTTCTAAAGAAAATCTGGTGTCAGAGCGATTGGGTACAAATGTACAACGAGCTTCGGCAATGGTGGGATTGTGTATCTTGTTCTGTGAAGTGCGTGTCAGCCTGATATGGGAAGCTTTACTTTTGAAATGTGACTTTGGCTGGGTAGGACCACGTGTATATGGGGGCCTACTGATCGAACGGCTCAAAATCAGGCACGTTGGACACTTTATCCATTTCGGATTTTGATTTCTCTCCAGTGAAATTTTGATGGTCAAGTTTGTTGGTTTTAGCAAATAAAAATCCAGTGCTTTTAGATTGAGCGATTCCTTCTCGAGTTTTTGCTCTTAATAGTTCATTTTGCTCTTAATAGTTCATTTTTAATACTTAACTAGTTTGTTAATCCGTGCGTTGCATACATAAATGAATTTTAAGAAGTACCACAAAAAATTAATATTAAAAATAGCATGCAAAAGAACTACTCTAGGAGCAAAGATGAGAGAGATAATTAGAGATTTGAATTTTGATTTTCAGTTAGGATATGAAATTATCCTAATTAAGAGATAATATAGGAATCAATTTTAAAAGAGAGAAAACAATAATGGCTTAGGTTAAAAGTTCTAACCGTACACAAAGTATTATATATTGAAAAGGAAAGAGAATATGTGTGTCAAATAATTAGCATTTCTTATATGACACGTGGCAAGCAGAGAGAACTTGATTTTGGGCAAATATTTTGGGAATAATTGTGGAATAAGATATTAATTAGATTAGTGAGATAATAATAATTCTAGAAACTTGATTAAGGTGCAATAATTACAAACTACTTTTAAAATTTAAATTTAAACTGATAAGAAAATTTTTAACTGATTGGTGAGAGATAACTGAATTCAAAAATAGAAAGTGATAATGGTAAATAATTAAACTTAATTTATATAATAATAAATTAAATCTACATGGTGAAAAGAGAGAATGTCCACGTAGGCAGTGACGTGGCAACATTCTCTCAGCTTCGACTTTCATATATATATAATTAGATTACTTCTTTACCCTATTTTGAACCTTATTTACCTATCTACCCTGCTTTTGAAAATCATGATTTCAAATAGAGATTTTAAGAGAAGAAAACGTGGTTCTAAACCACTTTTTCATTTTTTACATTTTTTCTCAAAATCTAAGAAAAAAAAAAAAAAAAAAAAGCAAAAGAAGAAACAATAGAAAAAAAATGGCGTGCATTTGGATGCCCTGAACCCATTCTGACTATTTATTCCACCTTCCTCCTTCCTCCTTTCTTTCTTTTTCTTCTCATCCCTTGCTCATGTGTCACGGCTCTACACTAGTAGTTGGCACTAGGTGAGTTTTCTTCTTTCTTTCGTCCTTCTTCCTTCTTTCTTCTATCCTATTTTAACATCATTGCTGGGTATTCCAATTCTAGGATTAGGGCAAAAGTTCAAGCTCATTGGATAATTTACTGTTGGGATTAGGGCAAGTTTTGACAGGTCCAATCAAGCAACATCTGTAATTCCAGCCAATTTATAAACGTGAGTTCTCCTTTCTATTTTTTCGCACCAATTTCACAGGTTGTTACTATCAAGGTTATTGAAATTGAGAAATCGTATTCAATAGGCACTGATCATTATGAGTTTATTCAGACATGCACCAAGCAGAGATTATGGGTCATTGCAGATATAGTTGATAGTTGCCGGATAAAAAGTTTTTGTGTCAAAGATTTGGTGAGTTCGTGCTTTTCAATCTTGTCGTACATGTACTTGTAACGTAAATTAGTTATGTGTATAGAATAACTTTTAAACATTTGATGATATCAGGAGCAATGGATAAATGGACTGATACTATGGGGCAGAGTATTCCCACTGTGTGTGTGTGTGTGTGTGTGTGTGTGTGTGTGTGTGTCTGTCTGTCTTGGCGTGTGTGCGCCCCAATCAAGACTCATCCAAGTTGTGATTTACCATAATATGTAATGATACATAGTTTGTGTAGAAAAATTAACTATATTTCTATGCGAATGCTGAAGGTTCGTCATGGCTCATTTCGTAAGGCTGTTGTGTTATTGGGGAGGAAATATAGTGAAAATTTCAGATGGTTATTCCTATGATTGTGGACCAAAAAATTTGATCAAGGTGGAGGGTAACTGGACATTTAATTGCTTGATGAATAAGTTGTATAGTTGCATAAGAGCGGACAAAGAACATTTTAGGTTGAAGTTGAGTTGTAGGTATTCGCAGATGGTTGGAGTCGGTGCAAATGCCTGTTATATCATAGTACCGATTGAGGATGATGGAGATGTAGAAGCCATGTTTGATCTCCCACTACAAGAAAACAAGCTTTTAGCGACGGGGAAATCCGTCGCTAAAAGCCCAAAATCCGTCGCTAAAAGAATTAGCGACGGATTAACCGTCGCTAAAAATCCCTCGTATAAAAGCCCGTCACTAATAGTTTAGCGACGGAATTTTTAAATCCGTCGCTAAATAGATCATTTTTACCGACGGATTTATTTTTCATTAGCGACGGATATTCCGTCGCTAATTATATTTTTAGAATTTTAATTTATTTTCTTTTTTGTCAAATTAGCGATGGATTAAATATTTTAGCGATGGAATATTCCGTCGCTAAACAACTTCCGTCGCTAAAAGTAATTTTCATAGTTTCTTATTTTTCGTTATTTTCTCGAAATTCAATTTTAAAATACTTTAGCGACGGATATTCCGTTGCCAAAAGTCCGTCGTTAATCTAGGCCTTTTAGTGACACAACTTCCATCGCTAAAGTCCATCCAATTACACTTG
Organism: Escallonia rubra; assembly: GCA_033065855.1. NCBI lineage: Eukaryota > Viridiplantae > Streptophyta > Magnoliopsida > Escalloniales > Escalloniaceae > Escallonia > Escallonia rubra. Next base: position 202,000 of record JAVXUO010001702.1, on the reverse strand, counting down.
AATCAGACTTTTAGCGACGAAATTCCATCGCTAAATGTCAATAAAAAAACTATTTTTTAAAATTGTTATTAGTTTTTAAAATTCAAGCCTATTTTCATTGACAATTAATCCTAATCACCAATATAGCACTCTTCTTTAAATTTCAAGCAATACAAACAAAATATAAGTTATACACCAACATCTAACACCCAATACTCAACTACAAAAATTAAATATTCTCCGAACAAATTGTTGCACCAAAAAAAAATATATACTCAACTACAAAAATTAAATATTCACCGAACAAAATAAATCACATCATACAAATTTCAAAACAAAATTACATATTTTATTAAAACCAAAAATAGATATCAATCTCCCAATACACTCAACTATAATAGCTTCATGTACTTGATCATCTTCTCCTTAGTGACACCAATAGTAGCTCCACGTTACCCAATGTAGTCGAGCGCCATCTGCATTAGAGCAAAAAAAAAACTACTCAGCAACGCTAAGGGAAGAAAAAAGAATGAGACGGGTACAAACTAGACGGAATATCCCATTGAACTTACAAGAACTACGGGGCAAGATAAATGGCAAGAAAAAAATAATGGGGATTGATGAGGGTACAAACTAGACGGGTACAACTCTTATTCCATTTCATTGGGTTACCTGTAAATGGCAGGATCTTGGATCAAAAGGGGGTCATACGACCTCCTAGGTGGCTCCATCATCTGAAGGACCGGGTCCTCGGGCAACCCGGGCAGTGCTCGCAGCATACAGGCGGCCTCAGGGCTGAGCAGGGCCTGGCATTTCAAGATTTGGGCCACGTACACGTTTGGGAGGCCAGTCTCTTGAGCAAGCTCGGCGTAGGTCTTGGCCGAAGTTCGATACTAGGGTAGAATATTGTTTAAAAAATACACCTTGTGTAAAAATCATCGAGCCCAATACTAGTGAAAATTTTCGCCCTCCCAAAACCAAGGTGGTTGACACGAGCGTAAATGGCCTCCCGAAATCCAACGAATTTCGAAGTACAATTGTTGAAAAAAAAATCTAGGTTGTACTACCAGACACAATAATATAATGTTAAACATTGAACTCCAGCATCATACCATCCTAGTCGAGCATCCTATGCCATTCCATTCATCGTGCATATCACAGACTTCTATCAATTTAAAATAGCAATGGACGCCAAAAAAACAAAAAGATGCACGCCCACATACAAGTTATATGTTGCTATGCACAAATCAATTTTGTTTGAGATATGGGCATATGGCTATACAGATCATATATTCAACCATTATTCTCATTGATAATTTGACTGGTTTTTGTAGTAAAGCATAGTTTTTGGGAGATAATTTGGAAATCCATACCTTAACAGCCGGGTCTTGTTGTCTCATCACGCGAATGTACTTCCCACTTCTAAGACCTAGATCACAAAAAAGAGTTAGTACTAGGGAATTATCCCAGTCTAGCTACTGTACGTTTAATTTTTAGAAAACTTCTACTCCCTCCGTTTTACAATCAGAGTCGGCCTCAATGAGTAGCAAATTCGCAAGTTCAGATTTAAGGAACCGAAATTTGACTACACTTTTCTGTCGTTCGACTTGTCAAATACTGCTTAAATCAATAAAAAGACAGTCTAAACCTTAGTCCCAGTTTAGCAATGGCAATGGCAATATTGTCACAACTATAAATTGTAAAGGCAAAACGTTTTTTAACAGCGGGACAAAACATTTTCTAGATTACATCGAGTTTGATCAAAGTTTAGATGCTCAACTTCTAACCTAGGCTTCTGCTGAAATTCGCTGAGACTCTAATTCCGACCCGGGAGGCGGAAAAATAAATAAATACCTTGTGTTTCAGTAACAGTCTGCAGCTTCCAGCCGTCTCCATAATCAACAAGGACCGAATTAGGGCCAAAACTAACGGGTTCTTCCCCTTCTTTAAGCGCTTCAATGTGCAAGGCAAGCGGAACACTCACTGTTCTTCGAAATCACATAGGCGGCAGCAGTAGCGGGGGTGGGTACCAGGAGAAGCGGCCAGGGAATAGGAAAGGCGGCAGAGATCGGCGGCCTGAGCGGCGGTCAGGCGGGCGGAGAAGCCTGTGACGGCGCGGTGGTAGGCGTAGAGGATCTTCGACGGGTGTGATGACACTGATCGAACGATGGAGGAGTACCAGTGGCGGTGGGTGGTGTGGCGGAGCGGATGGCGGCCGACGGTCGGCTGTGTGAGTGAGGGAGAGGGAGATCGAGGGGGCATACGGTCGGCAAGAAAGAAAGAGAAGAGCGGCGGGGAATGAAATGAGAGCAAATTAGGGTTTGCTTCATTTATAGTAAATGAGAAAATACGAAAATATATATTTAGCGACGGATTGTTCTGTCGGTAATAACCCGTCGGTAAAAGTCCGTCGCTAAAGACTATTATCGACGGGATATTCCGTCACTAAAGGTCTTTAGCGACGGACTTTTACCGAAGGACAAATCCGACGCTAAAAGTGACTTTTACCAACGGACTTTTACCTACGGGGCAAATCCGTTGGTAAAAGTTATTTTTAGCGATGGATTGAAATCCATCGCTAAAAATCCGTCATTAAAAGTTATTTTTCTTGTAGTGTCCAATCTCAATTCTCGCAGTTGAGTAGCATTGAGTTATTTATTGAGATGTAGGCTATTGTCATAAGATATGGTTCATCTACCCAAATCCTTGCGTCGAATGGTGACAGGCTATCTCCTCCGCGACGTGACTTGTCCATGCCCATAAGCGATTCTACCTTGCTGGACATTAGTGATCATGCCACACAAAATTCGATTTCATCACTCGTAGACAACGACTTCGAAGCGAGCTATTATGGTGGGCCTTCCAAAGTCACGCCTTAAGGTGTAGGTGTGACTGGTCGTGTTTCCTTTTTTCTTTTACCACTAGATAACATGGTTGATTTGTGGAGTGAGGCATCGGCCATCATTGAACCTGCTATTCTTGATAATGAACACGAGAAGACAGATTCGGAGCGTGAAGAAGATGCATTCATGGAGAGGCTGAATGAAGATGACGATGGGGAGGATTATGTTAATGGTATATAAGTACTGATATGGAAGTTCAGAGACATCTATATGAGCCTAAAGAGCACTTTTTCACGGACATTGATTCGGCACCGGCAGCAGTTATTACAGATCCTCTAGAAAGTAATGATGCTAGAGTATGGCATCTCGAGCACGATAAGTTAAGAGTGGATCTAATCTTCAAGGATAAAGACAAGTTTGTTAAGGCTATTTTAAGGTACCACGTCAAGCATAATTTGGTTTACAATGTGAAGAAGTCTATCCCAACTATGGTGGTTTTGAAATGTAAGTTTCCAAATAAGTGCAATTTTTATCTTCGTGCGACATGTAAGAAGAGCCATAGATATTTTAAAATTACGAGGTATCATGGACCTCATATATGTCCATTAGGGAAGGTCCCGAACCAAGACCAACACCATCTAAACTATAGACTGATTACTGAATCAATTCGCAATATAGTTGAAACTGATCTGATGGTTAGAATTACCTCCTAATTGCAGCTATCATGGAAAAATATGAATACAATATTTCATATAAAAAGACGTGGAAGGTCAAAGTTTCAGTTATTGCATATTTATATGGGAATTGAGAAGAGTCTTATCGGATATTGCCAAGATTTTTGGCAGCCATCCAAAAGTACAATGTTGGCACCATTGTCGAATACGACCCAAAAGCTTGTGGAGAAATTAATGCAATACGCTTTAAACGAGTTTTTTGGGCATTTAAGCCATGCATTATGGAATTTAGGTTATGTCGTCCTATTATTAGCATTGATGGCACGTTTCATCATGGGAAGTACTTAGGTACTACGTTAATTGTCGTAGCAGCAGATGGAAACAATCAAATCTTGCCGCTTGTTTTTGCTATCGTTGAAGGGGATAACCATGATAACTAGAGTTGGTTTTTGCAACATGTCAGAGATCACATTGTCCCTAGCTATAAGGATGTTTGCTTGATCTCAAATCGCCATCCTAGTATAGTAAGCACTGTGAGAAAAAATCGATTATGGCAGCCACCTTATGCCCATCACTTATTCTGCTTGAGACATATTTGTAGCAATTTTACAAAGAAATTCAGTAGTGCGGAGCTTTAGAAGCTTATTTGGGCTGCTGGGACGGTTACTCAAGTTCACAAAATTCAACAAGTTGATGGAAGAGGTCCGAAAACTTTCTGTAGAAGCAAAGAAGTGGTGTGATGAGATACCCGTTGATCAATGGACACTTGCACATGACGGTGGTAAACGTTTTGGAATGATAACGACCAATATTTCTGAAGTGTTTAACAGTGTTTTGAAAGGATCTTGAGGCTTACCTATCACAACACTAGTCCAAACGGAGCCCCATGTGTGTATTATGCAATACTTGGTGCGAGTTGGTTTTTATGGTCTTTATCGGACAATGGAGGTTAGACTTGACCATGATTTCATCACATCACTGATTGAGCGAGGGCGGCCTGAGACCCATACATTTCACCTTCGTGTAAGGGAGGCTACAATTACATTACAGGATGTGTTAGCGTTGTCTGGGCTACCTGTTGATGGTGATGTTGTTACAGGTGTTGACATTGTACGTTCCACGGATGCATGGCAGGAGTATTGTCAAATATGGTTAGGTGTCAGACCACCTAAAATTGCCATATGTGGTGGGTTAATACAACTTCGCTGGCTAATGGATCAATTCATGGTGTTACCAGAGGGTTGAGACAATGAGATTGTACAACAGCATGCCAGGGCTCTTATATTGGCCTTGATTGGTGGCATTTTATTCCCAAACTTATCGGGAAGTAGGGTCCCTCTTATGTACCTAAATTTGCTTCAAGATCTTAATACTGCGAGTAAGCGTAGTTGGGGCAGTGCAGCTCTAGCTTACTTGTATCGTGAGATGAGTCGAGTAAGCAGGGATTCAGCATATGAGATTGGGGGACCCTTAATTCTACTGCAGGTACGCTAACATGATAATCTCCTTCTTTCTCTATATGGTTTCTTGTTATTGATCATTTTCATAAAATAACATGATAATAGTTATGGGCATGGGGGAGGTTCCCTAACATGCGTCCTGAAATAGCCCCCCCCCCCTGTAAAGGAGCGTGCACAACCTATTGTTGGTGACAAACAACATGATGAGTTTGTCGTGATGTACCTGTTGCTGGTGGAGGCCCTCCCCAGCCACATGAAGTCGAGCATTTGCCTCGGGACCCTCTGGGTAAGAAGTAAGCCCTTATTTCTGGTTAACAAGAACAAGCCAACAGTTTCATAAGGATGGATTACAGAGATGAATATTTACTTATAATGTGCATGCATGTACAAAAAATATGTCTTAGCCTGGATAGACTGCGTGGGTGAAAGAACTTTGACCAATGAAACATGATGCATGCTCCAGTTAGTATTGCAGTTTCAGCAAGTGAACTAGGCAAATTTGGTTGTGTTCGTATAAGGAACAGTTCACCTAGAGTTTTTCCAGCTATTAAAGTCTTTGGGTGGATATAACCTTACAAACATGCAGGAGATTTTGCTCTTCTTTGCAAATGATAAAACTTTGTCTTTTTAGTGACAATTTTGCAAGAAAGATATTATTATTTGGTACTGATATTTGGCAAGGAGTTGATACCAAGTAGTCTCACTTGTATGATTGTAGTCTTAGTCTCTTCTTGTTCCTGTCGATGGGAATATTTGCCAAGTAGTCTCACTTGTATGATTGTAGTCTTAGTCTCTTCTTGTTCCTGTCGATGGGAATCTTTGCTCAATGCAATTAGGGACAGTCATCACACTTATGAGAATAACATAGTTTATTGGAATGGTATGTTTTTATCCGTAGCTTCAACTTAGAAGTTTTAGTAACCAAACTTGAAAATAACTTCAACAGGTGGCTTGTAGCACTGGAAAATGACAAGGTAGGATCACAGTGTCTCAGAGGATATAGGGATCAGCTGGACAACTTAAAATCATTAGAGGTTTGTGCTTAAGTATTTATATGTGTCACATAAGTATATAACTGGATTGCTGTGATGTTATTTTAAATCATATGCCTTTTACACACTACAAGAAAATAGGCTTTTAGCAACGGGAAAATCTGTCGCTAAAAGCCCAAAATCCGTCGCTAAAAGAATTAGCGACGAATTCACCGTCGCTGAAAATTCCTCGTATAAAAGTCCGTCACTAATAGTTTAGCGACAGAATTTTTAAATCCATCGCTAAATATGTCATTTTTACCGACGAATTTATTTTTCATTAGCGACGGATATTCCGTCGCTAATTATATTTTTAGAATTTTAATTTATTTTTGTTTTTGTTAAATTAGCGACAGATTAAATATTTTAGCGACGGAATATTCCGTCGCTAAATAACTTATTTAGCGACGGAATATTCCGTCACTAAATAACTGATTGTAGGAATACTTTCCATCCGTCACCAAAAGTCAAATTTTTTTTTGAAATTTTTTTTTATTTTTCAATTACCCAAACATGTAATACAATTTTCAATTCTCAACAACAACGCGCAATAATCAATACAGAAAGAAATATATATAATCAATTATAAAAAATATTTATTATAAAAAAAACTCATATATGTACAAGCCGGGACCCGGATACAGCCGGTTAGAAGAGGGGAGAAGAGTACAAGGCGGGTGCGGGGGGCGGGCGCGGGGGGAAGCTAGGAACGGGCACAGGAAGGGGCTCATCAGGGGTTGCCGAGTCCCGGATCTGGATCCTGCTGATCCGGGGCCGGCTCAAACTGTCTAGCAGTGCCCTGCTCCCTGATCATCCTCGCCACCACTGTAGCAATGCGCTGGATCTCCTTGTCGTCCAACTGAGGACGAGGAGCCGGTGTCTGTGGAAGGGCAGCAGGGGGTGAGGACGCTCCTATCACGGCACGAGCAGTCGTGCTAGGCAGGCCGCGTATGCGGCCTTTCGGCCGATTCACGACCTCCGGCGTATCCAGCCATCGCTTCAACCCCCCAGTACTCGTAGCCATACTAGTGGACGCTGATGGTTGTCCGGACTGCTGCTCGGACCCCCTTAGCTGTTCATACGAGGCCTGTAAAAATAGTGGTTTAACGATATGTTAGGGCATTAATTAACGAAACGGACATTGAGGATAGAAAGAAAAAACATTAACAACTTAAATAAATTGACTCACATCGATCCGCCTGGCAATATCTGAAATATAGTGGCCCACCCGGTGCGTCTCGTCCTTGTCCTTCTTCCGCACGTGTTTCTGAGTATAGGTCAGAGCTATGACCTCATCCTCCTCTAGATCCAGGTGCTCGACCGCGTTCATGTGTCGGACGATGTCGTGTGGCACCGACCCCCACGTGTGCGTCAGATCTCTGTTCTGTCTGTTCTCAGCCCCGCTCTTACTCTTGGCGTCCCAACCTGGATCCGCAGCCCACCGATCTATCATCTCCCCCCATACACTGTGAGATATCTAATATGGGGGATATCTCGTCATGTCCGTCATCGGGGCACCCGCGGGCAGCGCCTTCTTCGCCCGGTCACGTGCATCGTGGAGCCATCGGCGGTAATTCTTGTCGATGTAGGCAAAGAAAGCCTGCTGCCCCAGTACCTGCTGCTGAGGCATGTCAAACGTGAACCCCTCCTGTAAGGCATTCAATAACACAAATTAACAACATAAAACAAACTGTAATTAAACATTTACTAACGCTGAAAAAAATACTTCACCGTACCAGCCACTCATCCCATAAGGCCTCCCTCGCAGCGGCATCCCAGTCCTTCCAGTATAGGCGTGGCTCGAAGAATCGGCTCTTCACAAGAACGCCGATCTTCGTCCTCGCCTTAGCCTCTAGGATCCTGCCAAAGAAGTAAATAAATAAATTAATACAGTTCAAATATAAATTAACAGCCCAAAATTTTAAATATAAGGCATGAGGTGATATTTTTAGTACTTACAGGCCCTTATGCGTGAGCGTAACTCTCTGTTTACGCTGGGGGTCGATGCGAACCCCGCGTGTCGGACCACGGCCTCGTCGAGATCCTACAAAACACAGACATTAATACAGTTCAAATATAAGGCTAGCGAAAATGTATGAAACAACGTTATCAACTATACCTGAGGTAGAACCCACGGAAGATGAAGAATGCACGCGCGTGTGGGATGAATCTGCGTCGGGCTGGGGCGACGGCTCGAGCTGGGGCTGGGGCGACGGCTGGGACTGGGGCGACGGCGACGGCTGGGGCGATGGCGATGGCTGGGGCCCCATTTGCTGTCCGCGATCACTCTGTGCCTCGTCATCGGTAGGCAATGACGAGGTGGGACCCACCGGGGAGGAAGCAGCTCGGCGTCCAGCCCGGCCACGAATAGCCCGTATCCTATCCATATCTGACTTCATATAGATAAATTACAAAGACATTAACACGTTAAAAACAATAATTTGGCAAAAATTATCATCGGCACAATAGCTATATATATACATATGAACGAATGTGCAAAAACACATCATTAAACACCAACACTACAAGAAAACAGACTTTTAGCAACGGGTAAATCCGTCGCTAAAAGCCCAAAATCCGTCGCTAAAGGAATTAGCGACGGATTCACCGTCGCTAAAAATCCCTCGTATAAAAGCCCGTCACTAATAGTTTAGCGACGGAATTTTTAAATCCGTCGCTAAATATGTGATTTTTACCGACGGATTTATTTTTCATTAGCGACGGAATAAATCCGTCGCCAAAAGTCAATATTTTTTTAAAATTGTTTTTTTTATTTTTCAATTACCTAAACCTGTACAGAAATACAATTCTCAACAACAACGCGCAATAAGCGAAATACAGAAAAAATATATATAATCAATTAGAAAAAATATTTATTATAAAAGAAACTAATACATGTACAAGCCGGGAACCGGAGATAGCCGGTTAGGAGAGGGGAGAAGAGTACAACCCGGGCGCGGGGGGGGGGGGAAGCTAGGAACGGGCACGGGAAGGGGCTCATCAGGGGTTCCCGAGTCCCGGATCTGGATCCTGCTGATCCGGGGCCGGGGCGGCTGGTCCAGCAGTGCCCTGCTCCCTCATCATCCGGCACACCACTGTAGCAATGCGCTCGATATCCTCCTCGCGCAACTGAGGCCGAGGAGCCGGTGTCTGTGGAGGGGCAGCAGGGGGTGAGGACGCTCCTATCACGGCACGAGGAGTCGTGCTAGGCAGGCCGCGTATGCGGCCTTTCGGCCGATTCACGACCTCCGGCGTATCCAGCCATCGCTTCAACCCCCCAGTACTCGCAGCCGTACTAGTGGACGCTGATGGCTGTCCGGACTGCTGCTCGGACCCCCTTAGCTGTTCATACGAGGCCTGCAAAAATAGTGGTTTAACGATATGTTAGGGCATTAATTAACGAAACAGACATTGAGGATAGAAAGAAAAAGATTAACTTAAATAAATTGACTCACATCGATCCGCCGGGCAATATCTGAAATATAGTCGCCCGCCTGGTGCGTCTCGTCCTTGTCCTTCTTCCGCACGTGCGTCTGAGTATAGGTCAGAGCTATGACCTCATCCTCCTCTAGATCCGGGTGCTCGACCGCGTTCATATGTCGGACGATGTCGTGTGGCACCGACCCCCCCGTGTGCGTCGGATCTCTGTTCTGTCTGTTCTGAGCCCCGCTCTTACTCTTGGCGTCCCAACCTGGATCCGCAGCCCACCGATCTATCATCTCCCCCCATACACGGTGAGATATCCAATGTGGGGGATATTTCGTCATGTCCGTCATCGGGGCACCCGCGGGCAGCGCCCTCTTCGCCCGGTCCCGTGCATCGTGGAGCCATCGGCGGTAATTCTTGCCGATGTAGGCAAAGAAAGCCTGCTGCCCCAGTCCCTGCTGCTCAGGCGTATCAAACGTGAACCCCTCCTGTAATGCATTCAATAACACAAATTAACAACATAAAACAAACTGTAATTTAACATTTACTAACGCTGAAAAAAATACTTCACCGTACCAGCCACTCCTCCCATAGGGCCTCCCTCGCAGCGGCATCCCAGTCCTTCCAGTACAGGCGTGGCTCGAAGAATCGGCCCTTCACAAGAACGCCGATCTTCGTCCTCGCCATATTCTCCAGGATCCTGCCAAAGAAGTAATTAAATTAATTAATACAGTTCAAATATAAATTAACACCCAAAATTTTTAAACATAAGGCATGAGGTGATATTTTTAGTACTTACAGGCCCTCCTGCGTGAGCGTAACTCTCTGTTTACGCTGGGGGTCGATGCGTACCCCGCGTGTCGGACCACGGCCTCGTCGAGATCCTACAAAACACAGACATTAATACAGTTCAAATATAAGGCTAGCGAAAATGTAGGAAACACCGTTATCAACTATACCTGAGGTAGAACCCACGGAAGATGGAGACGGCTGGGGCGACGGTGACGGCGACGGCTGGGGCGACGGTGACGGCGACAGCTGGGGCTGGGCCCCCGATGGCTGTCCGCGATCACTCTGTGCCTCGTCATCAGTAGGCAATGACGAGGTGGGACTAACCGGGGAGGAAGCAGCTCGGCGTCCAGCCCGGCCACGAATAGCCCGTATCCTATCCATATCTGACTTCATATAGATTATATACAAAGACATTAACACGTGAAAAACAATAATTTAGGCATAAATCATCATCGGCACTATATATATATATATATGAACGGATGTGCAAAAACACATCAATAAACACCAAGTTCTAAAATGTTACTACATTTTTCCCGTGATGTTACAACATTACAAGTCAATCATTTTCAGTTTGCGAATCATCTTCATCACTATCCTCGTCGCCCTCTTCTTCGTGGGACTCGTCGTCCTCTTCATCTTCTAATTCATCCTCTTCATCAGTAGACTCGGTCACATCATCTCCAACACTTTCAACATCTTCCGCGTCATCATCTACGACTTCTTCTCCCACAAGAAGTGTTGTTGGAAGAGGAAGATCGTCCTCCTCGTTGTTGACCTCAACAGGGAACAAGACACGTGGTTGGTCGGCTTGAAAGGAGTCTAGCTCACTGTCATATGTCACGGGCAATTTCTTGGACTTGATAGTTGTATACCAATGAGATTTGGGATTGGCGACGTCCTCCGCGTAAAAGACTTGTACAGCTTGACTAGCAAACACAAAGGGCTCGTCTGATGCAAGTCTTGACTTGACATTGACATCTACAATCCCTTGAGAGCTAACACGGATTCCTCTGCTGCATGTGACATCGAACCACGTACACTTGAACATTACCAGGCGGTTTTGGGAACCCAGATATGTTAGCTCAACAATCTCATCTAGCTCTCCGTAAAAATCCATGCAATTCTCGGCATAACAGTCGCCGTTGACCAAGACTCCACTGTTTTGGGTTTGTTTTGTTCGGTCATCATCTTTTACGTTAAACCTAAACCCGTTGATGATATAGCCTCCGTAACAGGATGTTTGTTTGTTAGGGCCTTCGGCTAGTAATTTCAAGCAGGAGGCCACTGGTCTATCCATTGACTGAACCTATTGTAGATGACGGTAAACATTAAGGATAAATCAGTATACTAATTGGCCACAGAACTGTATATAACACATAATATAATTTCGTTAAATAATCTTACACGGATTTTGAACCACTGTACAAATTGTGATTTCCGGTGAGATTCAAGTCCAGCGGGATCAGTGATTAAAGATTCCGCATCGAACTCACTGCAAACCAATATGCATCTAACTCGCTTAACACACTTTCAATTATGTACAGCAATGTAAGTGAATTAAGACTTTAACTTACTCAACGAATGCCGAAACTTCATCGCAATTTAGAAGGGCATATATTGTTGCAGCACTGTACTCTTCATCTGTTAGCCATCGAGTATACGTTCGGCCGAACGGACTACCTGACTGCTTGAATATTGACAATTGCCCTTCCAAATTTGTGCTTGCTCCGGGATCATTTCGGCCTAGTTGATTTAACCTTGTACCAACATCCGAACCGAAATATTGACTACAAAAGTTTACAAGTTCTTCCATTACGTAAGCCTCCGCAATTGAGCCCTCAACCCGAGCCTTATTACGGACTTTTTTCTTTAAATGGAACATGAACCTAGAAGTTTAGGGAATCGAGTTAGGTGGAATATCAATGATAACAGATGTCGCATTAAGTGTAAACGAACAACTGTAACAATTTAAGGATTACCTCTCGAAGGGATACATCCACCGATATTGCACGGGTCCACCCATCTTAGCTTCATATGCCAAGTGAACAGGCAGATGCTCCATTGAATCAAAGAACGAAGGTGGGAAGATTTTCTCCAGCTTGCAAATCGTCACCACAATGTTCTTCTCAAGCACTTCCATGTTACTCACCCGGATCGTAGAAGAGCATATATCTCGAAAGAAATGAGATAATTCAGTCAAAGTCTCGCAAACAACCCGTGGCAACAGTCCCCGGAAGGCAATAGGAATGAATCTCTCCATGAATACGTGGCAGTCGTGACTCTTCATCCCTTGGAACTTGCATTCCGAAACATTGCAACAACGAGATATGTTGGACGCAAACCCATCCGGAAGCTTCAAATTCTTAACCCACTGACAGACCTTCTCCACTTGTTTCTTGTCTAGACAGTAAGGTGCTTTCGGAAGTATGGTCCTCCCACTGACTGTCCGAGGATGCAATTCACGGCGTACACCCAACTGTTGTAGATCCCTTCTCGCTTTAAGGTGATCTTTCGATTTGCCCTTGAAATTCATCACTGTGTTGAACACATTATCAAAAACGTTCTTCTCAATATGCATCACATCCATGTTGTTTCGGATAACGAGCGTCCTCCAGTAGGCTAACTCCCAGAAGATACAAAATTTTCTCCAGTTGTGCTCTTTCCCGAACCCTGCAATCTTCTGATCCGGCACACCCTTACCGTGTGGTATGTCAGTATCAAGTGCCTCCAGGTGTGAGAGTACTTCTTCACCAGATGGGTAGTCCAGCGTGACAACCTCACGCTCGATTGTCCCGTCAAATTTATCCTTCTGCCTACGAAACTGATGGCCCGGTGGCAAAAGCTTACGGTGACATCCGAACCACGAGGCCTTTCCGCCGTGCTTTAACGTATGACCGGGGTTCACGCCCATACAAGCAGGGCATGCTAGCTTCCCATGTGTGCTCCAGCCACACGTCATTCCCAATGCGGGGAAATCATGTATAGTCCACATCAAAGCAGCCCTCATCTGAAAATTTTGTTTAAGGGATGCATCATATGTTTCGACTCCATGATTCCATAATTGTTTTAACTCATCAATCAACGGCCTTAAATACACATCTATGTCCTTACCGGGACTCTTCGGCCCCGGAATAAGCAACGACAAGAACATATACGGCTTCTTCATGCACATGCCTGGTGGAAGGTTGTAAGGGACAATAATAACAGGCCAACAGGAGTAAGGCGTGGTAGACTGACCGAAAGGGTTGAACCCATCGGTTGCCAGACCAAGTCTAACATTCCGAACTTCCTGAGCAAAAACTGGATGCCTGCGGTCAAACTCCTTCCACGCCTCTCCATCAGCTGGGTGTGTCAGCACATCGGCATCGTTGCTGCGAGTCTCACGGTGAGCCCTCATATGTTCAGCCGTACTGGAGGAGTAGTACATTCTCTGAAGCCGTGGTGTGACCGGGAAATATCGCAATATCTTCCATGCAATGTTTTTCTTCTTCCCTTTGTCCGGTTTGTACCTCGAATGATCACACACTGGACATAATGACAAATCCTTATTCTCTTTCCAGAATAATACACAATCGTTATTGCACGCATCTATCCGGTCGTAGCTCAACCCAAGTTTCCTCATCATCTTCTTCGCGTCATAGTACGACGGCGGTAGCTTTTCACTTTCGGGCAGTATTTCTTTGATGAAGGTAACAAACTCGTTAAAACCTTTCTCGCTCAGCCCGTGGTCTGATTTCAACTGTAATAACCTACTAACCGCAGACAGCCGTGTGTGTTTCGGAGCTCCATCCCACAGCGGCTCTTCCGCAGCTCTCAACAACTCATAAAACTGATGAGCCCCCTCGTTCGGCGGTTGTGGCCTGTCGTTACCCCAGTCAACATTAGCATGCCCAACATCCATAATCATATCTCGAAAATCATATCGTGCCTCCTCCCTAACTTCAGTTTGACTAGCCAGGTTGGACGACAATACTATCGTTTCCCCGTGCTGCGTCCACCTTGTGTATCCACCCATAAAACCGTACCGACGAAGATGCCATTTTACTTCAATTCTTTTTCTCCAGTGCAACAACTCACATCTACCGCACGGGCACCTTATCTTATCAAGGTCAACATGTGCAGGATGCGCATAAGCGAAGTCGAGAAATTCGTCAACGCGACACTCAAAATCTTCAGCATTCTTCCTTTTCATCCAACTTCGATCGACTGACATGACGACTGAATTATCGTACTGTATACCACCTTCAATAATGACCAGTGATTAAGCATTGCCGATGTAAATATCAATGCATGAATGTTACAACACGTCTACATATTTCCCCTCCACTCTTGAACAGGTAGTGGTCCTATCCCATTCAGAAAAGCACATGTTTATAAAACAGTGAATAACTCATGCTTAGTCCGATGTCTGTGGAAAATTCGGCAGCACCTCCCCGCATTTCTCCAAGTACACCACATCGATTAGGTGTTCTAACATTCATCTAACCTTGCTCAGGAAGGTTTGACGGATGTTAGAACACCAGATCTGTATGCACCCGGAGAAACACACGAGAACGTGTACCAAATATCCACGACATAGAACATAAAGCATGAGTCAAAATACTGTTTTATAAACAATTAGCTTTTCCAAACTGTCCAAACTGGACATCCAAAGGCTCATTACAAGGCATTACTTTGTAATGAGTACCTTTGAACGGGAACTAAGGGTTTTTATGCATGCATGTGTTCAGAAATTGATAAGATATGCAAGAATCTTTCCGAAATATCAAAACTGCAGAATGATCGTTGCATATGTTATCAATTCCACATTAAATAGAACTCGTTGGCAACGAGTTGAACCATCTCGTTGCCAATGGACTTCTCAAAACAACAATTAATATAAAGAAGGCAGGGTTTGTAAAGAACGAGTAATTGAACCATCTCTGGGCAACATGGAGTAATTATGGGATGTACAAGGGCTAATTAGGGCTAATTAGGCTTAATTGGGTTATGTTAGGGCTAATTAATGTTAATGAGGGCTAGTTTCGGATAATTATAGCTAATTAGGGTTGATTATGACTAATTAGGGCTAATTAGGCTTAATTGGGTTATGTTAGGGCTAATTAATGTTAATGAGGGATAGTTTCGGATGATTATAGCTGACTAGGGTTGATTAGGACTAATTAGAGTTATGTAGTCCTAATTAGGGTTTAATTGTGCCGAATAGTGATGATTAGTCCTAATTAGGGCTAATTAGGCTTAATTGGGTTATGTTAGGGCTAATTAATGTTAATGAGGGATAGTTTCGGATGATTATAGCTGACTAGGGTTGATTAGGACTAATTAGAGTTATGTAGTCCTAATTAGGGTTTAATTGTGCCGAATAGTGATGATTAGTCCTAATTAGGGCTAATTAGGCTTAATTGGGTTATGTTAGGGCTAATTAATGTTAATGAGGGCTAGTTTCGGATAATTATAGCTAATTAGGGTTGATTATGACTAATTAGGGTTTAATTGTGCCGAGTAGTGATGATTAGTCCTAATTAGGGCTAATTAGGCTTAATTGGGTTATGTTAGAGCTAATTAATGTTAGTGAGGGCTAGTTTCGAATAATTATAGCTAATTAGGGTTGATTAGGACTAATTAGGGTTATTTAGTCCTAATTAGGGTTTTGATGGTGCCGAGTAGTGTTGATTAGTCCTAACTAGCGCTAATTAGGCGTAATTGGGTTATGTTAGTGCAAATTATGACTAATTAGGCTAACTACAATCAATATGCGCATAATTGGGTTCATTTGGGCTAATTTGAGGTAATTACAGCTAATTTGAATTTTATCAGGTTCTTAGGGTTAATTAAAACTAATTAGGCTCGTTAGAGCTAATTAGGGTTAATTGATTTACTAACATATTGTTAATCAGGACTAATTAGGGCTAATTATAGCCAGCGCTGGAGCCACGATTAGATTCCAGGGGGTGCATGCTAAAAATGTCGCATTAACCTAACTAACCTAAATTTAATGCACATTCAACAACCTCAATTCCGACACCTCATATAGGGTGTCGATATGGTGTCCGATACGTTTCTGACACCTCCGGACACGTGTCAGACACATACCGACACGTGTCTGACACATACCGACACGTGTCCGACGCCTTTGGACACGTGTCCGACGCCTCCGGACACGTGTCCGATGCCCAGCGACACGCACCTCCGGACACATCGGCATACGTTAATTTGTTTTCTAAATGTCGGACACCGTCGATCAGACGTGGTGTCCGTGTCTGCGCTAACTAACAGGTATCTCAATCCAATTGGGTCCCATCCTCCGTCAACAATCTCAATTCTCAAATGCTCAATGCAATAAAAATTAACAAAAATCACACATTCAATCCAATTGGGTCCCATCCTCCGTCAATAATCTCAATATCTCAAATGCTCAATGCACAATTAACAATCTAAAATCATCAATTAACAACCTAAAATCATCAATTCATAATCGCAATTACTTCAAATGCACAGCTAATAACCTAAAATCATCGATCAATAATCACAATTATAAAACGCACAATTAACAACCTAAAATTATCAAACAAATGAGCAATGTTCAAATTTTTTAAAAACTGTTCAAAATTCACATATCCGATGCGCTTGAATTATTTCAATTTAGGGTTCGATTGTATTAGGGCATTCAATTTAGGGTTCAATTAGTTTCATTTAGGGTTCGGTTCGATTAGGGCATTCAATTTAGGGTTCAATTACTTCAATTTAGGTACAATTAGGGGGTTCTATTGATTCAATTTAGGGTTCGGTTGATTTGAGGCATTAAATTTAGGATTCAATTAGTTCAATTTAGGGTTCAATTAGGGGGTTCTATTGATTCAATTTAGGGTTCGGTTGATTTGAGGCATTAAATTTAGGGTTCAATTAGTTCAATTTAGGGTTCGGTTGGATTAGGGGGTTCAATTAGGGTTCGGTTAGATTGGGGCAATCAATTTAGGGCTCAATTATGACTAATTGGGGTTCGGTTTAGGGTTTAGGGTTTAGGGTTTAGGGTTCGGTTTAGGGTTTAGGGTTTAGGGTTTAGGGTTTAGGGTTTAGGGTTTAGGGTTTAGGGTTTAGGGTTAAGACCACATTTTCTTTAACATCTACCAATTTATCATGGGAAAATTCGTAACTTCTAACTCTTGAACACCTTCTAAGGGGCCATGAAGCTAATTTATGTGTTGGTGTTATCGTATTCCCCAAGCCTTTTTTTAAAACCAAAAAGGTGAATCCTCCTCCAAGAGTCGATCAACCCCGCCAAGCCAAGCATACGAGTTACGAGAATCTACAAACCATAATAGAATCTACAAGCCAAGCATACGAGTTACGAGAATCTACAAACCCTTCTCATTATATACTGCATTTACCGGGTAACATAATATCAAACCATATGATTACCAAAAAAAAAATCAAACCATACGAGTTACGAGAATCTACAAACGGTAAAGAGATGATTCTGAATATCTAAAAGCCGATCGTGAATATCTAAACTTACAGAAACTTGGGCTGATTTGAAGATGGGCGGCGCGGTTGTCGTGGCGGCGCAGCAGTGGTGGTGGCGCAGTGATGGTGGCGCAGTGGTGGTGGCGTCGCAGCAGTGGTGGTGGCGTCGCAGCAGTGGTGGTGGCGCAGTGGTGGTGGCGTCGCAGCAGCGGTCCTTCGGTTTTGAAGATGGGCGGCAGTGGCGGCGTCGGAGGCGGTGGCAGGATATATTCCGTCGGGGGCTAGGTTGCCGGGGATGGCGACGGAGGATAAATCGCCGGTGAGAGAGAGAGAGAGAGAGAGCAACGGGAGAAAGAAAAGAAGAAGGGGATCTGATCTATTTAAGGCTTTTACCGACGGAATAATTCCGTCGGTAAAAGTCCGTCGGCAAAACCCTACTTTCACCGACGGGTAGTTTTACCGACGGAATTATTCCGTTGTTAAATATTTTTACCGACGGAACACACCCGTCGGTAAAAGTTCGTCGGCAAAACCCGACTTTCACCGACGGTTATTTTTACGGACGGAATTATTCCGTCGGTAAATAGTTTTACCGACGGACGTTACCCGACGGGTGTATTCCGTCGCTGAAAAGACTTTTAGAGACGGAATTGGGTCCGTCGCTAAAAGTCCGTCGCTAATTCCCTCTTTTCTTGTAGTGCAAGTTCTAAAGTCCTATTACATTTTTCCCGTGATGTTACAACATTACAAGTCAATCATTTTCAGTTTGCGAATCATCTTCATCACTTTCCTCATCGCCCTCTTCTTCGTGGGACTCGTCGTCCTCTTCATCTTCTAATTCATCCTATTCATCATCAGTAGACTCGGTCACATCATCTCCAACACTTTCAACGTCTTCCGCGTCATCATCTACGACTTCTTCTCCCACAAGAAGTGTTGTTGGAAGAGGAAGATCGTCCTCCTCGTTGTTGACCTCAACAGGGAACAAGACACGTGGTTGGTCGGCTTGAAAGGAGTCTAGCTCACTGTCATATGTCACGGGCAATTTCTTGGACTTGATAGTTGTATACCAATGAGATTTGGGATTGGCGACGTCCTCCGCGTAAAAGACTTGTACAGCTTGACTAGCAAACACAAAGGGCTCGTCTGATGCAAGTCTTGACTTGACATTGACATCTACAATCCCTTGAGAGCTAACACGGATTCCTCTACTGCATGTGACATCGAACCACGTACACTTGAACATTACCAGGCGGTTTTGGGAACCCAGATATGTTAGCTCAACAATCTCATCTAGCTCTCCGTAAAAGTCCATGCAATTCTCGGCATAACAGTCGCCGTTGACCAAGACTCCACTGTTTTGGGTTTGTTTTGTTCGGTCATCATCTTTTACGTTAAACCTAAACCCGTTGATGATATAGCCTCCGTAACAGGATGTTTGTTTGTTAGGGCCTTCGGCTAGTAATTTCAAGCAGGAGGCCACTGGTCTATCCATTGACTGAACCTATTGTAGATGACGGTAAAAATTAAGGATAAATCAGTATACTAATTGGCCACAGAACTGTATATAACACATAATATAATTTCGTTAAATAATCTTACACGGATTTTGAACCACTGTACAAATTGTGATTTCCGATGAGATTCAAGTCCAGCGGGATCAGTGATTAAAGATTCCGCATCGAACTCACTGCAAACCAATATGCATTTGACTCGCTTAACACACACTTTCAATTATGTACAGCAATGTAAGTGAATTAAGACTTTAACTTACTCAACGAATGCCGAAACTTCATCGCAATTTAGAAGGGCATATATTGTTGCAGCACTGTACTCTTCATCTGTTAGCCATCGAGTATACGTTCGGCCGAACGGACTACCTGACTGCTTGAATATTGACAATTGCCCTTCCAAATTTGTGCTTGCTCCGGGATCATTTCGGCCTAGTTGATTTAACCTTGTACCAACATCCGAACCGAAATATTGACTACAAAAGTTTACAAGTTCTTCCATTACGTAAGCCTCCGCAATTGAGCCCTCAACCCGAGCCTTATTACGGACTTTTTTCTTTAAATGGAACATGAACCTAGAAGTTTAGCGAATCGAGTTAGGTTGAATATCAATGATAACAGATGTCACATTAAGTGTAAACGAACAACTGTAACAATTTAAGGATTACCTCTCGAAGGGATACATCCACCGATATTGCACGGGTCCACCCATCTTAGCTTCATATGCCAAGCGAACATGCAGATGCTCCATTGAATCAAAGAACGAAGGTGGGAAGATTTTCTCCAGCTTGCGAATCGTCACCACAATGTTCTTCTCAAGCACTTCCATGTTACTCACTCGGATCGTAGAAGAGCATATATCTCGAAAGAAATGAGATAATTCAGTCAAAGTCTCGCAAACAACCCGTGGCAACAGTCCCCGGAAGGCAATAGGAATGAATCTCTCCATGAATACGTGGCAGTCATGACTCTTCATCCCTTGGAACTGTCCAAGAATGCAATTCACGGCGTACACCCAACTGTTGTAGATCCCTTCTTGCTTTAAGGTGATCTTTCGATTTGTCCTTGGCATTCATCACTGTGTTGAACACATTATCAAAAACGTTCTTCTCAATATGCATCACATCCATGTTGTTTCGGATAACGAGCGTCCTCCAGTAGGCTAACTCCCAGAAGATACAAAATTTTCTCCAGTTGTGCTCTTTCCCGAACCCTGCAATCTTCTAATCCGGCACACCCTTCCCGTGTGGTATGTCAGTATCAAATGCCTCCAGGTGTGAGTTAGTTTAATTTAGGGTTCGGTTCGATTAGGGCGGTTAGGGTATTCAATTTAGGGTTTCATTAGAGTTCAATTACATCAATTTAGGGTTACAAATTAGGGGGTTCCATTGATTCAATTTAGGGTTCGGTTGATTTGGGGCATTCAATTTAGGGTTCAATTAGTTCAATTTAGGTTTCAGTTGGATTAGGGTATTCAATTTAGGGTTGAATTAGTTTAATTTAGGGTTCGGTTCGATTAGGGCGGTTAGGGCATTCAATTTAGGGTTTAATTAGAGTTCACTTACATCAATTTAGAGTTCAATTTGGGGGTTCCACTGATTCAATTTAGGGTTTGGTTGATTTGGGGCATTCAATTTAGGGTTCAATTAGTTCAATTTAGGTTTCAGTTGGATTAGGGTATTCAATTTAGGGTTGAATTAGTTTAATTTAGGGTTCGGTTTGATTAGGGCGGTTAGGGCATTCAATTTAGGGTTTAATTAGAGTTCAATTACATCAATTTAGGGTTCAATTAGGGGGTTCCACTGATTCAATTCAGGGTTCGGTTGATTTGGGGCATTCAATTTAGGGTTCAATTAGTTCAATTTAGGTTTCAGTTGGATTAGGGTATTCAATTTAGGGTTGAATTAGTTTAATTTAGGGTTCAGTTCGATTAGGGCGATTAGGGCATTCAATTTAGGGTTTCATTAGAGTTCAATTACATCAATTTAGGATTCAATTAAGGGGTTCCATTGATTCAATTTAAGGTTCGGTTGATTTGGGGCATTCAATTTAGGGTTCAATTAGTTCAATTTAGGTTTCAGTTGGATTAAGGTATTCAATTTAAGGTTGAATTAGTTTAATTTAGGGTTCGGTTCGATTAGGGCGGTTAGGGCATTCAATTTAGGGTTTAATTAGAGTTCAATTACATCAATTTACAGTTCAATTAGGGGGTTCCACTGATTCAATTTAGGGTTCGGTTGATTTGGGGCATTCAATTTAGGGTTCAACTAGTTCAATTTAGGTTTCAGTTAGATTAGGGTATTCAATTTGGGGTTCAATTAGTTTAATTTAGGATTCGGTTCGATTAGGGCTTTCAATTTAGGGTTTAATTAGGGTTCAATTACTTCAATTTAGGGTTCAATTAGGGAGTTCTATTGATTCAATTTAGGGTTCGGTTGATTTCGCTATTACCTTTTATGCTTGAATTAGGGTATTCAATTTAAATATAGTTTGAAATGGGTCATACACTCGTACATACATATTTGTTTTACATTTTTTTTTTTTTGTCCAGATTGACTATTGAATGATCAAGCCCTACCACAAATGACTACTAGTCAAATTAGTAGGTCAAGCAAGATTGTTTAATTTTGTAAAGTTGCTAGAAGTGTAGCAAATTCATTTCAAATTACTGAGAATACAAGAAATGTACTAGGTGATGGGCTAGAATTTGTCACAGACTCACAGGACTAGGCGTACTACTCTACTTTGGGTTCTTGGATACAACACAAGATGGGCCGAAGGAAGTTGCTCAGCCCCATATGTCTATTTCGGATGTGCTGGGCCTTGAAGTACATGGACCATAAAATCTTACCATAATAATGTGAGCGCAAGTGGCAACTACATGTTTCTAAGTTTTACGAAATTCCACATAAATTTCAAAATGAGGAATTAAACTTTATAATGTCGTTCAGTTGACTTGTCAAATAATACTTATATACTTAGTAATCTCAATTACTCTTTGCGTCGCAAGATTGTTATTTATCAAGGAGACAATATGGGGCGCCGCAAACCACCACCCCCTTCCCCATATTGCGTCTTCTTAATTTTAATGTCCCTTGCCCAGTTCCGTCCCGTCCCATCCCATCTAGATCCAACGCCACTTAACCCGATCATTTACAATACGAGTCAACTTTTTTAGCTTCTAATTTATTTTCTTTGAAACTAGTCATATTTTTGGATGAGATTATTTTCATTATTCTAGTTGGTAGAGGCAGCGGACAAAGGTGGCTGCTGGAGTTAGACGGCAACGGTGGTCGGTATCGGAGTTTGCCGTAGTGACTATCGACGATTGCTACTGAAAATGAAGCATAAACGACATTTAATTGTAACATAATAAAAGAAAAAAATGGGTAGTGATATTAAACACTATAAAAAAAATTACCTGATGGGAGTCGCCGGTGTCGAGGGAGGTCACCGTCGCGTCGAGGGAAGTCGCCGCCGTTGTCGACGGAGGTCACCACCGAGGTCGAGGGAAGTCACCGCCGGTGTCGAGGGAGGACGCCGCCGGGGTCGAGGGAAGTCACTGCCGGTGTCAAGGGAGGTAGTCGCCGGTGTCGAGGCTTTCGGTGGCGCCGAAGGTGGGGCAGGATGTGAGAACGGCGGTGGCACAATCGCCGGGAATGGGTTTTGGGATTTTCGAAGAGAGAAGCAGTGACAGTTCAAACCAGATCTGAGAGTTAAATAGGCTTTTAGCGACGAAATAACTCCGTCGCTAAAAGTCCGTCGGTGAAGACCTATTTGTACCGACAGAGTTTTACTAACGGAGGTTTTCGTCGGTAAAACGCCTTTTCACCGACGGAGTTTTTTGCGACGGAATAAATCCGTCGCTTAAATAATATTTTACGACGGAGTTTTACTGACGGAGGTTTCCGTCGGTAAAACTCCTTTTAGCGACGGAATCGATTCCGTCGCTAAAACTCCGTCGCAAAAGACGTCTTTTCTTGTAGTGACACCTTGCAGTTCATATGGAAACCTTATGATTTAGCTTCACTACCGGGGTACTGCTTGACCGGAAGGCATATTTGGATGACTCAATCACCGCTTATCTACTTTGAAAGAGTGGAGTAGCATTTCCCAGACCGTGTTTGCCCGCAATACAACATGAGTCGAGTGATCCCCCGTGATTGTGATAGTGGTGGTGAGGTCCTTCATAAGATTGACCGTCGGGGCCACCCGAACACTGACTGGGAGCTGAAACATCGTCTCTACATTGACATGTGGAATACTCGTGCAGAATCTATCTATGCTAGAGAGGAGGCATGAGAATATGTTGATGTAGGATACTCTAGCCAGTACACGTTGTGGTACCGTTCGATCACCCGCTTGTTGGTTGGCAAACTAGTGCAAAGTAGACCATTTGGATACCAATTCTTTTATTTAAACGCCACCAAATATCTAATATCTTTTTCTATATACAGTGAACATTCTGACTATTACTATTAGTAATGCTCTAAGATCTTGGTTGCAAGCTCTTATCAAGGCTCACTAGATTAGGATAGGGGTTGGGGTTTACTATTGAGCTTATAATTGTCATATATATTGGATAGGGGTCCTAAATGATGGAGTGCAAAGCAAATATCCCACTCTTCAAAAAGAAAGTATTTGGGATGTTGATTTGGTAGCTGGAAATTGAGCCATGGTAATATTATATCATGCTTCCTTTAGGTGGGGTTGGGATGCTCCTGGGATGCTTCCTTTAGGTGGGGTTGGAAATTGAGCCATGTTATCAAGTGCAGAGCTCGAAAATAGGACACACAGGAAAAAAATTAGATGCCTTATAACCCTTTTCTTTGTTTATAGGTTATTTCATTAGGGAATAGAGAATTTGCATGGAATTTTAATTAGGCTATTTGCTAATCTGAATATAATGCTTGAATTTTTAATGAATTCCAAAGTATAGTGAGAACTATGTTGTGTGTGTTGGAGGGGGATTGGGGGGGGGGGTGAATCCAACTGCTTGAAAGCTTTTGCATATTTGAAGGTTTAGTCATGAAATCACTTTTGGATGGCATTCAGAGATGGAA
This sequence comes from Escallonia rubra, assembly GCA_033065855.1. Taxonomy (NCBI): domain Eukaryota; kingdom Viridiplantae; phylum Streptophyta; class Magnoliopsida; order Escalloniales; family Escalloniaceae; genus Escallonia; species Escallonia rubra. The sequence continues at coordinate 177,754 of JAVXUO010001702.1, read as the reverse complement.
ACAATAAAATGGCAAGGACTTTCTAAGGGTTCACAATTGGTAAATTGCAGGTGCTCCAACATTTGATGGTTGTTGAGCATTTGGAGATGGAATCCAACTGCTTGAATTTTTTGCATATTTGAAGATTTAGTCATGAAATCACTACAGAATGGCATTTGGAGATAGAAATCAGAAAATGGCCGGGACTTTGTAAGGGTTCACAATTGGTATTTTGCATGTGCTCCAACATTTGATGGTTGTTAAGCATTTGGAGATGGAATCCAACTGCTTGAAATTTTTGCATATATGAAGGTTTAGTCATGAAATCACTACAGAATAGCATTTGGAGATGGAAACAAGAAAATGGCAGGGAGTTTGTAAGGGTTCACAATTGGTATTTTATAGGTGCTCCAACGTTTGATGGAAACAAGAAAAAGGCAGGGACTTTGTAAGGGTTCACAATTGGTATTTTGCAGGTGCTCCAACATTTGATGGTTGTCATGTTGTTGAGCATAATATCAGCAGGATTAGAAGTGTCAATATGTTTTTTCTACAAAATACGAAGAAGAGGAAAAATATATCATTTTTGGTGAACATATCGGCAGGAGGCAGAAGGTCCATTTTTTGGTACATCTCAAGAACCAAGACCCTGTCCCTTATGTTTCGACAGATCTGGATTGCTTGAGGTTCTGCTTCTTGTAACACATGCTACCTGACTTTGGATTGAGAACTCAAGTTTCTGTTTAAATTTTCTAATGCGTTTTTTACGCTTACTGATTTTCCTTAATGGGGGTTTTCCTTGTCCTTCTATGTGGTAACTTTGTATTGGCCTATGTAGAGTGAAATTGCAGGGAATTGCCTGGTTTTTGCTTCATGTCTGTCTACATGAGTTTAGAATGAATTTGGAATTAAACTGCTACATCACTTGTATTTATTAGTTGAGTTGTCATACTAATAACTTTGTATTAAGCCCATTTGCTTATTTTGCAGGTGCAACAAATCAAGATCGACTGTGGAGCCGATCACAACGTGCACGTTGACAGGGACCAAGATCGACTGTGGAGCCGATCAATGTGGCACCGATAGGTACACCAGGACCAAATACTGCATCAACGTCACTAGTACCCCCATCTGTCCAACCTCGTGTGCAGGTTCTGTCTTCACCATCCCATTGCACAGTTGAGCCACATCCATCACATGAACTAAATATAAAGAGTGTGACAGATAGCACCACTTGTAACTCTCTGGAACAACCACATGCCTTATCATTACCGTCACATGTAGCAGCTGTAGAGCATGTGCCTTTGACATCCCATTCCACAATCAGGAAACATTATCCTCTCATGGACCGTCATCTTCCATATTTGAGAGATCACATCGGCCTTGTATACCAGAATCAAATGCCCATCCATCAACTTCATTTGTAGCAGCTGTATAATGCTTGCCATCACCACTACTTCGTGAATCTGAAATGGAAGGTATAGTCATGGATAGACCTTATCCTACCCCTCTCAAATCTACTGGCATGTTTGCTTCTTATGAGATTATACAAGAACAGTTGGAACCTATTGAGAAAGAGGCACATGTGTCGGTTTCATATCACAGAGGTAGAGGTTGCATTAGAGATGGTAACCAAGGCTCAAGTTGTGGACGAAACGTAGGTCAAGGTAAAGGGGGATGCAATGCAAACCATTTATTTGATGTCATTCCACGAGGTCGATGAAGTGAACATTGTTATCGTCATAGAGCACCTCATGTCCACACATCTTTACCTGTGGGAGATACAGTTTCACATGTTACAGAGGACCCTAATCCCACGTCTGGATCACAGCATGTTGTGATGGAGCATCCTGCAAAGCGCCCTAAACTGAAGACTTGCGCCAAGAGGAATCCTCCAAGGGCAAAGAAAGGTGTACGAGCACCATGCGGAACTTAGGTTTGCAGATTAGCACACTCATGAAAAAGTCTCTTAATCTTAAAAAAGGCAACATGTTGACTTCTTCTATTTTGAAAATATGTACGATAATCGTGTGACATTTTTGGGATGGTATGGAAATGGTATGTAATTGTTTACTCTATGAAGTGGCGATGGAATGTAGCATTTAGATTAAATATGTACCATGATAGATGTTAAGTGTGTCATGGTTTGCTCTCGTAATTTACGATTGAATGTATATAGAGCTAGAAGTACACTATATATAGTTTTGAAATGGATTAGAAGCTATAGAGGTGCTATAATAGACCCTACTAATGATGCAAAGAATACATGAGTAGGAACAAAAGTAGTACATAAACAAATGCTTTAAAATAATAGACAAATGCAACGGCGAGGTTCTCTTATTACAATGACATGTGCAAAAGTGATAGTTGGAATAAAATCCTAACACATAGTAGGAAGAGGTATATATCACTCTTTATTTGATATATATTTGTCAGATAAGTACTGATCATTGGTTAAAATATTATTTCTCTTGTTTGAACTGAGGTGCCTCCCACTAGCCTCTGCCATTTCTTCGGCAAGTTGAAACATGTAAAATCATTTTCTACACAGCAATATCCAGTAATTCTCCATACGAATTCGGTGCACAGCTTTCTTACACTGCTTAACATTAAGCTGCGGCATACTAAGTGAATGATGTTGCGGCACAGGTGCTCTCAGCGTGATGAGATCTTTGTGTAGTGCTTCTGATTCCTTAACTCGATATGCACGTTCTCTTTGTTAACATACATAATACTCTCTCAGATCTGTATACTTCACTTGTTTGTAGTTCTCGTTCCTTTCACACGACAACCACACAGTTTCACGTCCCCGATAACTAGAACTACCAAGAACTCCTGCCATTTAACTTAGGTACTTCTAATGCGATGAGCATGACTAACATATATAAATAAGCACACACATACACAATATATTGGTGTGATAACTACACAAGAGCCTACCCATCTCGGTGAAAAGACAAGTCTATGGTAACTGACACCCTGTTTAATTGGTAGTTGAAGTCTTTTCCAGTTAAATGCTACATCACATGCTTTTGTCTAAGGGAAAAGTCATATCAGTTTTCTCTTTATTACTCTAGCTACATAGATTTAAGGCTTTCACAGAGAGTTGTTTGTTGATCAGAAATTTGTGTTTAATCAACTAATTTAATTAGGAAGCTTCTTGTTGAACTTCATACCGTTGGCATGGTTTACTAAATCAACAACACAAATATCGACATGGGTCTGATGTATTGCCATAATACAAGTCTCTGATCACCGATAACTTATTTCATTAGTAATCTAAGGCTTTTCCAGTGAAGTGTTACATCATTCACGCCTTTTTGCATGAGTGAAAGACTGAATATATGTTTCATTTATACTTTTTATGGTGAATTATCCTTCACTCTGGAATGACAGTTCAAGGATTGATAGTGCTTTTAATTAGCTATTATCTTTTCAACAACCAATACATCTGCAGAGACCCCATCAACTAGTTTAAAGAAGCTTGCAGCGACTTGTCACATCTCATAAAATTGAACCTGTAGCATTTATTAAAGTGATCCCTTATCAAGCTTTATATAAGTACGTGTAGTGGATGAAGGACAAAAGGCATATACTACTATAGTCCCAGTTGCATAAGAACTCTGGAAATGTCATATACTCCACGAGACATTTTTAAAGCAATGGGTCGTTACTGGGCGGGCGAAGATGAATTTCACTATTTTTTGCGTCCAAGTTTGCGTTGCTCATCGCATTATGTTAATACATTACATGCAAAATGGTCTTATCGGATGAATGAATATGAGGTCTTAGTAGCTGATTCACAGCGCATGAATATACCCCTACCTCGACAAAAGGCAATCAACATGCCTCGGAATACACATATGGATCTTGAAAGGGAACTGCATTGCATTCGTGAAGAAAACAATAGAATGAGAGTTCGTCAAAGTAGACATAACTTGCGTCGTATGGCACGTGATGCACATGCAGATGGCAACAACAATGAAGCACAATTATACTGGAACATGAGCTTTGAACCTGGATTTGTTTTTTATGCTCCAATGTCAGATGAAGATGACTAAAAATGGTTAGTATTGAGACTAACTTGTTTATCAGTGTGGTCATGTCAACAATGTTGTTTCTTTGTAATTTACTTTTAAATTTTTGATGTTGTAATTCTCTATGTTCAGATGAAGATGACTACAGATGATTAGTGATCAACAATGTAGATGATTAATATGAACATGGCTTAAGTACCAAGAGTTTCATGATATTAGACCATCTACATGGTTACAGCCAACAACGAACACGTATTTTTTTTTTAGTGTCAAAATCCTAATTTTACCACCACCTTTTACCAGTAAAATAGTCACAAGTCGTTGCAGTACATGACCATTTAAGCCATGTCCATTTTTACTTTCTCAAACCATCTGATTGTTGAAAGTTGAGATTATGCCTCTAAAGTTTTGCAACCAATCATTATGATTGTGAAAAGACTTAAGGAAAGTCTATCAAAAGCTTAAGTTCCTATCCATGCAATGATTTTTTAGTTAAAGGTTAGCTCCTTAGTCATAATGTACTTTATAGCGAAGAAAACCTGGACAAGTATATGAGAACGAAAATAGATGCTTTAAAGCTTAAATTTGAGAAGTAGAACACATTATGATACTTAAGTTACTCCTTAACACAAACACTTTCATCTTGACTAAACCAACAAGAAGCCATGATATGGGGAAAAGCTAAGTTTTGGTTGTCTACAACACAATTTTAACAGGAAAAAACAAGTTTACAAGATAATAGGGAAAAATAATTCACAACAATGATAATAGTTGTGTTAAAGCATTCATAATAGATACAAAAAGTGATTAAAAACCACGCTTATGGTGGAGAACGTGATTAGAAACCACGATTTAAATATAAAACATGGTTACAAAGCAATTCCAACAGAAAACATGGTTATAAATGTAACGCCCCGAAAATTAATTGATATTCCCATAGAGTAAACGGTCGAATAAACTGAATTCGGAGTAAACCTTCAAATTATCAGAAGTCTCCCAAACGAAATCAGAAAACCTTAAAATATCATAAATCTCCCAATCGGTCATTCAGAGCATGCACTAATAACTCCCAAGAGTATATCAATAACTGTCATAGGGCCCAAAACTTTTATACAATCCAATTTTTTTTCCAACACAAAGTTTCAAAACAAAACCTAAGCAATACCAACTTGTCTTGATTAAATACACTTAAATATCAATACTAACTCTGAAATAAGGCAGGTAACTTTTGGTCACACAGCTAGCCCTTCAAATTCAAAATCCCACCTACTGATCACCTGAAAGGAAAAACATTAAGGGAATGAGCCGAATGCCCAGTAAGGTCGCTCAAAAGACCAATCAAACATAAGCAAAAATGTCTGAGAAACAAAATTTCGAAAACACAAAACTTTCAACGGAACGGATATTAAACCAAATTTTGAATGTCAAACTATATCTGAATACAAAGACAGACACAAAGTTTCAACGGAACAGACATCAAACCAATTTCAAATGTCAAACTATATCTGAATACAAAGGCAGACACAAAAGTTTCAACGAAATGGACATCAAACCAAATTTCAAATGTCAAAATATATCTGAATACAAAGACAAACACTAGATAGTCATTCAGAAAGTGGTCACATACGCCATCACTGACGTATGAGGCCGGTTCAGAAAGTAAGATCGCGATCTCTAGCTCAATTTCCGTTGAGCTAGCCCACATTTCAATCCACGTGAGTAAGTCGGAAATAAGTCACATACACTGTGACATGGCTCATAAAGTTACCATAACAAAAATCTCAAGATAATCGTCATCAAATATCGAACATGTCAAACAATATTCAAAGTTTACGAAATTATGATAATCATTAATCACTTAAACGAACGATATCAATATGTCAAATTCTGAGGTCAAACAAATTCGACAGAATCTGATTCCCACAAGTCATAGCATTGAGAACAAGTCATTCATAATAAAGTTCAAAACAAAAGGAGAAGAAGAATCACTTAACTCCATTTGAAGAAATTCGGATTTTAAAAAGCAACTAAAGACTTACATGAGAGATTGGTCCATCACTGATTTGAATGTCGAAAATAAACCCTTACCTTAATCAAGCATTTAAGAGTGCAAATCCTCAAGCACCATTTTAGAACTCAAGAGCTTCACAAGCCTTCTCTTTTCTCTCTTTCCACCGCAAGGGTATAGGAAAGAAACTTCCCATGCCTTCTCATCTCTCTCTCTTTCCACCGCAAGGGAAAAAGAAACAAAATTCCCAAACATGCTCTTCTCTCTCTCTCTCCACCGCAAGGGAAAAAGGGATAGAGAACTCCAAAAAGGCTAGAAAGGGAAAAAGAAAGCTATTTATATGGGACAAAAATCAAGTTTTCATTCGACCGAAAATAGTTTCCATTCGACCGAAACCACCTTTCATTCAACCGAAAACACTTTTAATTCAACCGAAAATACTTTTAATTCGACCGAATATAGTTTTAATTTGACTGAAAGTACTATTCAATCGACCGAAGTTACTGTTCATCGACTGAAAGTTAATGTTCATCAGCTCCAAGTTATTGGTCATCGACTGAAAACTTCAAAAACCTTTTTTTTGTTTTGGGCAAATTACACCTATGTTCCTGAGGTTTGGGGGTAATTACACGCGAGGACACAAAGTTTCAAAATGTAACACTTATGTCAATTGACAAACGGAATACAAAAATACTTAACGGTTTTGACAAAAAGACTTGATTGCCCCTGACTTTAAAATAAATTACCCACTTAATTTATTGTTTATTCTTCCCCTCCCCACACCCAGCCCCCCCCCCCCCCCAACCCCATTTCTGTCACTTCTGCATGAACGGGGTCAAGGACAACCCCCAATCGCCGCACCCCTGCTACGGGGAGGAGAGAAGAGATGGAGGGGGAAGAGCGACGGCGACGTCGCTGGCGGTGGATCTGCTTTGTTCGGCGAATAACAGAAGGGACTGCCAGAGGAGAAGAGGGCTGCCGGGGTTAAGAAAGGGGCTGTTGGCTGGGAAGGGGACTGCCAAAGGGAGGGAAGAGGCTGCCGGGGTGAGGGAAGGGGCTGTCGGCGGGGAAGGGGACTGCCGGCAGGGAAGGAAGGGGATACCGACGGGGAGGGAAGGGGCTGTCGGGGTGAGGGAAGGGGCTACCGGCGGGGACGGAAGGGGCTGCCGAGGGTGAGGGATTGGACCTAATTTGGAAATTAGGGTTTCAGGAAAATCCTAATTTACAAATTAGGGTTTCAACAAACCCTAATTTTGGGTTTTAAAACCCTAATCTTTAATTAAGGCTTGAATTCTTAATTTAAAATTTTTAAAAATATTCAACATATACAGTACAAGGGGTAGTATCGTCATTTTAAAAATATGTATTGATGACATCATAAAAAAGTACACTTTTTGGACGGAACCCTGACGGATGGATTTAAAAGTGTTTGGTCACGGAATGTTACATTTTGAAACTCGTTGTCCTTGACTGTAATTATACCCTAGCCTCAGGGATATAAGTGTAATTTGCCCTTCTTTTTTTTCATTCGACCGAAAACAGGTTTTCATTCGAATTAAAACTTTTAATTCGAATGAAAACTTCAGAAAGTCACTCTACATGATTTAAATACTTTTCGTTCGAAGAAAAATATTTTTATTCGAAACAAACCCATTTTCATTTGAAGTAAAATCATTTTCATTCGAATGAAACCACTATTCATTCGACCGAAAATTTCAGAAACATTACCAACCATTTTCTCAATATTATCTAAAAGACCACAAACTTATTTACTTAAAACAAATAATTTTACACCAGAAAAATATAATTTTTGGGGTGTTACATAAAATACCATTTTACAGCTTAAATGTTGTTAGGGTAAATTACACACGGCACCCCTGAGATTTGCCTAAACTACACACGGACCCCTCTATCTTTTTTAATTACACTAAACTACACTTTTTTATTTTTCCGTTCAAAGAATTAACAGAAGTAAGAAAATGACGCTAATACCCCTGAGAAACAAGTTAATTTACCCCTCCCTCTCCCTCTCTCTCTCTCTCTTTCTCTCACGAAACCAAGCAAGCAGCGCCGCTAACGCGCCCCCGCCCCATTACGGTCACCACCACGGCAGCTCCTCCGAGAAAAAATCAGTGCCATACCGATTAGGGATGGACTTGGGGTAGACGGTGTTTGTGTCAGATCCGTCAGGGCCCAGGCTGATGCCGCCTCCATCACCGCCGAGCAGACCTGCTCCATCTTCGAGCAGAAGCACGTCTCCTTCTCCTCCGAGTTCGCCGCAGATCCAATCACAGCACTCACGGCTTGCCTCCTCGCTCGAACAGCGCCTCGCCGAGCTCGCCCAGCTCCAGGCCAACAAGCACCAAGGCCATCTCCAATCGGTAATCCATGACGACGGTGTTTGTGTCAAATCCGGTTCAGATCCTTGCCTTCCAGTTTAGATCCGATTGATCGCCGAAGATGTCCGAGGTGGACGAGGAGTCCAAGCAGGAGTCTTACACCGTGGCTCGCGACGGTTCGGCGAGTGCCCCATCGTCTCCTCCGAGAGCCACTGGCAAAAAGAACAGCCTTGTGATTGTTGATCACTGGTGGAAATTGGGAAAGGCCAATAAAGGAGAGATTAGGTCTTCTTCTTGATTCAGACGCCTCCTCTGCACCGTAATGTTCTTTGTCAGCCATTGACGCCATCGGCCCAATCGCCTTATCTGTATCTCTAGATCAGGGTGGGCATAGTTAGGAGAGTCTCAGAGAAGAGGCGAAGTGTCTGTCGCCGATGTGCGTATGTGTGTGCTTGATGGGTAGTGCGGGTTTGGTGTAAGATGGTGTTTGGATAGGCGGTAGTTGTCGGTAGTGGTCGTCGGTGTGTATGAGAAATTAGGAGAATCAGCCTTTGGCGGCAGTGGAGGAGCATCGGCGGCAGTCGCTAATCATTGGGTTGTAAAGAAGAAGAAGAAGAAGAATAGGGCATTTTGGGGATATCATAATAATTGAAAGGTGCCCTAACTTTTCTTAACGGTTCTTTAACGGAACTGGGCTTTATGTAAGACAGTGACAAACCACGGGGAGCGGAGAGTAATTAAAAAAGATAAAGGGGTCCGTGTGTAGTTTAGGCAAACCTCATGGGTGCCGTGCGTAATTTACCCATGTTGTTATAAACCATGCTTTTTATAAGACCACGTTTTTAATTGATTTCAACAACAACAAAAAACGTGGTTACAAACCAAGATTTTTATTGGAAAACGTGGTTTTGTAAAACGATTTATCTTTTCTGTTAGAAACCAAGATTTCAATTGAAAACGTGGTTCTGGAGAATGATTTAAATATGCCAACCATGCTATGAAATCTCTGTTAGAAACCAAGATTTCTTTTGAAAACGTGATTTTGGAAATTGATTTAAATGTGTCTACCGTGCTATGAAATCTCTGTTAGAAATCAAGATTTCTTTTGAAAAATGATTTAAATGTGCCAATCGTGCTATGAAATCTCTTTTAGAAACAAAGATTTCAATTGAAAACGTGGTTCTTGAGAACGGTTTAAATGTTATGAAATATCTGTTAAAAATCAAGATTTCTATTGAAAACGTGTTTGTATATGTGTGAAATCTCGGTTAAAGACCACGATTTCATGAAAATGTGGTTTTCAAATGCGATTTCTAATTTCACAATTTCTTTTTCTTTCCATCTTCTTTCAATTTTGTTTAAATTAGACAAATAAAACTATACATATTGAAAACGTGGTTTCCAACCACGTTTTTTCGTTGAAATCTCTGTTTGGAACCACGATTTCTAAAAGTGGGGTAGATAGGTAAATAAGATTCAAAATTGAGTAAAGAAGTAATTAAGTAAAATCAACTGGACTAATAAAGAGTCCATCAATTACTTTGAACTTGTGGATACACGAGACAATGCCTTGCACGTGAAAGTCCTTGTTTTCACCCAAATTAATTTTAGATATCGTGCCTTACACATGGAAACAACGAGTTTTTGCTTGAAATAATACAATTTTAATATTTATTTACCGTATTTTGAAACTTATTTATCCGCATACCACATTTTTTGAAAATTTCTGTTTCAAACAAAGATTTCAAAGAAGAAAACGTGATTTCAAACCACGTTTTCATTTCCTTTTTTATTTTCACCATAATATATAAAAACGTGATTTGTAACCACGTTTTCTTCTTTGAAATCTTCATTTGAAACAGGGATTTCTAAAAAATATTGTATGCATGTAAATAAGTTTCAAAATGCGGCATATTGATAATTAAGTATTAAAAATGCATTATTTAGGGCAAAAACTCTGGAAACAACAACTGTCAAAGTATTGATTGAAAGATATCATACTTATATGCCTAGTAAAAATAAAAAAATTGGTAATGACAAACAAATTATATATATAGACACACACACACACCCCTCTTTATGTGAGTTTTCTACTAAAGTTTGTCGTTAAAAATGAACTTTCGTAATTATTGTTAACTTTTATCGACAAATGAAGATGAAAAAATAGTACTTCGTATATGAATGATATATAGAAAAAGTATCTCCCAACTAATAACGACAATAGTAATTGATATAATTCAAATATAACTACTAATAATTGGGAGACACCCGGCGATCCTAGTCAAACTAAAAGATTGATCATTATCTTATCAGGATTCTAAAAGGGTCCTCAGATATCGCCACTTGATCCTTGAGGATCCTAACGTGATCCTTGAGGATCCTAACACATCTGGCCCACAGCCCAGTCCTACTAGGGGTCTTCTACCTCCAGCTATATAAAGGGGACTATCCCCCAGTACGTAGACAAGGACACACACAAAGACATAATCTTTTCATGCTTTTTTAGAGTTACTATCCTATAGCTGCAATCTGACTTAAGCATTGAAGAATTCTCCACTGGGAACCCCACCCGGCAGTCACTCATTTTCTATCTTGTAGATCATCGGTCCAGGCTAGGGTTCTGAAGCATACTCGGAACATATTTTTAGCAGCAACAGATTGGCGCCATCTATAGGACCCACAAGCCTAGCTGATTGACCTAAAAAAAAACCTCAACAGTTGTATCACAAGCTACCATTCGCAGTCTAGCCACCGATGACCTCGCCGTCGTCAAATGGTTCTACCACCATCAGACAGTAAAAAAAACACAGGAAGAAAAATATAGGTATATCCATCCGCAGGCCACCAAGAGCAACCTTCACGGCCGCACAGCCACCCTGGGGCTACCGTTTACCTTAACCATACCACTTCGCCCCCATGGTCAAAACCCTAAACAGCAATGGCGCCACCGTCAACAACCCCTATCAGGGCAAGCCCATGCCCTCACAACCATGGCAAAACCACCGGAGTCAACAACGTCACAATCGGCCACCGCAAAATAATCACCACAACCAAAATTACAAGACAGCGCCAATGGAGTCATGGCCACCACCATGAAGCTGCCGAGGCAGCAAAGACAACCATAAAAAAATCCAACACATATTCATCCATCAGAGTTGCACAACCATCGCCAACAGAGTCGCGGGCACCACAAACTGCCGACCACCGTCACGAAGCTATCGGAGTAGCTACAACAACCAAACCAAAAAAAACTCTAATCATACGTCTTGGAAACCGCTACCGGTAGCCAACCGATGGCACTGCCACCGTGGGTCTCCAACCCCAACCGCCTTCAAACAATACACTTATTTTCACCGCAAGCAGCACTTGCGGTACCGCGGTGCAAGGTTGAAGCCACAACATAATGGCCACCGATCACAGAAGACCTGAGTAGGCGAGAACCAGATCCAAACCACTGTGATGCCGTCACGCCGCTTCCCCCACGGCTTACTATCACATGGAAACCAAAAACAAAAAGGAGAAGAGGGAGAAGCCACATGACAGCGCCATCGCCCCATGGGTCGAAACCCTACTGCCGGCGCTCTGCATAATCAGGCCACCAACCACCGTGGGCCTCTACTTCTCCAACGGTGCCACCTTGTCACTATCCTCTAGATCAACTCCACGGCGATGGCACCGACGTGGCAACTTCAACAAGACAGGCCCTACATTACCGCCGGAGCAACGACAATTAGCCGCTCATCTAGATCTGCGTAATCCAAGACTACAACATGACCAACACCGTCATAAATGAGCAGCGACAAATCGTTAGACCCACCCGTTTTGTCAAGATATGCATCACCGCGATGAGCGGCAGTGCCCGTCGTCGCCGTTGCCACCAGTGACATTGGCTCCTTAGCTGCCATCTCTACCAAAAAATTATCGTCTCAATGCTACTGACGGTCAGATATGCGGCACCGTCGCGCCGACGCCTCATGTTGCATCGCCGCATCACCAGGTTGATTGTTGATCTTCGGTCAATGCAAAGAAGGGCCAGACGATATATAAGAAAGAGGTCCATTCTTTCGTTTTATTTTTACATTCCCCTTGCAAAAATGCATGTTTATATTTCTGACCCACATGTCTTATTTATTAGACATAGACCACATTTGTTAAAGGCATTATACTTTGTACGTATAAAAGATGCCTATTTATACTTTAGACCCCCAGGGTCTTATTTATTTGACATATGCCACAAACTCCTTCAAGCATTAAGCTTTTTATAATGCATATTTGAACAAAAGACCTACAGGGTCTCATTAATTCGTGTATGCTACGCATTCTTTAAAGTATGCTCACATGTTATAATATGCGGCACGTCAATAAAAATAAAGCAACTAAGAATTTTAGCGCTAGCAAACCTTCCAAAGGCTATTTCCAGTGCGCTTATATAGCTAGACCTATTTACTTTGGTCTAATTTTCTCCAGTTGCATCAAGTGGCACAAGCACATTACATGTTGGGGCATCTGACTGCTATAACTTTTTAAGCTCACCTGCGACACGCAGTGCAGCACACCTCTGTCGATTAACCGACAAAACCCTAATGGGGCCATGGTGTCTGAACACCACTCTTATTTCTATGTTAAGAACATAGTTGCACTTTCATATGCTGTAATGCCCTAAAAATCCAAAGCTCCATTACCCCGAACTCCTGGAACGTTAACCTACCAGTTCAGTCAAACCTGCCAAATCCTATTCACTAACACATACTTCAAAGCATTTAATCCGATATCAACTCAAATTCTTCAAATACAAGATTACAAAACTGGTGGAACTTGAACTATTAAACCTAGGTTCTTTACAACCTCGAACATCTATTGTACAAGTTGACAGTACCGACCCACGCAGGGGTCTTACTATACAAGAGGGGTGGGCTCACTGGAATCTCACACAACTCTAAACCCATTCCCGAACATGCTATTGTTGATCATCACCTGCAAAATGGAGTCAAACGAAGAGTGAGCTTTTGAGAACTTAGTAAGGTTGTACAAGGACTACCACAAGAATTACAAAAAAATTCCAAAGAATCCAACCCACGATGATTTCCCAAGATACTTCAAACGGTCTAAATAGCTCAATGATTTTCAAAATTATCAAAATTCATCATAAATAGATACCAAAATAAACAATAACAATCATGACGGTTTCCAAAACGATCAACAAAAGATTATTTCCAAAACCATCATTCCAAAATACAATGATGGTTTTTCAAAGAATTTTAAAACAAGCACAAATCATTTGAGAAAATCCTATGTAGTCATTTCCGTAACAGTCACGGTAAGATACAATGTCAAGAAATTCAATGTTAATCCTGGATGGTTGCGATGTCATTCAAGCAAAGCCAGTATGGTGTACACCAGTGTTATAAAAAGCGCGCCTAGGTGCAAGGTGCAGCCAGGCGCACAATTCTCGCCAATAAGGCACGCGTCTAATGAGCCTAGGCGCAAGGCACTTAGCTGCGGTGGAGGCGCACATCTAGGCGCATTAAATCTAACCGTTGGATATGGCGTTGTGTCTTTACGTGGGTCGTTGATTATTTTTACCAAGTCCAACTAATATTTCAAAAGACTAAAGACTAAGGCTCTGTTTGACAGAGCTTTTTTTTTTTGGTCTTTAGTTTTTAAAGAGCAGCTTAAATTTTTTTTTTTTACAAAAACAAGTGGGTGTTTGATAACCCTTTTTTTTTGTTTTTTTTGTTTTTTTTTGGTGTTTGGTAACCCTTTTTTTTTTTACTTTTTTTTTGTGGTGGTTTGCGGTGGCGATGGTGGGGCGTAGCGGTGGTCGACGGTGGTGGTGGCCGGCGGTGGTTGTCACCGGCAGTGGCTGCCGGCGGCCGGAGGTGGTGGATACCGGCGGGTGACGGTGGCTGTCGGGTGGCGATGGCTGCCGGCGGTGGTGGCCAGAGGCCACCTGCCGCCCGGTGGTGGTTGCCGGCGGCCGGAGGTGGCTGTCGGAGGTGATTGTCGGCGATGATGGCCAGAGGTGGCTGCCGCCCAGTGGTGGTTATCGGGGGCCGGAGGTGGCTGTCGGGCGACGGTGGCTGCCGGAGGTGGCCTCCAGCCAGCGGTGGTGGCCACCGCCCACCGCCACCCGGTGGTGGCTGCCGACGGCCGGAGGTGGCTGCCGGGCTGCGGTGGGTGAGTTGTGGTGGAGGTCTTAAAAAAAATTTTGAAGTGAAAACGAAAAGAGTTGTTTCCACTTTTTTTTTACTATACAATTTAAAAAGCCACTTTTTAAATTGAAAAAAAAAAGTGGTACCAAACACTCCTATTTTTTTTTTTTTTTAAAACTGAAAAAAAAAAAGAGCAAAAAAAAACCCTGTTAAACGGCCCCTAAAACTGCAAAATCAAGAAAATACCCAAATCTGTCTCTCACAATCTCACGCCACAACTCTCAGTCTCTCTAGAGGTGTCAAACGGGCCGGGCTTGGGCCGCCCGGCCCGAGCCCATCGGGCTTGAAGCGGGGCCGGGCCGGGGCCGAGCCAAGGGGTTGCCAATCCGGGCCGGGCCGACTGAGGAGAAATGCTAGGCCCAGTCCAAGCCCTGGCCCTAGGCTGGGCTTGGGCCGGGCCCGGGCCAAATATATTTTTTTTTTGTATAATTTCTTTCTTTAATTGGCTATAATTATCCCTCTTTACTCATAATGTTGTTTAGTTAGAGATACCACTTCCTCATGAATTTATCTTGAATTGGGAAAAAAGAATTGGTTACTACATGAGTATTTCCTTTTAAATATGTCTAGTAACTTTTATTTTGTAACGCTAAAACAATTCTTAAAAGAACGTATGCAAAACGATTGTAATGCTAAAACAATTGTTAAAAGAATGCATGCAAAATGACACTAATAACATTTAGCGACAATGATCGTTGTTATATAGAGCAAATTGTTGTAGGCTACTTTTACATTTAATAAATGTGTTCATAGGCCCTCCTCCTTTTATCCGGGCTTGGGACCGGCTGCTTGTAAACAAACAGGCGAAGTTACCTATATTTTTTATATATACGAAAAACATATATATCTTGCTTGTAAAAATTTATTTTATATATATGGAAAAAAGTATATTTTGTGAAAAAATTTATTCTTAAAACTTAAGAGAAGGAAAATAAAAAGAAATTACCTAATCATCCGGAAGTACTTCAATATCCGAGTCACTGTTCTTCCTATCATCAATCGGTTTATCTTGCTCGCGGTAATTCGCATCAAGATAATCCTTCCAACATACACATAGCTCGAGTGACTCGGGGTTAAGACAACTCCTCCTGTCATCAAAAACCCTCCCGCTGGCTGAAAATGCCGACTCTGAAGCAACCGTGGAGGCTTGCACTGGCAATACATCCCGTGCAATTTGGGATAAAGTTTTATACATGTTTTGATTTTGTTTCCAAAAATTTAACAAATTAAAATTAACCTGTTCTTGCCTTGATAAATCAGAATAATGATCAGTATTTGAATATACACCAATCTCATTAAAAGAGGAAAAAGTATATGAACATGCCGAATTAGAAGTACCTTCACCTGGTAGTTGTCTTGCTACTAGATGTTCAAAGCCCTGAAGGTATAGCGCATAATACCTCTCAGCAGTGGATGATGATGTAGCTCGCCCGCGCACGTCAGTAGAATTACGATAGAGGTTGAACAAGTCCTCAAACCTCTTGCTCACTTTTGCTGTGAGTGCGGTTGTCTCATCTGCTGTGTAGCACATTAATTTCGATATCTCTTGTATCGAGGCGTTCACGCCATGCAACTTTAACCTAGGATCTAAACAAGTAGCCACAACAGAAATAACAGGCAATTTCTTTCAATATTTATTAAATTTTTTATCCATCTCTTTTACTATTTGTTGAAAGGGTCCTATATATCTCCATTTTGTTAACATTGTAGCCATCTTGAGAATTTCTATTACAGCGAAAGGAGAGGTGGGATAGTACGTACCAGACAATAAATTGGTAGACTTGTAGAATACCTTTAAAAATTCAGCTAGGTATGTGGCCATCTGTCATTCCTCTTGAGTTGGCAAGCCGGCTGGGAACTGGGTTAGTAGAAAATGCGTATAGACTTCTCGGTATGCCAGAATGTGTAAAAGCATGTGGTATGTAGAGTTCCACCTGTGGACCACATCTGTAATTGCTCTCCTGCGAGGCATATTATATTGAACACACAACGTTTTAAATTGTTGTGTTCTCAAACTCGAGCCATTAACATACGCTGTCATACCCCTCATTTTGAGCAGAATATCTCCTGCAGCAGCTAAACCATCTTGAACAATTAAATTAATAATGTGACAAACACAACGAACATGAAATAATTCATCATGAAGTACAGGTTGAAGCGTGTCCTTTAAAGCTGCAACAACAGCTTTATTATTAGAAGCATTATCAAAACTAACACTCATAATCTTATCCTTTATTTTAAATGTGGTACATGCTTTTAATATAAGAATAGCAATGTTCATTCCATCGTGCGGATAAGGAAAGTGCTCGAAAGCGATGATTCTCTTATGCATAACCCAATCTGCATCAATCCAATGAGCGGTCACACAAGAATAACTAACAAAAGTAAATGGAGATTGCCAAATATCAGAAGTAAGACTAACTTTACCGTCAAATTTATCAAAATAATCGATAAGGCGTGCTTTGGCAGCATTGTACTGTCAGAGTACATCGGATCTAGTTGTGTTTCTAGTAACCTTTTTGTACAAAGGTTGAGCGTATGTGTTCATATATCTAGAGTACTTAGAATTATCGGCAAAAGAAAAGGCTTGTTCATCATGAATAACAAATTCAGCGAGACCATCTCTTTGCTCTCGCTGATTATAAACAAATAACTTACCGTCAAAAGATAACTGCGTTTGGGTAGGTTCGACGTGGCCTTGTCGAGGTGCACACTGAGGGTAATGCCTGTTAAGATGTCCATTACCACTACCAGACGAAAATAATTTAGAACAGTACTTACATCGAGCTTTTTGGATGCCGTCCACCGTAACTACATCGAAATGATTACAACACTCGGCTTTCTTCTTTTTCCCCTTTTGGACTTCTGGCACGTTATCGGAGGCATTGCTCGGCCCTTCTTCATCATGACCAGGCATAGGGTTGAGATTATGCCACTGAGTAGTAGCTTCGCCAACCGAGTTACGTCCTTGACTATAATGCGGGGGGTCTTCATCAGGCGTGTATTCAAAATCTGGAATGTTTTGATTGAACTCCCAATTGGCTTGGGTATCTATCATACAGCCTGTACTCATTCGTCCAAGAATGAATGGTTGTGTTGGTGCTTGGATTGGTGTTTGTGATGGCCGTGGCGCTGGCGCTTGTGCTGGCCGTGGCGCTGGCGCTTGTGATGGTGGTGGTGCTTGCGATGATGATGATGTTTTTCGTGATGACGATGCACGCCTCATTTTCTTCAATAATCTAGCCATATTTCACGCTAAAAATTGTAAGAGTAACTAAATACACAAGTATAAGAGTAGTAATAAGAAATAACAATTAAAAGAATGAACGAGTAACAAATATTAATCACTGAGGGTAATTCTGATCCAATGTGGAGAGAGTTAGTAATTAAAAAGTATTTAGTAATAGTAATTAATAAATAAATAAAAATTCACTAGTTACTAATTACTAGACAAAAGAATTAGAGAGTAACAAATTAATAAGAGTAGTAGTTAGTAATTAGAATTTAGTAAGACTACTAATTAATAAACAAGAGTACTAATTAGTAAATACTAGTAGTAATTAGCAAGAGTAGTAATTGGAGAGGAAAATAGTAGCAAAGCTTGTAGAAATATAGAATGTTTAGGTAAGAGAGAGAAAGAAGATTGGTGTGAAAAATTAGAGAGAAATGGTGTGAATTTATAGATTTTAGAAACTTCACAAAAGACCAAAATACCCCTACAAACTATCTGTTAACTATCCGTTTGATGCCAAGGAAAATGGGTTCGTACTTGCGTGGAGGTGCCACAAAGGCTGCAGTCCGAGTCAGCTTCCAAGTATGTTGATGTGAGACACAGCAAGGGTGGAACAAGGGCAGAGACCAAGGGCTTCCCAGACAGAGCTTGAGGGTGGCAGTGCTGCGAGGGCGATAGCGCAGGATGAATATACGACGACAGTCACAGTCCGATGCTTAGGTCCAAAGTCAGGGTCTTGTATGTTTCTCTCTCTAGGATTCTAGAGTGAGAAAGTGAAATATGTTCTGAAAATGTCCAACTGTTCCTTCTGTTATGAATTCTCAAGACCTCTATTTATAGAGATTGAGATGATGATGTCATTAACCGACACGTGGCGCTCCCCGGGAGTGACACGTCACCGGGGGGTCCACAGATGTCGGTGCTCCACGGACTGTCAGATCGCATATTCAACCGGCCTGCTCCTCACAGCGTCGCTCTGTCTGTCTGGAAAGACTGGCTCCCACCGCATCGGTGTGGCCAGAGAACCCCCTTGATCTAGCCTCCAATCCAAGCCCTTGCGGAGTCCCACAGGCCTGGCAGCGGTGGGGAAGACCCGACGCCCAACTGCCAGGTGAACTAGGCGCGATGCCCTCCGAAGACCTGCTCCCGTCTCGAAGTGACCCGGGGGTCATAGTCCCTAGGGGTGCCGACGCAAGCCCCCAGTGCCGGAGCACGTAGGCCAGTCACGCAGGCACCCTGACGGAGATAGTGTCCCGGAGGAGTCGTCTATTCCGCAGGCCAAGGTAGCATCCCGGAGGAGCCGTCTACCCGGCCGGCCAAGGTAGCATCCCGGAGGAGCCGTCTACCTGGCGGAAGGGGAGTTGAAGAGCTCACTGGCAGAGATAGTGTCCCGGAGGAGTCGTCTATTCTGCAGGCCAAGGTAGCATCCCGGAGGAGCCGTCTACCCGGCCGGCCAAGGTAGCATCCCGGAGGAGCCGTCTACCTGGCGGAAGGGGAGTTGAAGAGCTCCCTGGCAGAGATAGTGTCCCGGAGGAGTCGCCTATCCCCGCGGGTGAGTCCTTATGCCGGAGCACTCGGAGCATGTCAAGGTAGCATCCCGGAGGAGCCGTCTACCCGACTGGCCGAGGTAGCATCCCGGAGGAGCCGTCTACCTGGCGGAAGGGGAGTTGAAGAGCTCCCTGGCAGAGATAGTGTCCCGGAGGAGTCGCCTATCCCCGCGGGTGAGTCCTTGTGCCGGAGCACTCGGAGCATGTCAAGGTAGCATCCCGGAGGAGCCGTCTACCCGACTGGCCGAGGTAGCATCCCGGAGGAGCCGTCTACCTGGCGGAAGGGGAGTTGAAGAGCTCCCTGGCAGAGATAGTGTCCCGGAGGAGTCGCCTATCCCCGCGGGTGAGTCCTTGTGCCGGAGCACTCGGAGCATGTCAAGGTAGCATCCCGGAGGAGCCGTCTACCCGACTGGCCGAGGTAGCATCCCGGAGGAGCCGTCTACCTGGCGGAAGGGGAGTTGAAGAGCTCCCTGGCAGAGATAGTGTCCCGGAGGAGTCGCCTATCCCCGCGGATGATGTACACTCCGGAGAGTGGGTTGAAGCATGTTCCATGACCAAGGCAAGGTGCGCATGGTGTGATGAATGAGTGTGGTGCCCGGGGGCATGATGACATGATTGTGGCGCATGGGCGCGATGAAGTGAGTAAGGTGCCGGGAGCACGTCTATGTCAATGGCGCGGCGCATGGGCGCGACGGAGTGCGTAAGGTGCCGGGGCACGGTAGTGTGACAGAGAGCCTGGGGGCACGGCTGTATCAGCGGCGCGGCGCATGGGCGCGGCGAAGTGTTGGAGTGTGATGCCCGGACGTCGGTGACGGGGGTCACGGAGACGACGTCCGGGCGACGGATGGTGAGCGTCGTGGAGTTGTGTCTGGGCGACGGGGTCGCGGAGTTGTGTCCGGGCGACGGGGTCGCGGAGTTGTGTCCGGGGGACGGGGTCGCGGAGTTGTGTCCGGGCGACGGGGGTCGCGGAGTTGTGTCCGGGCGACGGGGTCGCGGAGTTGTGTCCGGGCGACGGGGGTCACGGAGACGACGTCCGGGCGACGGATGGTGAGCGTCGTGGAGTTGTGTCCGGGCGACGGGGGTCGCGGAGTTGTGTCCGGGCGACGGGGGTCGCGGAGTTGATGGACGACGGATGACGGACGTCGTGAAGTTGATGTACGAACGGACGTCGGGAGGTTGTTGCAGGACGGACGTCGCAAGGTTGATGTACGAACGTCCGTAAGGTGATGCACGACGGACGTCACGAGGTTGATATACGAACGTCCGTAAGGTGATGCACGACGAGCGTCGCGAGGTTGATGTCCGGACGACGGGCGAAGGGCGTCGCGAAGGATGCAAGGCCTCTTGAAGAGAAGTGAAGGTGCTAAGGATAGAGGCCAAAGGCCAACCCTTGGGGGCAGGCCAAGGCCAACCCTAAGAGAAGGCCGAGGCCGACCACAAGGGGGAGGCCGAGGCCGACCCCAAGGGGGAGGCCGAGGCCGACCCCAAGGGGAAGGCCAAGGCCGAGGCCGACCCCAAGGGGGAGGCCAAGGCCAACCTCCTTGGGCAAGTGCCATGGCGCAGCGACGGACAATGTGCGAAGTGCGACGGTCGAAACGTGATGCGGCGTCGCACGATGATAAGTTTCTTGGCGACGAAGTCGCGTAGAAGAAGTAAGAAGTGCACGTGACTTGAGCGTGCACGCTTTGACCGGTTGTGAGCGTTGAAAATGTATGTTGCTTGTGCGGACGTGTCATGCAAAGTGGGACCGTAGTGGACCTTTGGGTGCGACCAGAATGGGTTGGGAACACCGTTTATAGTTGTTGGGGAGGGTAAGAGTGTAAAAACCTTTAAAGGAGTTGGAAAAATGAAGTTAGACTAAAATACCCCCCAAACTAGCCGTTATATTGCTGTTGGCGGGGTAAAAGTGGAATTTTGGAAAAGGGGTGGAAGAAAGGGGGGGAAACCAAAAAATTCAAACCAAGTGGTGGGGTCGAATCGGGCCAGAATCGGGCCGTCTTCGGGCCGGGCCGGGCTTTTTCCCAGAATTCTTTGGCTTGGTCCAGGCCCTGGCCCCAAGCCCAAATCTGCTGGGCCGTTACTGTTCACCTTCAGGGCCGGGCCAGCCCGGGCCAAAACCGGGCCGGGTCGGGCCAGCCCGCGGGCCGCCCGGCCCTTTTGACAACTCTAAGTCTCTCACAATCTCAAGCCCGGTCACCGCCAGCGCTTCCCTAGTCACCGCCGGCCATCTGTTGCTCCGGTCGTTGCCTCTGCTCCAGCCGCTGTCTCCACTGCTGCTCTTTTCTATCGTGTGCTCGGCTACTCCACCCTCGGTTGCTTTAATTGAGCAGCTACTCGCCTGCTCCAGTACTCGCAGCTCTCTCTCTCTCTCTCTCTCTCTCTAATATTGCTTATTTGTTCTACAAAGAATACCAATTTCTCTGTTGGAGGAACGAAGAAAAAGTTAATTATTGGGCATCAATTAATAAGCAAATCAGTGATCCAACAAAAGAAAAAGGGAGAAGATATATCAAATAGGGGTTTTAAATGAATACCAGCAAGTCTAGGAACAGAGTTCAAGCAGCCATGGCCATAGGTCAAAATGTAGTTTATGAGTCTCTCATCTCCTTCTGGTGACCGGTGACCATAAGCCCCTCTTTACCTTTTGTTTGTTGCAATATGAATGGTGTCCTATCTCTCTATCTCTTTTTCTTTAAAACAAAAAATAGGAAATGTGTAGCTAATGCCAGAGAAGATGATCAGTGCTGGTATTCTATATATAGATTTGATAGAAAACAGAGAAGTAAGCTCTATAGGGTCTGATATATATGATATCAACTGAAAGTACAACTGAGAGTTATGAACTTAATGCTTGAGAAGTAGTACCCCCCCCACCCCATCCTATTCTCATGACAACCTTAGGGTTCTGTGTTACACGTATGCCATTGAAAGTTGCTTACACAATTGTGCAAGTGAATGGGAAATTGAGATTTGGTCAAAATTTTCAGGGAAAAGTCATACAACCAAGGGTACCAAAACGCTGTTCATACCAATCACCATTACCTGTAGATAGTACATGGATCGGCAGTATATGAATCACCATTGCTCTAGAAGAAACCATTGCACTTATATTGTACAGATTATATGTACTTAATATTGTATAAAGCTTGCACTTATATTTGTGGATTCAAGACTTTTCTAATGTTGTTTGGAAGCTTCTTAATTTTCATGTTCATAATTTTTTTTTGCGTAATTTTATTGTTTTAATGCACTATTTATTTATTTTAATATTACGCCTCGCTTCGAAAAGTTGCGCGCATGTGTCGTGCGCCTTGTGCCTAGGCTCCTGGTACCTTTTGCGCCTTAGGTGGGCATACGCCTTTGATAACACTAGTGTACACATGCATGATGTACCAGTATATAATTACTAGTCCCACTGGATACTAGCCTGCGTTCCATGCAGGATTCAAACCAGCCTTATAACGCCTTCCCACAATACGGTTTCCCTGGTCAACACAAAATCAACAATATCAATGAATATTAACATAAACTTAAATCACCAAAATCAATTCCGGTTTCAATAACAATAAACATACTGATATAAGTCATCATTCAGAACTCCAGAGTAACCACAACAAACAGCAAGAATAATTACGAACGGTTATCAAATTTAGGCACAACAGTTCAGCAGAGCGAATGCAAACAATTATGGAATATGCCCAGCATGCAATAACAGGTGAGCATCAATTAGATTTCCAAATAATTGATTTAGGTTCAATATTGGGGTTTTCTGGGCAATAACATGCTGGTATCAATACCTAATTCAGTGTCTGACATTAGTCATAAGCAAATTGAATGAGTACTTACGAGTATGAGTTATCGAAATAAGGGTTCGGACGAAAGTCCTTACCTAGGGTTCAGATAAAAACCATTACCTAGATCCGAAGCTACGCTATCTAACTAGAACGTCTTTAGCTTTACCCTAAACTGAAGAATCAACTAATTAGAATGCAGTCTACACTACGATATTCTAACTCAATACGGACTCACGCATGCACCCAGAATGCAGCCCCCTTTGGTTTTCAGTTTTCAAAAAAATAAAAATCAAAACCAGTTTAGTTTTATTTTTTACAAAAACAAATGGGTGTTTGATGACCCAATTTTTATTTTGAGTTTTTTCTTTGGTGGTGGTGACCGTGGCAGTGGCAGTGGCGGGTGACGGCGGTGAAAACCCAAAACTCCAAAATGTGAGTTTTCAAAATAGGTCTATTTTAAAAACTGGTTTTCAAAACTAAAGAAAAAAAAATGAAAACTGTGTGTCAAACGCATTTTCTTTCTCCAATTTATAAAACTAGTGAAAAAATTGAAAACTTAAATATTACCAAACGCTACTTATATTTTTAAGTTATTTGATAGAGTTTTGGTTTTCAAAATATTGGTAAGAGTTTTCAAAATTAAGCTAGTTTTCAAAAACCAAGTTTTGTGGTTTTCACCAGTTTTGCAAACTAGTTTTTCACGAGTCTTATGCCCTCTTTTAATGAGGTCGAGACTTCAAGTCTCCCCAGCAACAGAATTAAAGAATTTTTTTAGGATAACTATATAAGTCTTCTAAATAATGAGGTCTTTCTACTCACTTAATTTGCTCAGTAGCTCCACAGCCTTTGCTCAACTCCACCGCTCGATTCTCATTCACTGCCTCCACCACTCCATTGCCTCCACCACTCCACTTCCTCCAGGGCTCCACCGCCTCCTCCGCTTCCATCTCCTTTCTCTAGCGGATCTACCACTGCAAAGGTATATCCAACCCAAATATTTTTATTCATGACTAATCAAACCATTTGATATAACTCAAATATAACTCCCAATAATTGGGGGACACCCGGCGAATCCCAGTCAAACTGGGAGATTTATAATTATCTTATCAGGATTCTAAAAGAGTCCTTAGAGATTGTGACGTGATTCTCGATGATCCTAACGCGATCCTAACACATCTGGCCCACGGCCCAGTCATACTAGGACTCTCCTCCTACAGCTATATAAAGGGGTCTACCCCAGGTATGAGGACAATTACACAATTCATGCTTTTCAGAGTTATTATTTTGTAGTTGCGCTCTGACTTAGGCATCGGAGAGTTCTCTGCCGGGAACCCCACCTGACGGTCACTCGTTTTTTGTCTTGCATGTCATCAGTCAAGGCTCAGGTTCCAAAATTTGCACGGAGCATATTTTTAGCAGTAACAGATTGGCGTCATCCGTGGGACCCACCAGCCTAATCGTTTAACCTCAAGAAAATTCAAAAGTTTATCCCAAATTGTCTGCGATAACGTGTCGGAACCACCGATAGAACCGCCGCCACCACAAATTTCCAGATTGAATTATCGTCACAGGTTTTAGATTCAATTTTTCAACCAAAGTCAGAAAATAGGAAAAAAAAACAAGGTGAGCTGCCGTTAGCAGCCCTATGGGAGAACCACAACTAAGGCCTACACAGGCCTTCAAGTTCAACCGCCACCGCCGTGCAGGGTCAAAGACTTAACAGGCCGCTGCCGCATAGGGTCAAACCCTAGCAGATCGTCACGATAATAACTCCTTCGGCTGCCGCTATCCATCTAAGCATGACCCATGACGACAGCAGCGACACCACCCGACCAATAACCCTGAGAAACGCACCGCCACTGCAATCGAGGCACCACAAATAGCCAAGCCACGGCAAAGCTGCCAGAGCAGCGGCCCACAAGCAGGCCCTTGCACGCACAACCATGGCAAAGCCACCGGGGTTACCAACGTCACAACCGGAGTCCCTCACCATAAATCCGCCGCCGTCGCCGCTAAGCTGCCGGAGCAGCCACACATCGGAAACAACATCTCAAAAAAAAATAAGAAGAAGAAGAACAGGAAGACACAGCAGTGCCACTGTCAGCCCGCGCCGCCGTGATGTCACTACCCATCGGCCCCGTCATGACCGCAATGAGCGAAAGCTCTAATAGGCGATGTCGCCGTTTCACCAGTACCAGCCGAAAGATCCACCTCATCGTCGCGCCACCGCCTCACCATCTGCCGATGCCATTGGTCCAGATCTCTATTACCGGAGCAGAGGAGAAGCTTCAACTAGCCGTCTCAGATCTGCTTCTAGTCCAGTTCCTTTGCCGTGGTATTTTACATATGCCACATCCCTTAAAAAAACATAAGAATTTCTATCTCGTACAAATACATATTTGTATTTTAGACCTTGACTTAGGCCAAATATATTTTAAAGCCCTAAGCCTTTAACTCGTGGAAAAGCCTATTTAGATTTGAAAACCACGGGGTCTTATTCATTTAACATATGCCGCACGTTCTTTAAAAACGGCGTATACTTGATAGCACATTCGTTGCTAAAAATAAAACGGCTATAAACTTTTCTTGTTACCAGGCCTTCATAAAGGCTTCTTCCTATGCACTTTCATTGCCTAAACCTATTTATTTTTTGTCTAGCATTACGCAGTTACGTTCGTTAGCCCAAGCACATTGCATGTCGGGCCTTCCGAGTACTACAAATTTTTTGAGCCTACTCACGTCAGGCAGTTGAACATGCTCATGTTGTCTAACCGACAAAAACCTATTGCGGCCGCGGTGTCTAAACACCGCTATTAATTATGTGTTAACAACATAGTTGCACGTGTAAGCTCATATACTTTATTGCTTCAAAGGCTGTTTTTTCAGTCACGTACTTTTATTTCTTGCAAGGGTTTAAACTACGCCTGCGAGCATCAACGGTGACGTATAAACCGCTTCATAAAGTGAGGAACAAATTCACAGCACCCTTGCGACTGGAAGTCATGCCTAGGGTTTCTGCGGCAGCATCTTGCCGTCTCGGCATTTCTTATTATCTTGTGATATATCCGGTCATACAGTGACCGACTATCAACGGTCAAACATTCACACCAGCGCATGCTACCAATGCAACTGGTGAATCAGAGCATTTCGCCAATAGCATCGCTAATATGTCTGGTACAACTGCAAGCTCGAGCTATGCAATCAGCAGATCGGATCTAGTAGCCTCTCAGTATATTGCGAAATCTTGCTCAGATGGACTCCGCGTCTTTATATGCTCGTCCAGTCAAGCAGATGAATTATGGTCTTCTATATTACTTCTACAGGTCTTCTTGCGATCGTGCCCTGCATATAGGCTGAAAAAGCCATAATTGTATATCCATGCCTTCTCAAAAGGCAGGGGGGCTTCATAAAATAGCAGTCATATTACGGGCTCAATGTCCCGCGCCTTCTTATTTAGCGTCAAGACTTCGACCGAAACCCTCAAAGGTATTTCTATGAGCTCCGAGCTCCATCCGCCCCGAGGGCGCGTACGACAAGAACTCTTAAGTTCCGTCAAACCCTTGAGGTATTTGCATGAGCTCTGAGCTCGATCCGCCCCCGAGGGCACGTACAAAGAGAACTCTTAAGTTTCGTCAAACCCTCGAGGGTATTTGCATGAGCTCCGAGCTCTATCCGCCCCCGAGGGCACGTACGACAAGAACTCTTAAGTTCCGTCAAACCCTCGAGGGTATTTGCATGAGCTCTGAGCTCCGTCCGCCCCGAGGGCGCGTACGACAAGAACTCTTAAGTTCCGTCAAACCCTCGAGGGTATGTGCATGAGCTTCGAGTTACATCCGCCCCCGAGGGCGCATACGACAAGAACTCTTTAGTTCTGTCAAACCCTCGAGGGTATTTGCATGAGCTCCGAGCTCCATCCACCCCCGAGGGCGCGTACGACGAGAACTCTACGTTCCACTACCCTCTAAGATGGTCCCTCGAGGGAAGATCACCCTCAAGGGTGACAGGATAGAGCTCGAGTTCTATCCGAACGGTTTAGCTACAGTTCTAACCCGTGAAACAACAAAGACTATGTGGGACTTCATTCCTCCACCATGCTTTGTCAATTCAAAACCCAGCCAAGAGTGAGTGCGAGGCTTCTTTGCCAACTATTAGCTAATGATAAGAGTTTGCGACAAAGTAAAATGCAAGCATGATGTGGTCGACTCGAGCTAAAGAACACACACTTGCACAAAATGAACACCCTCCAAAGGAGAGGTGACCCTTCGAGGGGACATTCAAACACTTAGCACATGCAACAACTTGCATGCACAACTTTGTGTTAGGCTACCATGGGACACAGCCTCTAAAGGATCTCGAGATCCCATGATTCGTTTTCCCAAAGATGATTCTGAATAGCCTACTCAAGCGACATTCTAAGACTTAACTCCCGAGAGCTAGGCTTCTAACATCCTACTTAGGCAAAGTTCCAAGGCCGAAGCTCCCAAGAGCTTAGGTCGAAGCACATGGAGGAGAGAAATATTGTTACCCTTACAAGTGGATAGAGAATCCCTTATAAATCTGACGTGTATCTCGAGACACCAGGTATAAACTTCCTCAGCCAAACATTTTGGCTAAGGAAGTTGGGGGCTTATGATATAACTCACAATAATTGGGGGACACCCGGCGAATCCCAATCAAACTGGGAGATTTATGATTATCTTATCAGGATTCTAAAAGAGTCCTCAGAGATTGTGACGTGATCCTCGAGGATCCTAACGTGATCCTAACACATCTGGCCCACGGCCCAGTCCTACTAGGACTCTCCTCCCACAGCTACATAAAGGGGTCACCCCCAGGTATGAGGACAATTACACAATTTATGTTTTTCAGAGTTATTATTCTGTAGCTGCGCTCTGACTTAGATATCGGAGAGTTCTCCGCCGGGAACCCCACCTGGCGGTCACTCGTTTTCTGTCTTGCAGGTCATCAGTCAAGGCTCGGATGTCGGAATTTGCGCGGAGCATATTTTTAGCAGCAACACCATTAATTCAGTAAATAACTTGTTGGATTTGGAAGATTTTGACTCATCAAAGAAGAGATTGCATGTTTAGACCGTGACGGAGGGTGCAAATAAAAGATGTTATTTCTAAGATGAAAAACAAAGCTGCTGTGTTTGGAGGCTTTTGGACTGAAGAGAGAAGATGAAACACAAGAGAGGTGCATGATGACGTAGTCATGGCACGCCCTCCATGCGAAGTTTCAGCAAAAGTTTAATGGAAGAGAAAAAAAAAAGTAGATGTTGATGTTTCTTTCTGGTTATAAAATCAAAGAAACAAAATCTGGCTCTCTTGAAGAATCACTGAAGGAAGGGGAGTTACTATGACAAAGGGTGGCAAAACTTGTCACGATCTCTGTTTCTCTTAGTGGGCCTGTGGGGGCAACGGAATGGAAACACAATTATCTGTAGTATATGAATCAAATGAATAAGGAACTGTTTCGTATGAATTAGAAATACAAGATCTGAAGATTTGTTGTGCTTATTTGCTCTTTAAGATTTGCATGCCGGATACAATGAGCTATTCATAATCTAGGAATTTTCCATTCGGTCAAAAGTTGACAAATATGTTCTGATAATTTGTAGCATGAACATAATCTGTTTTGATACTTTCAAGATTTTACAAAGGAAGATATGATTGTTCAAGACGTTGAGACCGGTGATCCCGATAGATTTAAGTAATCCTCAACAACAACGGAGAATGAAGATAATACCGCATTACTAGAAAGATTTAGAATAAAAGAGCTTGATTTATTGTTAAGATTCATTGTTGAACTTGTGTCTTGGACTATGGATGTAAGAAAGTTATGGGACTTGCGAAATGTTATATGTTTGAATCATGCAAATTTGTAAGATATGATATTTGCGTTGGAAACATCTTTAATAATAGGGATAATTGCGTAAAATACCTATGTGGTTTGGGGTCGTTGCAAAAAGACCCATAGTGTTACAAAAATTGCATAAATACACATAAATTTGTAAAAGTGTTGCACCGTAAAATTTCCGTAACATAATTGAAAAAATGTCTAAATTGCCCCTTTATATAAATGAGAATGGCAGCTCTTTTCATTCCTCTTCTCATGAATGGCCACGAGATTCCTCCATCTTCTTCATGAGATCTCTTAGGTCTGGACATAAAAAAGTGCACGAAGGCCAGCTGCCTTAGATCGATGGCGGGCTCGCGGCGACACAAGTAGGAATCAATGGGACTAGCGGCGGCACAAGATGTTGATATTTGACCCGAATTGCACAATCTCAGATCTAGGGTTTCAATCGCAAATTGCGATTTGAAACCCTAGATTTTAGCTTGTGCGATTAGGGTTCAAATTGTTGGTAGCCGCAGCAAGATTAAGGTTCGATTTAAGTTTGGGGGTTCAATTAGGGTTCGATCTAAGTTTGGGGGTTCGATTAGGGTTCCTATTGTTGTGCGATTGGTTTGGGTTTTATGGCTGTAGCGAGACTAGGCGGTGATGGTGGCGGCGGGATCGAGTGGGCTGTTGGCGGTGATGGGATTATGTGCAGCAGTTGGCGGCGACGGGATTGAGGCGGTTATGTGTGGCGCAAGTGGCAGACGGGGTGGTGGAGGCGGGATTGTGAAGGGGTTTACGCTGGCGGTGCACGGTGACAGGGCTGGCGGCCGCTAGGCGCACAAGACGGGAGTGGTGGCAGCGGCGCCGGTCGTGGGTGGCGCAGGTGGCAGACTGGGATGGTGGTGGTTGAGGGTGGCGGCTAGGGTTAGGTTTTGGTGGAATTGAGATTTGTTTGCGAGAGAGAAAAAGAGAGAAGGCACTTTAGTCTTTTAAATGTATAAACTTTTTACTAAACGCATTTTTTAGAGCGTGAAGAGCACGCTCTGTTAGTTTTGATGAATTTTCTAACGGTTGCAAAAAAATAAGCACTAGAGGGAGGCTTTTGCAATTTTTGTGACAACATGGATCTTTTTACAACGACTCCAAACCACAGGGGTATTTTACGCAATTATCCCTTAATAATATTTGTTCTGTTATGTGAGAATGTATTAAAAAGGGAAAAAGGAAAAAAAAAATTCAAAATAGTTGTTCTATCAAACGGAGTTTTAAGTTTTGGTTTTCAGTAGTTTTAAAATTAGTTGGGAAAAAAAATTTAAAACTACATACTCTATTAAACGCTGCCTAGGTTACAAGTTTTATCCATCTTCGTTTTAATATGTACTTTGGTGTTTGTTTATTACGCTTTATATAGGCAGAAAAACCATGTACGGGGCTTTCTTTAACTAGTTTATTTATTACTTTCTATCTTTTATGTTGGCTATACATTTTATAACCATAATTTCTAAGGCAAGGGTTTTAACTCACATTTTCATTTTACTGTATGTCATTTCTTCTTTTTATCAAACAAGTTAAAAAAATTATTTTATTGGGCTTTTTCTTTAAAATTTCTTCTTTTTTTTTTGGTTGCTGCTTTTCAACACTCTTTGTTGCCCAAAGCGTTTACTAACAATTTCTCCGTGTATAAATGGATAAATGGGGATCCAATTCAAATTATTACTGGGGCATAGACTATGACGAGTCTAGGGCTCTCAACATATGACAGCAGAAATTAACAGAAACAGGAGAATACATCAACCTAGGAATCAGCTGAACCCTGCCTCACTGGGGAAGCTTGTTCAGTTTACAGTGGACATAATCCTTGTACTTCTTGGTCTTATATTTTGATGGATTCTCCTTGTTCACAAGCTTGGATATTGGTCCCGTTTCAAGCTCCAGTGGTGGCTCCAAGAAAACTGGCCATGACATTCTTGTCATCTCCTTGTTCACCGTTGTTCTGTGAAGTACGCCTTTGTATATTCCATTGCTCAAAATCTGTCAAAAAAAGAACTCAACTTCATATCTGTAGACAATACATACTTTCTTCTGTTTTCTTAAACAGATTAACGAAACATAGTTATGCCTTCCATCCAATTCTAAACTTTGGCCTACCGGTCAAATTATTACTGAAAGAGGAAACGACCCCTCTAAACCTCATTACAGATCAACCATGACAGTTAAACAACATTATCTCAACAAGACTTTGCTACCTATAGAAAATCATTTTGCAAACATCGTACAATTTTTCTTGGCTTGACTCAGATTGGAGGAAATGGGAAACTCCAGTGCATTACAACTTAGAAAACAGTACATAAGTGTAACTGTAGATCTCAGTTGTTCAAGTAGAAAATGGATGGGTCTGTTTCCACGCAATGTTTTCTAGCTAAAAGGCGATGAAGCTATAAAACGAGTGAGGAAATTTTCTCAGCCTAAGGCAAAGGGTAAGAAAAAAGGTTGGTAAGAGTTACCTCAATTTGGTCACCAATGTGGATAATGAGAGCATTGGGGATGTACTTAACATCATACCAATGGCCTTCTTTGAAGACTTGGAGGCCCTGGACCTCATTGGGAACAAGTATGGTGAGGGCAGACATGTCAGTGTGGGCTACAACTCCAAGAGCTAGGTCAGGACGAGGGCATGGCGGGTAGTAATTGATCTTCATCAGGTAGTTTAACTCATCACCACCTGCAGCTTCCTTCATTTCATGCCCTTCAAGCCCCAGCCCTAGTGAAAGACTCTCAAATAACTTGTCTACCACCCCCCTTAGCCTCTCTGCATACTCCTCGTTCGCTTCCCTGCCAACATAACAAACTAATTATCATACATGTACTTTGACATAAATTATAGATATGTATATAAGTTGGCTGCGACTGTTTATTGATTAAGCAATCTCAACATATGGTCTTTAACTTTAGGGTCAGGGGTAGAGCCAGAATCCTTTTAGGGAAGATCATAAACATAGTTATAAAACCGAACTGGACACTGCAGCAGGGAGGGTGCCAACGATGTTCACCCTTCACCAGTTCAACTCATGATCCAAACCGTCTGTACGGTGATGTTAATAAACAGTAAAACTAATCAAAAGATAGAGAATCAAACAAAGTATAAGATAAACCCCAAAACTACTTGATTAAATCAACCAATATGTGAAAAATACTTGTTTGTCATGGCATCATAAATACTAGTGTAAACTTAAACTTGACTAGGGTCTATCAATTCCCTAAAAAGTTTTGACAAATGATAACCACTTTCCTGTAAGCACTAGTTTAAGAGGACTTAATGCTTCTATCTTCTCAATTACTATTAGTCACATCAAATTCTTAGTTCAACAGGAATAATTAAAGACAGTTTAACTTATACATAAGATGACCATTATAACTCTACAACAAAAATCAATACCCTTGCAGTTGTCTTGTTCAAGCTTATGTTTTTGACCGTCCATTGATGATTACCATCAAAGCTATGTAAACATAAAGTTGCAAGCGGTTTCACAGCCCCGTCATCTATCGGAAACTAGGCTCTTCTCTTTTAATCTTATTCATTAGAAAAAGTCCTTGGTCAAAAATGTAGAGACTGGGAGTCCAAGTGACAATCTAATTGAACTCTCACAAATTCATGGGATACTGGCAACTTATCTCAATAGATGGATCACAGAATTTTTAACAAGGGAAAAGAAATTGTTAAGTATCATAATGGGTTGAAGTGGCCAATAATCAGATTATCGGTGGTTTACATGGAGTTATGCAATAAGGTTGTGGTGCAAAGAGTTGAATTGGCCGGTATTTATCTATTCAATTCTGATGGTGAGATTCACTTAATTGTAGAAACGGTTTATGATAAGGTACCAAAAAACCTCGAGGGCAGAGACGTAACCACAGATGAGAATTCAATGATAGGAAAATATAAGGTTAGAGTTTTCCATCTATTAGGTACTTAAGTCATTACTTGCTTAGCATTAAACCTCTGTCAAATTTTGGCTCAAGTTAACGATGACAGTGGGCATGCTCTTACACAATGCCTTTAGGACACTTACTAGCAAAACTCATGATCAGATCTTAATGATGATTAGAAAGACATAAACAGCTTTGTGGAAGTATTAAGAGTAAAATAGGGGCCTAATAGATGAGTGCGCCATAGTGCAGCTTAACTCGCATGGAGATGAGTTGGGAAGGTGGACATGGTGAGTTTGACACATTAGAGAAAACATTTCGGCAAAGAGAATCCGTGTGTCACTACAGCCTCAGCTAATTTGTGTGTGGTGCGCACCAAGCAGCATGTTATATTGAAAAGCCAACTCAGCTTCTTCTGGTCGACGCCGGTGACCTTCACCATCCTTATCAACCGATGACTCATTTTCCTTCTTTTTTCAATTGAACACATCATTGCTTATATACATTAAACTGATGATTACCGTTGCAAATAGGAAAGAGCTTTTGAGATGATGTTAACAAATATCTAGATGCAAATCTAGATGCAGTCGACAAATCAAACTTGATATACTTCATAATTAATTGTCAAGCAAAAAGAAAAACAAGAATAATCTTTTAAAATCACTATACTCACCATCGTTGGCTATGGTGGTTGAAAGAGGCGGCGATGATGGACGTTAACTACGACGGTGGTCCAACAAGATGGCGATGGTGGTCGAAGGGTGCCGGTGGTGATTTTGGCGGTGTGTGTGTGTCATTAGTAAGAAGTGCAAAAGATCCTATGGTCATCCACCTCACGCTTAGGCGTCGCCTAGTCGAGCGCCTACCCGGCCTAGCTTTCGCCTTCTCAGCCAGGCGTTCGACGCCTCAACGACTAGGCATTGCCTAGACGCGTGTCTGGTCGACTTATTCGAGGGTCGTTGCAACGTCATCATCGACCGACAATCTTCCCAACCACCATATCTCCGACAACAATCAAATCTTTGATAATAGATAAATCTCAATCCCAATCTAAACAGTTGCCGCCATGGCTGTGATGAAAGAGATGAGGATTCAGGGTTGAGTACACGGAAAATAAAGGTAAGAGGCTATTATAATCGGGTGTTAGAGGTTGACGAAGGCTTGGATCTGGGTGAGTCAGTGGAGATGATGGCTGAGGTCCTGAGGATCTCGAAACGGCGAGGACTAACCACAACGGCGACGACGGTTGACAATGGCACTGGAAATGGGAGGAAGAGCGGAAAGAGAAGAGGAAGAAGCGGAGACAGAAGATAAAATGAGTGAATTAGTCAAGGGAGGGGAGAGAGAGAGAGAGAGTCATTATTAAAGGGAGAAAAAAGAAAATGTATATATAAATTTATTCATGATATAGAAAGTAAGAGTTTTTGTCCTAAATAATCTTTTTTTAATACTTAATTACTCATTTATCTTATTTTTAATCTTATTTACCTATTTAACCCATTTTTGGAAATCTCACTTTCAAACAGAAATTTCAAGTTAAGAAAACATTATTCAAACACGTTTTCAATATATTTAGTAACGTTTGCTTGAAAACGTGATTTGAAAACACATTTTCTTTACTTGAAATCTCTGTTTGAAAGTGAGATTTCTAAAAATGAGTTAGATAGGTAAATAAAGTTGAAAATGGGGTAGAGAAGTAATTAAGTAATAAAAAAGAATTATTTAAGGCAAAAACTCTAGAAAGTAATGGAGTAAATTCATTCATGCCGCGTATACCCGATATTACTCTCCGGTTTGGTAATTTAATTACTTCTTTCCCGAATCATGCCACGTAAGCACTATTAGCTAAAACTCCGTGTTATGCACCGGAAGGGTGTTAGTTAATATCTCGTACAGTGTACATAAATAATATTAATTAATTATAAAATGGAAGAATGGAGGTTATGTGATGGTTAGAGTGAGTTATTTTGTAACCAATCAAAATTAAACACCTATTAAGCTCTATTTTAAAATTGTAAGAATTCAAGAAAATAAGATTAGGGATTTGGAAGGCATAGAAGATGCCAACCAAATCCAAATATATATAGTATAGATACTCTATAAATCTCTCCTATTCGGTAATTTAATTACTTCTTTCCTGAATCATACCACTTTCAATCCTTTTAATGCACATTTTGGATTTAATTTGAGAACCGAATTAATTCCGATACAAATTGAGATATGCACCAATAAGTTTAGCATTATAGATAACGAGTTATCATTGTACACACGTTACAGTTAGTAATATGAAAATTTTATTTTTTACTATCAAGCTTGGCCATTAAAATAGATTTTAATTATAATTTTTAATGAATTTTTTAAATGGTCTCTTGTGCAAAAATAGAGTTGTTAAATTAAAATTTGTTAAAAAAATTAAACATGATATATAAGTGTCAAGATGTGAAATCCAAATACATCCTTAAAGTAGTTATTATACTATTTATTTTTTGTTTAATATCATCTCTTAAAAAAAATTCTCCAAGAGTGTTGAGTGTCAAAAATTTAAGTGAAAAGTTATGTAACACTAAACATACCATATTTTCTCTTAATAAATAATATAGATAGATAACATAATTACCGAATTTCTCCCATTTGGTCGCAATCAGCTTCATTCCCGTGACTACAAATTGAAGTTGCCTTGATTATTTGATAACGTGGAATTCGACAAGGGGGCTGAGAAAGTCAACCTCTGGAGATATACAGTGTCACGACTTGCTGCCTTGGGAAAGAAGCCAGGCCCTAAGATAACAAGAAAGGTTCCTTCGGAATTATCTTCCAACACTTACTTCTAGATTGTTCCACTTTTTGCGTTAGAGTTGTAAGGGCCTTGAAACCACAGGGAGTGAGAGAAGTGACAAGGGCTTCAAAAGATTATTCGAGGTTCTTTGATTCTAATCTGTGTACCGACGTAATATATATAACTACTTTTTCTGACCAAAAGCAAAGGATTAAATAAAAAATAAAAAAAAAAACTATGTTACTTTAATCTATTTTGATATAGTTCCAAACTAGAAGAAAAAAAAAGTGTCAAAATGATAAGCATGAAAAATATTATGATCAATCTATTTTGATATGGTTTAAAAAAAAAAAAAAATAGCACAGAATGAGTGTAATCGAACACACACCAAACAACACTCCGGACAATCCGATCTATTTAGGATTGCAACTATAATATAGTGGTACACCTGGGTGGGGCCCAAAAATTCGGACTGGGACAATTAGGATTATTAGATTAGAGTAGATAGATTAGCCCAATTATGGGCTTAAAGGCCATCAGCGATAACCAATTTAACTATATTAACGACCGGCCCCGAAGGTAGAAGACTTGAATAAGTAGGGTTTGGAAGAGAATAATTTATAGAGCAGTACCACGAGGGTCCATTAATGATGCGCCTTTATTTCTTGCTCAACTGTTGTTGCATGCCCATTATGGCACGGCACGATAATTAATGTAGGGACTTATCATTCTGTACTTAGGAAATTGCGTTTGACTTAAATAAGTAAGATATTTAGGCCCCGTAAGTTTACGAAATTCGTTTTCTGTTTTTTGCAATGATGATGAAAAAGATTTTTTTTTTGCGTACTTTTATCATTTTCTGTTTTCGTTTTGAATCCGTTTTGAGTAAAATATCCAAATAGTAGCAAAATTTTTCCACTATCTGAATTCTCTTGTCAGATCTTGTCTCCTTTTTGCCATATGCTGCATCCGCTCTATCTCTCTCTCCCCATCTCTCTCTATCTCTCTTCCTGTGCTCTTTCTTCACCCACAGAACACGATCAACTCCCATCCGAAAGGAGATGTCGCCGGAATCCAGACGAAGGAGATCTCACCGGAATCCATGGCGAGATTGCTGAAGCAGTGACAGACGGCCGAAGGAGGTCTGCGCCGAAATCTACAAGGTTCTGCTCTGATCCAGTCGATCAGCCATCTCATCATAACCCATCAGCCGAAGGAAATCCAGTCGATCATGTCGTTGCCTGTGGAATTCAGGTTTGTGGGTTCATCGACTGATGCCGCTAATTCAGGCAATAATCGCGGGATTGGTTGTGGTGGTAGGTTGTTGGGTCAGCGCGGGGTTATGGTCGTGATGTGGTGCTGGTGGGGTTGTGGCCGTGATGATGTGGTGGCAGCAGAACAATGGTTGTGCTGTGGTGCTGGCGTGGCTACGGACTTGATGTGGTGGTGCTGTGGCGGTGGCTGGACTGTGGCCCGTGGTGGTCGGCGGTGAAAATGGAGGGACTTGTGGGGTCTTTGATGGGATTGAGGATGTTGGGATTACGGTGAAGGTAATGAAGGGGAAGGGGAAGGGAAAGGGAAAGGGGGACACACAGAGCTGGGAACTCGAACAATGAAGGGGAAAGGGAAAGGGAACTCAAACAGGGAAGGGGAAGGGAAAGGGGAAAGGGACCTCGTGAAGGGAAAGAGGGAGAATCGATCCAAAAAAGTTGGTAAAAATAGAAATGAGAATGGTAAACGTACAAGAAAATTTGAAGTTTAGAATACGGAAAAAACTAAAAATACAAAATTCAATTTTAGAACTGAATACTAAAATTTTAAAAACAAAAACAGCATACAGAATACAGAAAACAAATATGGTAAGCGTACGGGACTTTAATTTATAGGTTCCGTGTACTTGTCAGATCTCAGTTTTTTTTTTTTTCCTTTCTATCTTTTTCCACTTAGGAAATTGCATTTGATTGAAAGAAGCATTATATTTAATTAAGTAGTATCACATACTTGTCATCTCTCTTCTTTCATTAGGTTAATTGTTAGATGCATTATATTATTAGCAAAATTATAATTCCCTTTTTTGTCGTTGATACAATCTTGAAAAGAAACCAGAGCATTCGAAATTAATTGAAGCATAATAGTAGATTTTTTAGGAGATAATTAATATTGTCTAAAGCCATAGAGATAATAGATGATTATAATCAACGATAGCGGTGATAATCTAAGCTGATAATGCAGAAGAAGAAGAAGAAAAAAAGGAAGAAAAAGAGAAGAGAAAATTTGATGGCAGGGACGTAAAATCGGCACAAACATAAGATTGAATGAGTCATTTTCAAAATTCTCGCTTGACCTTTAACTTGTTTGTACTTTAATTGTTCAGTCAAATGTTATTAATATTTGGTGACGTCAGTGCACATGGTCATAATCCAACCTGCATCTCAGTGGGTTTAGAAATATTAATATAGTTCATATTCTGTAGTCCTAAGATGATCCGAAAGAAATACAGAAAAAAAAAAAAGAATTACTATTGACAGTCTTAGAAAAGTTTTCAGTTAGTTTTCAAGAGCAGGGGGACAATACCAAGGGACAGTGGAGATGGCAAAAGGCCTCAAGGCGTGACCTCGAGGTTCCGAGTTGTTTGAATTATCATACCAACAGGACCATATAAATTACAGTTCTGACTATATCAACAAAACAAAACAAAACAATACAAAAAGAGCAGGAAGACAATATCCTTGAAAAGAACTAAAAGAGGTGTTTGTAAGTCAAAGGTAATTGAAGTGACTGAATTGAAGTTGTTTACAGATTCCACATCGAAAGAAAAG
Source organism: Escallonia rubra (assembly GCA_033065855.1). Classification (NCBI taxonomy): domain Eukaryota; kingdom Viridiplantae; phylum Streptophyta; class Magnoliopsida; order Escalloniales; family Escalloniaceae; genus Escallonia; species Escallonia rubra. Next base: position 139,240 of record JAVXUO010001702.1, on the reverse strand, counting down.
AAGAGAATTCCCAAGTTATTGTTATTATCACTAATAACATTACCAACAGTATTCGCTACTGATATACCAATAGTTCTATAATGCTTCCTCCTCATTTTCTGTAGAGAAAGATTTAAGGAGAAAGTAACCTATATCAATTAATCCTTTCTCTTTTCTTCTTCCCTTAAAGAAACTTAGGAGATGGAGAGAAGGTGACTACTTTCCTTTGATTCCGTTTCCTTTTCTTTTCCTCCTTGTAAGAAAATTAACGAAATTGACAAATAGTATAGGAAGCAAATCAAACAACAAAGTAAGCAAACCTGTAAGAAGGTGGGGTTTTCGGCCAGAACTGGTAATCGATAGCAGAAGGAGGCCATATCTTGTGGAACAAATGATCAACCCATCCTTTCTTGCCCTCTACTTCTTTCTGCAGCTTTGTCCCATACCCTTCCACCCCCTGATACCCAGGAGGTTTCGCGTACAGCTCCTTCTCCTCTTGCGGGAGCTCAAAAAACTCCCTTCCAACTTTCTGTAACTTGCTTATCAGATCAGTAGGTATGTCATGGTTCACAAGTTGGAATATCCCCCATTCTCTACTAGCCTGGTCTATGGCCCGGACGAGCTTTTTCTCGTCCGGTTCGCACAGATCGATAACAGGAACTTCCAAGACCATCCCATGCAGTGTTGTGATGGCAGGTTGCTCATTTTCTGCCCTGATGAACTCGGTTGGGATCGTGCCCATGCACTTGGACAAAGAAGCTATGGCTTGCACTCTCTCGACCTCCATTTTTGGTTACTCTTGGGAAGTGGACTGTGATAGTAGGTCCGCATTTATACGTACAAGGAGATCTTGTAGTAAGTAGGTACCAACCACCGACGGCATCGCGCGTCATGGGACATCGGGTGTTGAGAAAAGAAGTAACGGTGCACAGGGGTTGGGTAGGGGAAGATGTTGACGTGGATAAGCTGTGTTCACTTGATAGCTTCCTACCAAACCCATCTTAATTATAGAAACCTTTTATACTACTATTTACAAGGTGCCTATTCTGCCACACCCTTCAAAACTATTTGGGACTTTTGGTTATTTACTTTTGTGCCCAACGATCATCGTGGGATTCTAACTAACGCTAGCACTCTATTCCACTACGAATTTGTGTTTGATTTTATGTTTTTTGAAAATACAAAAAAGATGTATCCACGCAAAACTGAAAAGTAGTAGCAATTTGTTTAAATTTTCATTCCAAAAAGTAATAAAATTCTGATTTAAAACCACACCAAAATAACGTGAAGGCTACTTTATGTTCTTTGAATACCATTTTTCATGCATTTATAAGTCTAAATGGGTGGATGAGTTTCAACAATGTAATTTCAAAGAGTTGGTGAATAATATTTGAAATAGTACTCTAAATTTGGAATTAAAAATGGCAAGTAAATGGAAAAAATTCTAGTATTAAAAATGCATAAGAGAACGGTACGGCTTTAGCTGGTAACACTAATGGCAAGATTCACTCTTTGTAAGGAATCAATATTGGACCGACATCTTTCAGCTAAAAACCGCTCACAATGAAATGCTTGGTTGCATTATATGAGGTGTCTATTAATGATTTATGTAAAACAAAATTAGTTTTTACCGCCGAGGCATTTGGTTTATTGGCAATTTATGCTTGTCTTTTTTCCCTAAAACTCTTACACCTACGGTAACACGTGAAAGAAGAAAACAGCAGAGTGCAAGGTGTTGAATAGTAAAAGCTTTCTATCGGTGTATGATAATAATTTTCAAAAACAGCAACTAGCATTGATGAGCATCATGAGACGAGGAAGAAGAAAACTATTAGGTCCGTATGTTTACCACATTCGTTTTATGTTTTCATTTTGTGTTTTTATTTTCATGATTTTTGTATTCAATTAGAAAATACGCTCATGTACTTTTATCATTTTCACCAAAAAAATTCAACTTTTTTTTCTTATATTGGGTTAAGTTTGGGGGAGAAAAGCTGAAAACACCTCAGAGGAGGTGTTTTCAGTTTTTTGTCACTGTTTGAGTAATTACCCGAAACAAAAACATAAAATGATAAAAGTAAATAAAAAAAAATAATTGTTTTTTTTATCATAATTACAAAAATCAGAAAACGAATATGATAAACATAGGCTGCACTCGTTTTAGTATAGAAAGCCTAATTTCACTTTGCGACCAATCACCTTCCTCTAAACAGCCGTCGCATGTTTCTTTCACCTTAGTTAACCATGTTCTACAAGCTTGTCCCTTTCTACACACTTATAAGCCACAAGAGAAAAAAAATGTGTTTTGTGAAACAATTTCTTATTTAATTTTACGGGAAAAATCTTTGCCAAAATCTTATTTCTCAGATTCAGGTTTAACCCTTAATATTACTTTTTTGGGTCGTTCAACTTGATGGAGATCGTCGGAGTTATTGAAGGGAAATGGTACACTAACGTGTTAAACGATGTAGTTAATTTGGCGAAAGGGATATCCCTCGGTGCAATGGCAAAATATCTCTTGAGTTCATTACTTTAAAAACAGTTTCTTCAAATTAAACTTCATGCAAATCTAAAATTCATTAAACAAAGGCCCTACCTTCTGTTGTCTTATGTGAACACTCAAAGTGACAGACGATTAGCCTTAAACTCTTTAACTTCAAATTCCAAAACAATGGACCACTAATACTTTGTTTCGTTAGCAAATTCGTTATGTTCATTTTCATATTTTTAAATTTTTTTGAAGATATTCCATTTGGTCATATAATTATCAATTTTATTGTTTGCTTAGCAGATTTGAGTTTAATATTCAAGTAAAGTTGTAATTGAATATCAAATCCAAATATGCACATATTTTTTATAAACAAAAAAGTAAAAAAAAATGCACATATGAAAACCCCCTTGCAAAAATAAATGGATAGTCATCAAATAAAAAATAATAAACTATGTTCCTATATGTAAAATAGTACTGAACAACAATATTCTAAAAAAAAGGGAGAGGAGAATATGGTGAGCTTGAGAGAAGAACTGTTAGGTTAATTGTTTGGCTTTGGAGAAAATGTAGAATTTTGGGCAGAAAAAGGAGATTCTAAAATCAAATTACTTTGTAATTATAGGAACGGGTAACCAAAGGAGGTGTTAAGAATAGAACTAACGGTAGTGATGTCTAACATAATTTTTATTTTCGGATTTTTTTTTCAGTTTTGAATACCTAAAAGAATATTTAATATTTAGTATATTGTTTAAGTTATTGTTTCCTTCAACTATTTGAATTGGTTGTCAATTTAGACTTGCTTTTTAGAAACTCCAAGTGTTGGTCTTTGTTTTGAGATCTAACCTTCAAATTTTATTATAATCAATACATAAGTCACATTTTAACAAAACGGACTCATTATTTCATCATTTCCACCACTCGCCCCCAGCACCCTGGTTGGTGGTGGGTGACGCGGGGGATGGGGGCAGGGGCAGAGAAAAAGAAAAAAAAATAACTTTCACACAGCCCGCTTGTTACAGTGTAGGAGCATGTTGTGTGGGACTTTTTTGTCCCCTCTCAGTAGGGGAGGGGCGCATTTTGGGAATATAAAGAATTGGATAGCCCGCTGGTTGCAGAACCTGGCAAGAAAAGGATGTGGTCTCAATCGTTCGCGATCTTCAGCTGATGGCTGGATCATAGCTAAATAAATAGCGTTTTATCAAACGCACAAAATGGATCAGCCCCCATATATATATATATGTGTGTGTGTGTGTGTGTGTGTGTGTGTGTGCGCCCGCGCGCACTTGTATACATAAGAGGGCTGGAGGGGGGGGGGGGGGTGATCCCCATATAGCATTTGATAAAACGCTAGGTGTTATTCAAAAAGTGATCTAACCATTTGCTGAACATTGCGGACAGCTGAGATCATACTTTTTTCGCTCAAAATCTCGTCAGCCCTCTTGTTGCAAGAGTGGGCTAACAATTTTATACTACTTATAAAAGTATGTATCTTGTAAATCATTTTATTCTCTTTTTGTCCTTCGTTAATTACTCTAATAACAATCTTACCCTTTCATAAATACTATTATTAATTACTAAGTTTGTAATCGTTTCCGGTTTTATCCTCCATTAGTTATTCCAATGACAACCTTACCCTACCTTAATTATTTTTTTGTAATGCATTTAATGAACATTAGGTCATAAATTTAATCTAAACCTACATTTACACATTGGGAGACAAAATATATTTATATATATGTATGTGTACAATATATATATATATATATATATATATATATATATATATATAGGGGGCCGATCCACACCCACCGGTGGGAAAATAAAGATTTATCCACCGAATCGCTGCTAAGAGCAGCGATTGCACAAAAAGCAAATAAATCCAATCGCAAGAAAGAGTTGCGATTGGAATCATTGGAAAAAAATGCCAATCGCAACTCTTTCTTGCGATTGGAATGATTGAAAAAAAAAACAATCATTCCAATCGCAACAAAGAGTTGCGATTGGAATCATTGCACAAAAATGCCAATCGCAACTCTTTGTTGCGATTGCTTTTGTCCTTTTTTTTGTCCTTTTTTCTCCCCCACCCCTCCTCCCCCCACCCCCCACCCCTCCTCCGGTCAACCTTCCTCCCCCCCCCCCCCCCCCGTGGCCCCCACCCTTCGGGCATGTCTTTTTTCCCCCGAAAGAGAAAGACAAGGCGCCACCCTATTGTCCTTTCCCCCACCCCCATTGTCCTTTCCCCCACCCGTGATGCCCTCTTTCCCCCGTGATGACCCCTTCCCCCCACGCGTCATTTCCCCCCCTCCCCCCACCCCCACGTGTCATTTCCCCCTCCCCCCACCCTACTGCTCACGCACGGGTTTCCTACAAGAAAGTGTCTTCTTTCTTCCTTTTCTCTCTATAAAATCCCCCTCCCCGAACCACAATTTAAACAATCTCCTCATTCTCCATATCTCACCTACATAATCTCCACAACAATACAAACAAAAAAAATTTACGCTAGAAGATCGGTGGATTTTTCGTCATTCTTTTCAAGTCAAAACAAGTAAGTATTTTGAATTTTCTTATAATTCAATGTTAATTTCAAATTGTTCTTACCAATTGATTGTTTAAATTGTGTTACGCTTAAATTGTTCTTACCATAGTCTAAAATTCGTGTTTAGGGCGTCAAAATTACGTTTTTACAAATCGGGGTATTACATTCGAAAGATTCGAAAATAGCGATTTTTTAGGGCGTCAAAATTAGGATTTTTCATGAATTTATAAAAAATAGCTAGAGCTAGATTTTGCCAAAGTAGCAAAAAAAGACCCTAGTTATTTTTAAAAGATCTGTATCAGGTAAAACTTTCAGATTTTTCCAAAGACTGGAAAGGGGTTAACTGATACGCGCAACCTTGTAACTTCGCAGTGTAATTTAAAATATCAAGCTAGCGCGATTTCGCGCGAAACTTTTTTGAGAACTCTAGGATGCTGGGAAGTTCCCTTCCCCAGGAATTCGGGCCATTCCGAAGCCGTTAGCAATTTTTTTGCCGAACGGGCTTTTACGCGCTCGATCCAGACACCGGTTCGGGATTTTTGGGCGAAAAATCCGTAAAATACTTTTTACATCACGAATCAGTTCAGGAACCTTAAAATAGCATCTTCAAGCACTTTTGAGATTTTTCCTGATGCCAGGGGGCATTTTGGTAGTTCGCCGCCCCGCGAGGGGTATTTTGGTAATTTTACGGTGTCAAGTTTTTCAAACGACTTTTCAGTCCAGAAATGTAAGCAAAGCACCTGAAAGGCTGATTTGAAGCCGATTCGCGGGGCGTTGGGGTCGCTAAAGGTGAAAACTTAATTAGATAGTTTTTCACGAATTTATAAAAAATAGCTAGAGCTAGATTTTGCCAAAGTGCAAAAAAGAGACCCTAGTTATTTCTAAAATATACGTATCAGGTAAAAATTTCAGATTTTTTCAAAGATTGGAAAGGGATTAACTGATACGCACTACCTTGTAACTTCGCAGTGTAATTTAAAATATCAAGCTAGCGCGATTTCGCGCGAAACTTTTTTGAGAACCCTAGGATGCTGGGAAGTTCCATTCCCCAGGAATTCGGGCCATTCCGAAGCCGTTAGCAATTTTTTGTCGAACGGGCTTTTACGCTCTCGATCCGGACACCGGTTCGGGATTTTTGGGCGAAACTTCCGTAAAATACTTTTTACATCACGAATCAGTTCAGGAACCTTAAAATAGCATCTTAAAGCACTTTTGAGATTTTTCCTGATGCCAGGGGCATTTTGGTAATTTGCCGCCCCGAGAGGGGTATTTTGGTAATTTTACGGTGTCAAGTTTTTGAAACGACTTCTCAGTCCGTAAATGTAAGCAAAGCACCTGAAAGGCTGATTTGAAGCCGATTCGCGGGGCGTTGGGGTCGCTAAAGGTGAAAACTTAATTAGACAGTTTTTCACGAATTTATAAAAAATAGCTAGAGCTAGATTTTGCCAAAGTGAAAAAAAGAGACCCTGATTATTTCTAAAAGCTACGTATCAAGTAAAAATTTCAGATTTTTCCAAAGACTGAAAATGGGTTGACTGATACGCGCAACCTTGTAACTTCGAAGTGTAATTTAAAATATCAAGCTAGCGCGATTTCGCGCGAAACTTTTTTGAGAACCCTAGGATGCTGGGAAGTTCCATTCCCCAGGCATTCGGGCCATTCCGAAGCCGTTAGCAATTTTTTTGCCGAACGGGCTTTTACGCGCTCGATTCGGACACCGGTTCGGGATTTTTGGGCGAAACTTCCGTAAAATACTTTTTACATCACGAATCAGTTCAGGAACCTTAAAATAGCATCTTAAAGCACTTTTGAGATTTTTCCTGATGCCAGGGGGCATCTTGGTAGTTCGCCGCCCCGAGAGGGGTATTTTGGTAATTTTACGGTGTCAAGTTTTTGAAACGACTTCTCAGTCCGTAAATGTAAGCAAAGCACCTGAAAGGCTGATTTGAAGCTGATTCACGGGGCGTTGGGGTCATAATGAACCCCGGGCCATTTCGGTAATTTGCCGCTCATCGGGTGCTATTTTCCTAATTTTACATTACACGAATTTCCCGAATGACTTTTAGTTCAGGAAAGGGTGTGAGACACCCGAAAAGTTATTTTAAAGTTGTGAATTAGATAAAGCTTAAAAGTCGTTCGAAAAAACTATTCAGCTTTTCTGATGCCAGGGGGCATTTTGGTAATTCGCATTCCCGAGAGGGGTATTTTCGTTACTTTGCCCCTTTCAGTTTTTCAAATGACTGCTTCGTCCAGAAATGTAAGCAAAGCACCTGAAAGGTTGTTTCGAAGCTGATTTGGGGCGTTAGGGTGATAATGAACCCCCGGAGGCATTTCGGTAATTTGCCGTTCATCGGGGGCTATTTTGGTAATTTTGCATTATACAAATTTTCCAACAATTACACTGCAAATAATTTTTATTCTTCTTTTATTTAATTCTATGACTTGTTGAGAATGATATAATTTTTATTTTTTAGATTTCAGTATAAATATGGATGCAACTGGAGGAAGCAATTTTTGTGAAGGTTCTGATCCACCTTACTTGGATCAAGTTTTTCAAACACTGGACGAAGTCGAAGCATACTACAGAGCATATTCAAAAATGATGGGTTTCGGTATTAGAACTAAGACGACTAGAAAACGGGTGAATACCGATCAAATTTGTGCAAGACTATTTGAGTGTCATAGAGGAGCACCGCATGTACCCCCGGTCGTTCAGATCAGTGACGAAGGGACAACAAGACAAAGAAAACGTGACACATTTTCGGGTACCGGCTGCAAGGCCCATGTGTATGCAGTACACCGGAAAAAAGAAAACCATTGGGTTGTGACGGGAGTGGAGTTGAGTCATAATCATCAGTTGATGACCCCCAGTAAGATTGGTCAAATTCATCAACACCGAGAAATTAGCGCGGCACACAGACAACTGATTTTTACAATGGCCGGGGCTAAAATTCCACCTTCTAAGATGATGGGGGTTTTCTCAAGCCAGGCTGGGGGGATTGACAGGTTGCGTTTCAACGAAGTAGACCTTCGAAATGAACTTCGTGCTCAGAAGAGAGAGTCTTTCGGTAGGAGTGATTCTCAAGCTACACTTGATCTCTTCAGGTGCCTTCAGAGTGAGAATTCTGGATTTTTCTACAGTATCCAACTCGATGATGAGAACCGCATTAGTACTATATTTTGGGCGGACCCCCGTTCTAGAGCTGCTTACCAAAATTTTGGGGATGTTGTGACGTTTGACACCACATACCGCACCAATAAGTACTCTATGCCTTTTGCTCCGTTCACGGGGGTGAACCACCACTATCAGTCAATCTCGTTTGGCTTTGCCCTGCTTAGGGATGAGACGGAGAAGTCATTTACGTGGTTATTTGAAACGTGGCTTCAAGCAATGTATCATATTCCTCCAAAGACCATCATCACCGACCAAGATCTGGCAATGAAAAATGCAATCGCTAAGGTCCTTCCAGATACTCACCATGGCCTGTGCACGTGGCACATAAGCAACAAATATCCCGAACGGCTTCACAATGTATATGCAAACCATCCGGAATTCAAGACTGACTTTAATACATGTGTGAAGAAATCGTTGACGGTAGACGTGTTCGAGGAGAGGTGGGCCACGTTGATGGATGACTACTATTTGCACAATCATGACTGGTTACAATCGTTGTATGCGATCAAGACACAGTGGGTCGGTGCCTACACCAAGAAGTTTTTTGCAGCCGGAATGACTACGACCTCGAGAAGCGAAGCTATGAATTCATTCTTTGATGGGTACGTAAGCCAGTCTTCAAGTATAGTGGAGTTCGTACTGGAGATGCAGAAAGCCGTTGATAGGCAATTGTACCGTGAGAGAGAAGCCGACGCGGCTACAGTTTACAGAGAAAGAGCCATACTACTCTTTTCACCTTTGGAGGCTCATGCGGCTCAAGTCTATACCAAGGAAATGTTTAGACAGTTTCAAGATGAACTACTAAAGTCGAATCAATATGGCATGACAAAGTTGCACGAGTATTCCACTAGAGATCTCAAGGTTTATGCTTTGACAAACGTGACGAATTTCGCCAATCCGTGCTCTTCGTCGACTCCGAGGAACAGAAGACATTTTACCGTGGCTAAATGTATGGACACCGGGTTGGTAAATTGCAACTGTCAATTGTTTGAGCAGAAAGGTATACTTTGTCGACACGCGTTGAGGGTTTTGAGCTCCAAGAATGCTCGTGAAATCCCTCCACAGTATATCTTGGAACGGTGGACGAAGGAAGCCAATAGAGTCCACGGTCACATTCCTTACGTGCCCAATGTTTCAGTTGATTTCGAGCAATCTGAGCCGCTGCGATATAATCACCTTTGTAACATCATGCACGGTTTATCATTGGATGCAGCGTCAACATTTGATGGGTACAGGTATCAAGTTGAAGCAGCCGCACGGGATAAGGCTAAGCATGCACAGTTTAGGATGGCTGATCCACAAAGACGGGACACTCCGACTACTCGGACGACTCCAGCCGGTAGATTCAATCGAGCCAAACAGCCAGTCATTGACGGCACTAGCATGCAAGGTGAGGAGGACGACATTTTTGATCCAATTATTTCTCAAACAAAAGGGCGAAAACGAGAAATACGCATGAAGAATCCGATTGAAAAAGAAACGGGTCAAAAAAAATTGCGAAAGTGTGCGTTGTGTAATAAGATGACTGATCATGACAAGAGAAACCATTATAAAGTGTTAGGTCTCGCACCTGGCAGTATGGTCGAGGAGGACGATGATGATGAAGAGTGTTAGGGTTAATGTTTCAGTTGTATAACGAATAACTTTTATAATGTTTAAATTTGTGATTTGGTTTGTTGAATCTTTAATTTGTGATTTGGTTTGTGGATTATTGATATTTTTGGAAGGGCCTATTCGCGCACACTTTAGCGCCCAATTCATTGCTTCCGAAAAATCTTGTAAATTTTTCGGGTTCATTGCACCTCAGGCATGCTAATTAGCCCATTCGTAAGAATTTCGGCGACAAACGAGACACGTTATTTTTTGGGTTTTCCTATGAGGGGCCTATTCGGGCACACTTTAGGGCTCAATTCATAACTTCCAAAAAATCTTGTAATTTTTTTTGTCACTTTTTTTTTGCTCATTGCACCTCAGGCACGCTAGTTAGCCCATTCGTAAGAATTTCGGCGACAAACGAGACACGTTATTTTTTGGGTTTTCCTATGAGGGGCCTATTCGGGCACACTTTAGGGCTCAATTCATAACTTCCGAAAAATCTTGTAATTTTTTTTGTCACTTTTTTTTCGCTCATTGCACCTCAGGCACGCTAGTTAGCCCATTCGTAAGAATTTAGGCGACAAACGAGACACGTTATTTTTTGGATTTTCCTATGAAGGGCCTATTCGGGCACACTTTAGGGCCCAACTCATAACTTCCGAAAAATCTTGTAATTTTTTTTGTCACTTTTTTTTCGCACAATGCCCCTTAGGCACGCTAATAGGCCATTTCTATGAATTTCGGCGAAAATCGAGACAAATAATATATTTGGTTTTCCTATAAAAGGCATATTCGCGCACACTTTATCGCCAAATTCATAGCTTGCGAAAATACATGTACATTTTTTTAAGGGGTTCTTTGCTCATTGCACCTTAGTCACGCTAGTTAGGATAATGGTAATGAAGCCATCTAGCTTCATTCTTTTTCAGCTCCCAGGCTATCCTATACCTAAACGTCAAGGCAGCCTTCCTAGTCCACGACGTATATCTGAGCACCTCCGAGCGAGCAATGTAGTCCATGTACTTGAGGACGTAAATACCGCAATCGTGACTGTTATATTGCTTTGGTCGGTCCTGTATCATCACGACCGTCCAAGGCTCTACCGTCGAGTACCTGGTGATGGATTCCTCCGAATAATCTCGGCACGCTAGCGAAAAGATAGTAGTCTGCATCCAACAATTAAAAAGATCATCAAGCCTATGTTACAATAAGAATATGCTATGTTACAATAAGAATATGCTATGAGCCTAGCAATGACCGATAAAAACTAACCACTGCAGTGATGTACTCGCTATACATCTGTGCCAGCGATCGCCCAGGAGAGTCCTCCCTTAGGCTATCGTATATGTTGACCTGTCTGTTCGCTGGATGGAGAACTAATAGGAACCAGTGGTTTTCATGATGGCAAGGTATCATGACAAGGTTCGCATCGGCAGCGTGACATTGGTAGTCTGCGTTCAACAGGCCTAATACGTTTCCAGATGGTTTCCAGTTACCCTTGCCTGCCCCTCGCCTCCTCCATTCTGTGAACTCCCTCATGCTGGTCACCATTAATGTGACAAAGTAAGTGGGATGCATGTTAATCTTCAAACCTTCGCCCTGGTTATAACGTAGCTCTCTAATCCGGAGCAGATCTATATAAGCGTTCATGACGAAATTTGAAATATCTGTCTCCGGTGCCAACATTCTGACATCCGCGTGACCTAGCAATGTTCCAAGAGGAAAGTCTGTTGAATCGACAGGCTCAGGCCCGAAGTAGTGCCGGTCGATCCAATCCCGCTTGTTCGGCCTCAATGGCTTTGTCGCTTGTCCTTTATCCGACCGGTTGCTTGGGCGCGAGGCCTGGATTCCTACTTGGGTGACCTGACTCTGGCGCTGAGAGTCGTACGTGTCAGGAGGCAAGCGACTAGACGGCTCCCAGAATTCCCTCTGGGGCAAAGACGCGTCAGGAGGCAAACGACTAGACAGCTCCCACACCACACTATGGGGCACAGAGTCGTACGCGTCAGGGGTTCTTTGACGAGACGGCTCCCACACCACACTCTGGGGCACATAGTCGTACGCGTCAGGAGGCAAGCGACTAGACGGCTCCCCCAGGCCCTGACTCTGGGGCTGAGAGCCGTACGCGTCAGGAGGCAAGCGACTAGACGGCTCCCCTTGGTAACCCCGGTACGCAACACTAAAGTTGTGAAGATCAGTCTTGTACCTCTCAATGGAGCTCTTGAGACTGTCAGGCGCATGCGCGACATACCAGTCAAACCGCTCGAGCTGCTTGAACACCTCAGTGCCCTGGTCAACCTAAAAAACATGCATAGAAAAATCACCGTCATCATTTCAGGCATGGTCGAGAAGGTGCGCAAATAAATATTGAAACAACACTAGGTTGACTTACAATGCTCAATGCCCAGAACTGGTCATACACCTCACGTGGTGCATACGATTTGGTCCTCACTTGGGAAGGGCGAGTCACCCTCGTGCGCGTCACCTTGAGAAACCACTGCAGGTACTCCTCAGTACTGGTGCCGTCGTCCTTGAGCGATACAAGGCTACCATACGTTTCTTGCCAAGTATTCCACTGTTGCACCTCGTCGCTCAGCAAATTAAAGGCATCAGGCACCTCAAAATTCGGACCTCGACCGCTCCTGTATCTCCGCATGTGTACAGCGGGTTTTGGTATCCCTTGTAGACAGCCAACTTGTTTCATAGCTCGATCGGGCATCTGAAACTCACATACTTCGAAGTGAATAAGTGGCACCCGAACCAAACCTGCCAGCACGTACGACACCGGAAGTTGCCAACACAACTCATCCAACCGATGCATCACCTTCCCATATGGCTGCCACGTCACCTGGGATGCATCCATCATATCTAGTTCCCCCCGATAGAACATTAGATGGTGGTGAGGGTCTACCTGTCTCCTCCGTTTAGTCGTAGGCCACCAGGCCCACACCCTAGGCCACGTCTCATCGGAATCAGCTACGGGCTGTGGACGACCCCGTGGGTAGCCTCTCGTAAGACCAAACCTGTGAACGCAAACATTATATGGAATTAGTAATTAATCACGAATATATTGACACGTCAACCAAGAATATTGGACAAAAATGTCAAACCTGTAATAGAGTGATGCAGGCGGCAATATTTTTAGCACCCTTTCTCGTAGCTTTGTGCAATGCTCGATATAGGTGCGCAAGGACAACTGAACCCCACGAATACGAGTATACCTCCTCAAGATCCTCCAAGAACACCATATACTTCGGATGCACCGTGTTTTTTTTGGCGTCGGAAGTAGTATAGATCCAGTAATATACAAAAGGAATGCCTTCGTATACGTCACCAAATCATGAGGAGTGTATTCATCCGGTAGCTCGCCGTACTGCTCTCTCAGCCATTTAAGTTTTATGTCGTTGGTTGTAAGAGCGTCCCTCGAAATTCCCGGAAAATACTGCCTAGCCATCGTCGCTATGGATGCAGACGTTTTACTCGAAGTAATGGGTCTGCCGTGACATGGGATTCCAAGTATAAATCCGACGTCCTCTAATGTAATAGTCATTTCACCAAACCGAAAGTGAAATGAGTTCGTCTCGCCCCTCCATCGTTCAACTAGAGCGGATATAAGGCAATCGTCGTGCCGAGACCAATTCCCGCAATCGGTGAACACGGTCAAATTTTGACGGTGTAATAGTTGTATTTGTTCCTCGTTCAGTACCCACTCGTCGAGGTGACTTGTGCTTTGAATTGTTTCCAAAATACCCCTATCGACACCGTCAAATACGTCCCTCGCGACGTGGTCATCGTCATCGTATAGGATTGATGTATCATGAGGTCCAGGGTTGAAATCCATATCTGTAAGAACAAAATATAATCGTAAACCAACTTAGCGTCCATAATATTTACATTCCAAAACTGTAACTGAATCGTTAACCTAGCTTACCAACGCATTAGCAATAGTCATTAAATCATTATTTTAATGTATTAAAACCATTCCTCACTTCCCACCACTCCGAACGCTTAATAACGCTAGTTCCCTGAAATTTAGCGCCAACGTGGTTATTTAGCAATATCCCCCCCCCCCCCCCCGATGGCCTCTACACCCCCAACACCTCAAAACCGCTTTTAAACCACTTTTTAAATGTATTACATCAATTATATACCAAATATTTCCTCAGAATATTTTAAGGGGAAAAGTTACCAAAACACCCCCAACTTATGTAAAATACCCTGTGGCAGTCATCGCTCCAACAAAAATCTCATTCACAACTTTAAAATAACTTTTCGGGCGTCTCACACCCTTTCATGAACTAAAAGTCATTAGGGAAATTCGTGTAATGTAAAATTAGGAAAATAGCCCCCGATGAGCGGCAAATTACCGAAATGGCCCGGGGTTCATTAGGACCCCAACGCCCCGCGAATCGACTTCAAATCAGCCTTTCAGGTGCTTTGCTTACATTTACGGACTGAAAAGTCGTTTGAAAAACTTGACACCGTAAAATTACCAAAATACCCCTCGCGGGGCGGCGAACTACCAAAATGCCCCCTGGCATCAGGAAAAATCTCAAAAGTGCTTTAAGATGCTATTTTAAGGTTCCTGAACTGATTCGTGATGTAAAAAGTATTTTACGGATTTTTCGCCCAAAAATCCCGAACCGGTGTCCGGATCGAGCGCGTAAAAGCCCGTTCGGCAAAAAAATTGCTAACGGCTTCGGAATGGCCCGAATTCCTGGGGAAGGGAACTTCCCAGCATCCTAGGGTTCTCAAAAAAGTTTCGCGCGAAATCGCGCTAGCTTGATATTTTAAATTACACTGCGAAGTTACAAGGTTGCGCGTATCAGTTAACCCCTTTCCAGTCTTTGGAAAAATCTGAAATTTTTACCTGATACGTATCTTTTAGAAATAACGAGGGTCTCTTTTTTGCACTTTGGAAAAATCTAGCTCTAACTGTTTTTTATAAATTCGTGAAAAACTGTCTAATTAAGTTTTCACCTTTAGCGACCCCAATGCCCCGCGAATCGGCTTCAAATCAACCTTTCAGGTGCTTTGCTTACATTTACGGACTGAAAAGTCGTTTGAAAAACTTGACACCGTAAAATTACCAAAATACCCTTCGCGGGGCGGCGAACTACCAAAATGCCCCCTGGCATCAGGAAAAATCTCAAAAGTGCTTTAATCGATCAGTTCACTAAGTGCTTTAATCTATGCCTTTTGGTAAGACGTTTGTGCAGTATGTGGTGTCAAACGTCACAACATCCCCAAAATTTTGGTAAGAAGCTTCCGGAACGTTAACGCTCAATCGATCAGTTCACTAAGATAATAATTCCTCAATTCAACCAAATAATATAAATCTGTCAGAGCAACTAAACCATGAATCAAACCAAACTCTCAGCTGACTGATTTAAAATGAATGTCAAATCTTAGTCTATAGAAATCATAATAATATTATTCGCCCACGCAGGGGTTCTAATGGACAATACAATAATCTAATTCCTTTGTTTTTGCTCGCTCGGCTCTAATCCATATTCAGGTAAGCTACTGCTGGCTGTCACCTGCGAAAAGGAAGTCAAAGGGGAGTGAGCCTTTGAGAGCTCAGTAAGGTCGCACAAAGATTTAAAATCACAAAACGATTCAGACGATTTTTCATATAAAACTTTTGAAGAGTATTTTCAATGAAATACAACACTTAGACAAAGATGAACAAAACGAACGATTTTACATTCAAGTCCAATAACAACTTTTTGAGGGATTTTGCTTTCGATGAAATCACTACAATACGATATAAACATAGGGATGAGTATTCAACTCAATCCCTTAAATAATAGGCATTTGAAACACTTCGGATATAATATAGCATGAGTGGATAATATTCAAAACAGTTCAAGTGTAATAAAGTATAAAGAGGAAACATTGAACATGAGCAGTACAGAAGCAAAGCCGTCCCTAATGACCTACTATATGGCCAGAGCGAAGCAAAGGAAGAGATCGCACCGTCTTCCAACGCTTGTATTATCCGGGTTCCTTTTGTTCTTTATTAAAGAGAATCTTCAGTTTCAAATGAAGTTCAAGTTCCTTCCCCTTGTCGATTTTTTCTTGTTGCTTACGCCTTACGCCCCTGCTACGAACAAAGCTTCTGGTGGGTGTTATTGATGCCCCGGATCTCTCCATCATCCCACTTACAATTCATTCTGTGTTTGAAGCTTTATAGCTAGCCTTTATCAAATCGCTACGAATCTTCTTCTTTCTTAGGTGGGGGCAGGTTCTCGATCGCTTTACATATGCATATGTACACTGACTAGTCCATCTAGGTACTAGTTAAACCCATCCAACAGACCATCCTTATAACGCCAACAATACAGACCATCCTTATGGCTCCCAAGTTACTAACTCATGTCAACATTGAGAAGTAATAAATAGAATTCAAAAATGCTTTACGATGATCAATCAATAAACATATCAAATGAACAATGGATTCCAAGATAAGACGAAACAAAATTCCAAACGATCGCTATAAGGCTCAATTTAGGGTTTCATGGACAACTTAAAAACATTTTTATATCAATCAACAAAAATCAACATTTGATCTAGTTTTTAAAACTGTTGTTATAAGCATTTGAAAACAGAATAATGAAATAGGGTTCGGATAGAATTCCTTACCAAGCTATGCGATGCTACCAACCTCGATTAATATTTTCTAAATAAACCTAGATCGGCAAATCCATATGTTAGAACACAATCTATGCTACATTACTATAAACCTAATACCGACTACCCACCACGTGCTCACTTTTAATCCCAAAATAGCGCGACTCTAAACGGTTCTCGCACACGGCCAACCTAACCGAAAATCCTCTACACTCCTTAACGTGTACCGGCACTCTAAAATTTATATAATTAACTCTAAAACACTTTTATGGCTTAAATCATTAATAAAAGTTAAAATATGAATTTTCTGAATTTTTGAATTAAAATAATTTCTTTAAATGCAATAAAAACCCATAAATTGCCAAAATTTCTTCTAGCAGAAAATAAAGTCCCATAATTTTTGTAAGAGCTTTAAAATATGTATAAAAATCATATAAATTTGAATCAGAAATTAAAAACCATTAAAACTAATTTTCAAATATTTGTTTTGCTAAAACTAATGCGATATGGAAAACCATAGCAATTCAACCCCAAAAATTATCAAAATTTTACTGAGTCTTACTTATACTATAAAAACATTACTATAATTTTTCCCAAAGCATTTTCAGGGTTTAAAGACTCCAAAAGATTTTTACAATTCTGAAATTGCAGAAATTATAATTAATACACACGATATCAGAAAATTATGAAATTTTCACAGAAATTGTAATATTGTACTGAGAATAATCCTGTAAATTTTCAGAATTTTTGAAGAATCGTACAATACCAACCGCAACTCTTTGTTGCGGTTGGGCATTATTTGGGCATGGACTTGGTCAACAATTGCGGTTTCGGTGGTTTCGGTCAATCAACAGTGGTTTCGGTCAATGGTTTCGGTCAACAATTGCGGTTTCGGTGGTTTCGGTCAATGGTTTCGGTCAATCAACATTTTTTTGTCAGAAAAATTCCAACCGCAACACTTTGTTGCGGTTGGTCTTTGTTTATTTTTGTGCAATCGCTGCTCTTTGCAGCGGTTCGGTGGAGAATTTCTTATTTTCCCACCGGTAGACAGGGATCGGCCCCCTATATGTATATATATATATATGGGAGCTGATCCATTGACAGCGCTGGCAAATGGAGTTAAGTTGCCAACGCGATCTGGCCGTCCATGCGCGATCTGTGGACGGTCCAGATCTCTTTTTTGCGTTTTTTTTTAAGTACGTCCGCTACATTATGTAGCGGACGATTTTTTGACAAAATTGCCCTCAACCGCCGATTACAGCAGTGGTCCGGTACATAATGTAACGGATTACATTTATTAAAAAAAAAAAACCATTCCCTCTTTCATCTCTCTTTTCTGTCTGGACTCAAATCTGCCAACATGCATTCTCTCTCTTTCATCTCACTCTCTTTCTCTCTGGACTCAGATCTGCTGCCATCAATTCTTCAGCCCCGTTGCCGCCATGAATTCACTGTTTCTGCCATGAATTCTTCTGAGTGGTCATCGGCCCCGTTTCCGCCATGAACTGTGTTGGGTATTGCTGACGACTTTGAATCCCAAAACAGATCTGGATCGTTCTTAGTTCTGACTCTGGAAGGCAACTTCAAGGATATCCGTGGGTAGAAAATCTTTGTAGTTAAGAAAATTTTGAGACAGATCTGGATTTAAGTTTAGTCTTGCCGTTAAGAAAATCCTTGAGACAGATCTGGATCAACCAAGGCCAAATTTTGGCCTACACAGATTTTGAAGCCCAACCCAAATGGAAAGAACGAGGCCAGATGCTTCTGAGGCTCAGAAAACCTCATTGAATTGATTACTCATTGGCATATTCTCCCCATATCTCAGTGTCATGCTGAACAGCAGTTAGTGCCAAGTAGAATTCTGTCTTTGCAGGAATGTCAAGGCTTCCCAACTTGACATTCTCGGATGTTTGCCTAGTTAGCATCACAATTGGAGGGTAAAGCCAAAGTGTTTCATTTATGATCATGCTCACCTGTAAGAAAAAGTAGATGGAACACTTGAAGATCAATCCCCCTTGTTCGAATTGTGTAGCCTAAACGGAAAATTGAACTTACAAGCATGAAGTCACTCAAGTTCTCTGCAGAAGGGTGCTCACTGCCTTTGCAAATCCGAGAAACTTCTATTTCGTCCGCTACATTATGTAGCGGACGAACACATCACTTTAGTTGATGACCTGGTCCAGAAAACACCGCTCAACGGTTAGCCAAACGTCAAGAGAGGAAGAGATATAAAGGGATATAGTTTATCAAGGTTGATGAGTCTTTATGTCGGCAAAATAAATATACAGAATACTTTGCTATAGCAAAAAGGGTAAAAGATACATGACTAAGAAGGGGTGTTGGCGGCTCCCAAGGTAAGCTATACAATGGCAAGTATTCTGTACAATGGTGAGCGGTGTTTTCTGGACCAGTCTACTGCAAAAGAACTCCAATTGAAATTGCAATTACAATCTTCTAAGAAAGGTACTCAGCTTACGGCCACTTCGCTCTCTTATGGCTCTTGTTAATTCCTTAGCGGTGACTAACTCACCAGTATCATATTACAATATTGTAATCTATGCTCTTGCCAGTCTTTCATCGGAATATGACCTCCGCACCAACTCTAATTACATTCTCTCCTTTAATGACCTCCGCAGTCCGCACCAAGTTGCTCTTTCAAGAGCAACGTCTTAAGTAGCTTCATGGCAACCTTCATGGTGATACTCCTGCTGCCTTTATTGCTGATCAGCGTGGCCGTGGCTGCGCCTTCGGACGTCATCCCGGTGGCGGTCGTAGCCCCCACGGATGTGGGTATGCTAGCCGTGTCTCCGATGATCACAGAAAAGCACTTGATGTCCAGATTACACGAAAATTTGGTGGGCATTGTGTTGGTAATCGGTTTGATACTCGTTCAGGTTCTTGGTCTTCTTCTCGGTTTAGACCTCTAGCAACTTCATACGCAGGTGGTGGTCGCGGCTTGCTTCCGATTCCTGTTCTTGGTCATCCTATGGGCTCTTCGTTCCTGCCGTCAACCCAGCGACCAGTCCGGTATGTTCACCGGCAGCGACGACGCCGTCCCCCCGACCACCGCCTCAGCCCTCTTCACCGCTGCCAGTGGCTTCTTCCTCGAACTCACCACCGGTTTCCTGTAGTTCGGCGAGACGCCGCCGCCGCCGACCGAGCTCCACACGTCCGATTCGTCGAGCTCCAAGCCCGAGTCTAGCCCGACGAAAAGAAAAGAAAAGCACAGATGAAGAGAATTGATTCGGTTGTTGAAGATGAAGCAAAGGAGGAATGGGGGAGTGGAGTGGGGACAGCGAGAGAGAGAGAGAGAAAGAGAGATAGTCAGAATATAAATGAGAAAGAAAGGACAGAGAAAGAGAGTCAGAAAGTCCGCTACATTATGTAGCGGACAAGTTTTCAGAGAGTATTTTTATCAAAAAATTATCCGCTACATAATGTAGCGGACAGATTTAAAAAAAAGTCAGAACAGTAGTCTCGATAGTCCGCTACATAATGTAGCGGATGGGCACAAAGGGTATTTTTGTCAAAAAAAGTCAAAAAATTGTCCGCTACATAATGTAGCGGACGTACTTAAAAAAACGCAAAAAAAAAAGATCTGGGCCGCCCATCTTTCGGGATGGACGGCCAGATCGCGCTGGCAAGATGTCCTATTTTGCCAGCGCTGTCAAGGGATCAGCTCCCTATATATATATATATATATATATATATATATATATAGGGAGCTGATCCCTTGACAGCGCTGGCAAAATAGGACATCTTGCCAGCGCGATCTGGCCGTCCATCCCGAAAGATGGATGGCCCAGATCTTTTTTTTTGCGTTTTTTTAAGTCTGTCCGCTACATTATGTAGCGGACTATTTTTTGCATTTTTTTGACAATAATACCCTCCGAGTCCGTCCGCTACATAATGTAGCGGACAAGTTTTCTGACTTTTTTTCTCTTTCTGTCATTAATGTTGTGACTTTTTTTTCTTTTTCTTTCTCTCCTTTCTCTCATCCGCTACATAATGTAGCGGACTAATTTTCTCATATTTTTTTTCTCTCTCTCTCCCTTCATTAATGCTCTGACTCTTCTCTCTCTCTTTCCCTCTCTCTCTCCTGGCAGAGCACCTTCCGTCACTGCGAATGTAGTGGGTTTTTGGAACTGAGAATGAATGGGAGGATAGAAATAGAAAAAGGGTTGAAAGAGACAAATAAAGGGAGGAGAGAGAAAGGGAAACGCAAGAGCTGGGCAGTGGAGGGCAGTGGATGGAGTAGGGAATATGCTGTGAATTTGGTTTTGATTTTGTAAATCTTGAACTGCAAAGTTTGTTTTTACTTCCAAATACTACTCTGTTTTTGGGCACCTGGGTTTATATGGTAAATAAATGCAGCTGCCTTCCACCCTGGATTTTGTTTGTTCAAAGTCATTTCTCCTGGTCCTTTTTAGTAAGGCAGTGGTCTTCCTCTTCATAACCTTCCAACGCACAGCACTACCGGCACGGCGACGGCGCCACCTCCACCGTCCCGCCAATGTGAAATCTTCGTGTTTCGTTTTGTTGGGTTTGGGTCTACCACCTCTCGGCCTTCATACCCTGCTCAGGAACACTAAAGCCAAATCACACCATCACGTACAGTCCACACACACACACCCACAAATTGCACCACTGCAACCCCGTTAAAGCCAAGGCCACCGTAACAACTCACGGCACCCCATTTCACGCTGCTGCCGCCTCAACCTCATGGCAGGCCCCTATTCATCGCGAGCCACTACTGCATCTTTTTCCCTATTTTCTCTCTTGACCAACAATGGCACCGCCACCATATCCTCTACGACCCACTACCATGGCACCCGTGACCGTCGCCTTCTTGCGTCGTAGTTGCCACTTTGCATGTATGGGAGATGGTAGTCCAGAGAGAGCTGGACCGACGAAGAAGAAGGCAGCAATATGGAGGGAGCCTGCCGCAAGGTGCTCTGCCAGGAGAGAGAGAGAGAGAGAGAGAGAGAGAAGAGTCAGAGCATTAATGAAGGGAGAGAGAGAGAGAGAGAGAGAAAAAGATATGAGAAAATTAGTCCGCTACATTATGTAGCGGATGAGAGAAAGGAGAAAAAATTAGTCCGCTACATTATGTAGCGGATGAGAGAAAAAGTCACAACATTAATGACAGAAAGAGAAAAAAAGTCAGAAAACTTGTCCGCTACATTATGTAGCGGACGGACTCGGAGGGTATTATTGTCAAAAAAATGCAAAAAATAGTCCGCTACATAATGTAGCGGACGGACTTAAAAAAACGCAAAAAAAAAGATCTGGGCCGTCCATCTTTCGGGATGGACGGCTAGATCGCGCTGGCAAAATGTCCTATTTTGCCAGCGCTGTCAAGGGATCAGCTCCCATATATATATATATGTATATGTATATATATATATATATAGCTGACGTTGATAGCGCTAGCAAAATAGGAGAAGTTGCAAACGCGATCTGGTCGTCCATCCTGAATGGATAGACGGCCCCGATCTTTTTTTTTCAAAGGTTGTCAGCCGTCTGATACACTATGTAGTGGACGAAAGTTTTTACCAAATTGCCCCTCAACCCTCGTCCGCTACACTGTGTAGCGGACGACTTTTTGACCCTGACAGCCATCAGTCAAAAAGTAGTCTGTTACACTGTATAGCAGACGACTTTTTTTCTGACACACATCAAATTAATTCTGGACACATGTCACATCATGTCCCCCAGACTGTCCGCCGTACAGTATCGCAGACGACTTGGCAGCTATACCCCAAAGTTCCCTAATCTCCGCTTTTTTTGCATTTTCATCTCCTTAGTCTTCACTTGCTTCCATTTTCAGCTTCCTTCAAGTTTCGAGTAACACTTGCTTCAAGCTTCACTCAAGCAAAATAAGTTTGTGAATTGTGAAGTTTTCTTTATGGATTGAACTATAAAGTTTAATTTATTTTTTTTGGATGGATATATAGATTTTTTTTGGGTTTATGTTTGTTGGGATTCATCAGTCTATTCATCAAAATAATTTTAATTTGTGATGTTCAAGAAATTAATTTGTTAACTTCAAAAATATTTATTATATTTAAATTCAAATTTTTTGAGATTCGTTAATTTCAAAAAGTTTATTATAGTTAGATTCGAACTTTTGAGATTATGTTTGGTCTATTTGTCATGCTAAATTGGTCTATTTATCAAAGTAATTTTAATTTGATATGTTCAAAAAATGCCATTTGATAGTTAAGCGTAATCTATCTCTACATAGGTCTTGTTTCACAATGTCCGATTTCGTGTCGAGCTCCAACACACATGTAGATGCAAGTGATCCGTATCTAGGACAAACATTTCAAACATTGGAAGAAGCAGAAGAATGTTTTCGAGCGTATTCATTGAGGGTTGGTTTTGGCATTAGAATAAAGACTACAAGAACAAGCAACATAACAAAAATATATGCACTCGCTTATACGAGTGTCATAGAGGCAGACACCCAGTGCAAAATGAGACACTCGTAGGTAATGATGACAGTGATGATGAAATAGGATATGCGCGGAGAAAATAGGACTGCTTTGCGTGCACGAATTGTCAGGTCAAGATGTTCGTAAGCCATAAACCCAAGCAAGATCATTGGCTTATTACTAGCTTGGAATTGGAACACAATCACCCATTAGTAACCCCTTCTAAGGTGAGTCAGATGCATCAACACAAGAAGATGGGTAAGGTCGCAAGGAGCCTAATTCACACAATGAGCAATGCACGGCTAAGACCTACCGACATGATTAATGTTCTTGCTGAACAGGCTGGGGGAATTCAGAATCTAAACTTTAACACGGCAGACATTCGTAACGCGATCCGAACTCAAAGACAAGCCGCGTATGACCTCAATGATGCTCAATCCACAATGAGCCTATTGAAGTGGATGCAGATGAAGGACCGCAGTTTAACTTCAATTATAAACTTGACGATGAGCATCGAGTTAGCACAATTTTTGGGTCAACAGTCGTTCGAGGTTTGCTTATAAGCATTTTAGGGATGTCGTGACTTTCGACACCATATACTGTACCAACAAGTACTTGATGTCATTCGCTCCTTTCACATGCGTCAATCATCATTATTACTCCATCATATTCAGGTTCGCCTTGTTAAGGGACAAGAGCGAGAGTTCTTTTGTATGGTTGTTTAGGATGTGGCTGGAAGCCATGAACAACAAAGCACCCAAAGTTATCATCATCGATCAAGATTTGGTGATGCCAAGGAAAGTGGGTTCGCAGTCGACGTGGAGGTGCCACAAGGAATGCAGTCTGAGTCAGATGCCAAGTATGTTGATGTGGGACACAACAAGGGTGGAGCAAGGGCAGAGACCAAGGGCTTCCCAGACAGAGCCTGAGGGTGACAGTGCTGCGAGGGCGATAGCGCATGATGAATATACGACGACATTCACAGTCCGATGCTTAGATTCAGAGTTAGGGTCCTGTATGTTTTTCTCTCTAGGATTCTAGAGTGAGAAAGTTAAAATGTGAGAGTATCGTCTCCCGAATGAATTCTCAAAACCTCTATTTATAGAGGTTGAGATGATGATGTCATCAACCGACACGTGGCACCTCCAGGGAGTGACACGTCACCAAGTGGTCCACAAGTGTCGGTGCTCCACGGACTATCGGATCGCATATTCAACCGGCCTGCTCCTCACAGCGTCACTCTGTCTGTCTGGAAAGACTGGCTCCCACAGCGTTAGTGTGGCCAGAGAACCCCCTTGATCTAGCCTCCAATCGAAGCCCTTGTAAAGTCCCACAGGCCTGACAGCGGTGGGGAAGACCCGACGCCCAACTGCCAGGCGAACTAGGCGCGATGCCCTCCGAAGACCTGCTCCCGGAGATAGTGTCCCGAAGGAGTCGCCTATCCCCGCGGGTGAGTCCTTGTGCCGGAGCACTCGGAGAGCGTCAAGGTAGCATCCCGGAGGACCCGTCTACCCGACTGGCCGAAGTACTATCCCGGAGGAGTCATCTACCGGGCAGAAGGGGAGTTGAAAAGCTCCCTGGTGGAGATAGTGTCCCGGAGGAGTCGCCTATCCCCGCGGATAATTCCTTGTGCCGGAGCACTCGGAGCGCGTCAAGGTAGCATCCCGGAGGAGCCGTCTACCTGGCGGAAGGTGAGTTAAAAAGCTCACTGGCGGAGATAGTGTCCCGGAGGAGTCGCCTATCCCCGTGGGTGAGTCCTTGTGCCGAAGCACTCGGTGTGCGTCAAGGTGGCATCCCGGAGGAGCCGTCTACCTGGCGAAAGGGGAATTGAAAAGCTCCCTGGAGGAGATAGTGTCCCAGAGGAGTCGCATATCCCCGCGGGTGCTGCGCACTCTGGAGAGTGGGTCGAAGCATGTTCCACGACCAAGGCAAGGTGCGCATGGTGTGGTGAATGAGTGTGGTGCCTAGGGGGCATGTAACATGATTGTGGCGCATGGGCGCGACGGAGTGAGTAAGGTGCCGAGGGCACGTCTGTGTTAGTGGTGCGGCGCATGGGCGCAGCAGAATGCGTATGGTGCCGGGGGCACTGTAGTGTGACAGAGAGCCTGGGGGCATGACTGTATTAGCGCCGCGGTGCATGGGCGCGGCGGATTGTTGGAGTGCGGCGCCCAGACGCCGGCGATGGGGGTCGCGGAGACGACGTCCGGGTGATGGATGATGAGCGTCGCGGAGTTGGGGCGCGGGCAACGTTTGGACGACGGGCGACGGGGGTCGCAGAGATGACGTCCGGGTCGTGGAGTGACGTCTGTGCGACGGGGTCACGGAGTGACATCCGGGCGACGGATGACGAGGGTCACGGACGATGTAAGGCCCCTTGAAGAGAAGTGAAGGTGTTAAGTATGGAGGCCAAAGGCCAACCCTTAGGGGGAGGCCAAGGCCAACCCCAAGGGGAGGCCGAGGCCGACCCCATGGGGAAGGCCGAGGCCGAGGCCAACCCCAAGGGGAACGCCAAGGCTGACTTCCTTGGGCAAGTGCCATGGCGCGTCGACGGACGATGCGTGAAGTGCGACGGTTGAAGCATGATGAGGCGTCGCGCAAAAATGAGTTTCTTGAACGTGCACGTGACTTGAGCGTGCATGCTTTGACCGGTTGTGAGCGTTGAATATTGACTGTTGCTTGTACGGATGTGTTATGCAAAATGGGACCCCAGTGGGCCTTTGGGTGCGACCAGAATAGGTTGGGAACATTTGGCAATGAAAAAGGCTATTGCTACCGTCTTCTTAGATACCCGACATAACTTGTGCACTTGGTACATAAGCAACAAATACCCTGAACGTTTGCATCACATGTATGGAAGGTATCCATACTTTAAATATGATTTTGACAAGTGCATTAACAAGTCGTTATCGATTGAGAAATTTGAGGAGAAGTGGGAAAAGCTTGTTGTGGATTACTCATTGCAAGACAACGAGTGGCTCTAGCACTTGTATGAGCTCGAAGAGCAATGGATTGGCGTTTACACGAAGAGGTATTTTTCTGCGGGCATGCAAACGAGGGGCAGGAGTGAATCTATGAATGCCAAGTTCGATACTTATGTGGGTAAAACTACCAATTTGAAGAGTTTCGTCACATCCGCACAAAAAGTGGTTGCCTCGCTATTCGTGAAAGAAGGGCTGCAGACTTTGCAAGCACGTACAAACAAAGGAGAAGGTTGCTTGAGACTCCACTGGAGCTAAACGGTGCAAAAGTCTATACGAAGGAGATCTTCATGCTATACCAAGTAGAGTTGCGAAAATCGAGACGATACAGTATAAACAAGGTAGCATAAAAGTCTACGCGTGAGTACAAGGTTTATTCGCTCATGAATGACCTCGTCCCTGAGAAGCTGCACGTAATGTATACGGTACGCCATGACACATTGACGGATTCAGTGACATGTGTTTGCAAGAAGTTTGAGTTCCATGACATTCTGTGTAGACACATTCTGCGGTTTTTCACCCAGAAGAATATCAGAACAATCCCCGATAAATACGTCCTGCCACGGTGGACGAAAGGTGCAAACAGGTTGCACGATACTATTGCCTTTCCGGAGCATCTGTATACTGACTTTGAAGAATCAGAGACGTTGCGGTATAATTATCTGGTGACAATGTTTACCCATTTGTCTGTAAAGGGTGCTGCTACAATGGCCGGATATAAACATCTCCTCGAGGTAGCTCAGCAGCAAGATCCCATCGTCGACCAGTTCGAATTAGTTTCAGTTAGCAATGCGGATGACACTGAGCCTACAACGGGATCAGAAGATGACGAGCCAGTTGAGGAAGACGACAATGATATCCTGCCTTGGGATCCAATTATATCGCAAACAAAAGGCCGGAAGAGATCTACGCGGATGAAGAGCTCTATTGAACAAGCAACTCAACCTAAAAAGCTGAGAAGGTGTGCACTGTGCAACAAAATGACCGACCATGACAAGCGGAACCATTACAAGGCACTGGGGATAAGTCCAGGGGGTTTGCAAGACAAGGAAGAAGATGATGCCAAAGATGAGGAAGTAGAAGATGCAGTGGACCTTTAGTTGGACTTTTTGTAATAATTTTGTTGTAATAATCTTTTGTAGCCATCTTTTTTTTGTGTGATTTTCTATCCGTCCGCCACATAGTCTAGTGGACGGCGCGGCAGAAACATTGGACTTCAACACTTAGGATTTCTTTGGTTGTTTAGGTCATCCGCTACACTATCTAGTGGACGGCGCAGCAGAAACATTGGACTTCAACACATGAAATTTTTTTGGTTGTTTAGGATGTTCGCTACATTATCCAGCGGACGGCGCAGCAGAAATGTTGGACTTCAACACTGAGGATTTTTTTGGTTGTTTAGGACGTCCGCTACACTATCTAACGGACAGCGCAACAAAAACATTGGATTTCAACACTTGGAATTTTTTTGGTTGTTTAGGATGTCCGCTACACTGTATAACGGATGGCGCATCGGAAACATTGGATTTCAACACTTGGAATTTTTTTGGTTGTTCAGGACGTCCACTACACTATCCAGTGGACGATGCAGCAGAAATGTTGGACTTCAACACTTTGGATATTTTTGGTTGTTTAGGACGTTCGCTACACTATCTGTAACGACCCGGTCCACGGCCCCACCACAGGGCATTGCCTCCCTCAAAAGGGCTAGCCAAGTAGGTACTTATGAGTTCATAGGCAGGGTCTTATAAGGCCAATCGCAAATTCTCCCACAACCGATGTGGGATATTACAATCTCCCCACCTTATTTCTTAGCGTCCTCGCTAAGGCTCGATCACACATAGCCCAGAATCTTCCTCTCTAGCCAATGTGGGATATACCTGGCTCACCCTTCGTTTCCCCCAACCATCCTCTTGATGTGGGATATACCGGGGCTTGCCTTCGTTTCTCCCAACCATTGGCAACCCAACTGGACAGCCCAGCCCGAGCTTTCGAGAGTCGGCTCTAATACCATCTGTAACGACCCGGTCCACGGTCCCACCACAGGGCATTGCCTCCCTTAAAAGGGCTAGCCAAGTAGGTACTTATGAGTTCATAGGCAGGGTCTTATAAGGCCAATCGCAAATTCTCCCACAACCGATGTGGGATATTACACTATCTACCGGACGGCGCAGCAGAAACATTGGATTTCAACACTTTGAATTTTTTTTGTTAGGACGTCCACTACACTGTATAGCGGACGGCGCATCAGAAACATTGAATTTCAACACTTGGAATTTTTTTGGTTGTTTAGGGCACCTAACATCAGTTTTCATCACTTAGATTTTTTTTGGAGGTTTAGGCCGTCCGCTACATAATGTAGTGGACAGTTATGTCAGTGTAACTACAAAGCCATACTTCAATCTTTTTCCCACCATCATGTTGTCTCAACGAGGGCAAAAAAACCATGCCATAATATTTTCTTACCACCATCAAACCTATCTCAATAAGGGCCAAAAATCCAGAACACACAAATGGCCAAAAATTCACAACACACAAATAAACCACCACAACACAAAAAATACATGTCTCAATCGAACTTCGAATAAATTGGTATTTAAAATAAAATTGTTGTTTTAAAAATATTCGTTTACAAGAATTCCTCATTGAGCCGGATTCTCGTCC
The DNA here is from genome assembly GCA_033065855.1 of Escallonia rubra. Classification (NCBI taxonomy): domain Eukaryota; kingdom Viridiplantae; phylum Streptophyta; class Magnoliopsida; order Escalloniales; family Escalloniaceae; genus Escallonia; species Escallonia rubra. The sequence goes on along the minus strand of JAVXUO010001702.1, from coordinate 110,751 downwards.
TTAGACGGATGTAAAGTAAACCTAACTGGTCTAGGCCGGCCTCTATAAATTTGCCAAGCTATTCTATATCTAAAGGCCTCTACTTTTGCTGCGCTCCAGACGGCCGCCTTGAGGCTCTCACCTCGACAAATATAGTCCATGTACATGTAGACGAAGACGCCGCAGTCCAAGGTATTAGCTTGTTTGGCCCTGCTCCTCTTCATTCGAATTTAGAGCCACGGCCTCACCGGTATATCTAGTTCACGGAGAGAGTGGACCATGGCACATACAAGATTCTGTGGAGAAATAAAAAAATGGTGTAAGCTACGAGTTAACATTTACCGTACGCAAATTACAATAAGCATTAAACAACAAACGTAAGATTACCACAACATCCAACTGGGCTTTCCAAAGCTGCTTCACGGGCATTTATCGGGTATCATCGTGGAGACTGTTGAGGACTGATACGACCTTCTGAGTTGGTTCATAGCAAACCAAGTACCAGTGGCTATTACCTATAAATCGTATTAGGAACACGTCCGCATCACGGGCCCTCACCTAACTATCCCTATTAAGAAATGCAAGGAGCGCATCGGACTGTTGCCACTGTTTCAAGGTTTGCTTCCCCCTCCCTTCAACCCACTGTTTCCATATTGATACGAGAATGCCATGAAAATACGCATCGAACAAAAAAACGCACGGACGGTCATTCCGGGTGTCCCGACTCTGTTCCGTCAGAATCTCCACGTAGGCAGAGATCACAGTGTCGCTCAACCAAGCCCCTGGAACTAGGCTAGACATTTCCCCCCACTCGCAAGTGTAATCCAAGCCATTTGGGCAAACAACAGTATATGACGCTTTGTTCCGAGGGGCCGCGCTAAAGTAACACTCGTGAATTAGTCGGGCTTTTGCCGGCCCTAGAGGCTTCAGCGGATGCCCCTTGGGATAAGCGGGGGGGTCGACCAGGGGATATCCCCCTTCGGGGGGGGGGGAAGGTCCCGGCCACAGGTCGATGGGCATTGACTCAGAGAGATTGATGTCAGTGTATTGCAAGTCTTGTGTGGCTTGACTCTGAGAGAGGGGTACTGGTTCCGACTTCGGAAGCAAAGTAAACAAGGGGACACTGTACTCGTCCCATGGCGCTTGAGCCTGTCCCGCTACAGAGGGACCACCAACCCCCTGGCTCACCCCCGATGTATGCCCTGAGGGATCACCATATCCCTCACTCACATGGGGAGGCTGCCACCCCGAATAGTTTATTCCTAGGGAGACGCCCGGAGTGGGTCCCGTATAATGGCACATAAAATCCCCGCAGCCTTGGGCCAATCAGCCCGTTGGCGAAGTTCCATGCCCATGGCATTCGCCAGATCTTGTCGCTCACTCAGCTTCTGGAAGAATGCGAGCGAGGCATTAACCTACATCCAAAGAGATAATAAGCATAACCACAAAACAGACGAGATTGAATGTAAAACAAGAATCATTAAATCCAATTAAAAGCATTGGTTGGGCAACTTACGAGACCAAATGCCCACTTCTCATCGATCTGACCCCTAAGGTGGTACCTCTGCCCTCGTTCAAACCATATCGGGGCTACTCTCTTCCGCGTGATGCGATAGTACCGCTTCATGTACTGCTCGATGCTGATCACGGGGTCAGGCTCGGACACAATGGCCGCCCAACGTGTCCTGCCAAGAATTCCAAACCTCAATTTCTCGTGCGCACAAGTCGTGCGCATTCACCTTGCCAAACCGTCCGACACCCGGTGGGTTCCTGTTAACCCTCATATCTGGGGCATCTGGTGGCAATCCCTGCAGGCAGTCGTAATGGCACATTACGCTATCTGGCAGCTGTCACTCCGCAACCTCAAAGTGGATCAGGGGTGTGCGCTGCAACCCGGAGAGCATGAAGACGAACAACTCTGTCACCCGTCGCTCGAGACGCTGGCACGGTGCCCAACGCATTTGGCCCGGAGATAGCGAGTCGAGCTCCCCCCGATAGAGCGTAATGTTGTGATGGGGATCATCTTTCCACGGGTAGTGGCTCAGCCTCCGGAAGTACTCCTAAACGCACAATCGAGGCCACACATTATCGGTTCCGTCCCTACGCTTGGGTGCGCCGGTAACAATGTGTTCATAAGACCACACCTGAGAACAAAGAGAAATTATATATATTATCGTCAAAATTTATTGTCCACCGACTAATAAACAAATATCGATAACGTAATCACAAAGAGTTATATGATATACCTGCAACAGTGAGAGACATGCACATATAGCTTTGGAGTCGGGCCTCGTTGCCTTGTGCAATGCTCGATACAAGTACGAAAGAGTTGTTGCACCCCAGGCATACTCCCCAACCTCTTGCAGGTTACCCAACAATGGTAAATATTTGCTGCTGACCGTATTCTTCGACGTCGTTGGGAATAGAATTGCACATATCACCCACAACATGAAAGCCTTTGTGTACAGCACAAGCATCCCATCCGTGTAATTTTCTGGCAGAACGCTATAGGTATCTACCAACCACTTTAACTTTATCCCACCACTGCTAAATTGATCTTTAGGTACGGAGGTAAAGAAGTCAATAGCGGCTCTCTTATTCGTTGCTTCCAAAAGAGGAGCAATTACCGGCCGCCCCATCACCGGTAACCCTAGGATGAACCCTACATCTTCTAGGGTAATAGCCATCTCTCCAAAAGGGAACTGAAACGTATTTGTTTCACTTCTCCACCTCTCAACAAGGGCACCTATCAAGGCCCGGTCAAGTTGTTGAGAGATCTGCCCGTGCGTGAAAACCCCAAACCCAATTCCACGCAGTAATTTTTCTGTCGTTTGTTCAATTTCCAGGCTGCGAAATTATCGGATACTTCTATTGTGTTGAGGAGTGCTCTTTCCTACGAATTAATAAATACAATTTAAGAAAATAAAAATGGTATATAATGTTCGTGAGAATAAGGAAGTTGATAAAATAAGTATCTTACTCCACCATCCCATATGAGCGTACTGATATGGTTTGCTTGGTCGTATAATACAGAGGAATCTTTTGGTCCAGGGTTAAAGTCCATTTTTTTGTAACTGAAATTATGGAAAAATGTCAAGTTTGGAAGCTTTTATAAATCGCTCGCAAATTACCAACGCTAGCACGCGCGCGCGCGCACACACACACACACACACACACACACACACACACATATATATATATATATATATATATATATATATTACCAACGCTAGCGCGCGCGCGCACACACACATACACACCCACACCCCCCCCCCCCACACACACACATATATATATATATATATATATATATATATATATATATATATATTACCAATGCTAGCACATGCATAATACGCAAATTACCAACGCTAGCACGCACACGCGCGCGCACACACACACACACACACACACACATTACACACATATATATATATACACACACCAACGCAAGCATAATCAAAATCATGCATAAGACGTAATACTCATAACAACTCTAGATTATGAACAAATAAAGGATTGGTTTGTGAACTTACGTGATTGATGAGACAATTAAAGAATTTCTTAGGAAGAAATTGCGCAGATCTGCTTGTCAATGCCGCTAGAAACATTTGTGAGAAGAAAGAATGAATAAAAGTTTCGAAGTTAGGTTTTTGTGTATATATATGGACCGTCCGCGACATAGTATAGCGGACAGTAAAGTCCATCCGCTACACAATGTAGCGGACATCATTTATTTAGTATTTATTTAAATCTCGTCTGCTACACAGTGTAGCGGACGGTGGGAATAAGGACGAAGTAACAGTCGTAACAGTTGTGGGGGGACAGGACTGATGTGACAAATGTCAAGGGGGATGTGGATGACTTGACCACCGTCAGGAAAAAAATCGCCCGCTATACAATGTAGCGAACGAGGGTGGAGGGGTAATTTGGTAAAAAAATTCATCTGCTACACAGTGTAGCGGACGACTGACAGCCTTTGAAAAAAAAAAAAGATCTGGGTCATCCATCCATTCAGGATGGATGGTCAGATCGCATTTGCAACTTCTCCCATTTTCCTAGCGCTATCAACGGATCAGCTCATATATATATATATATATATATATATATATATATATATATATATTCGTGGGAGTATATTGTGTCCAAAATTTTAAGAGTGAAGTGGAGAAAAAATAAGTATGCATGTCCAAAAACTTAAATAAAATGAGATATATATGAGATACTGACATAACTTGTCCGTGTATAAGAGAGAGAAAAATGAGAGGAAAAAAAAAAAGGAATTCAATCAAATTGAATACATGAGAGAGAGAAAAGAGGAATCCGAATTACGATATAGAAGGGGAGTAAATTTAAAACAGTTTAAGTCAAAAATCAAAAAACTCAAATAACAAGCTAAAAAAATGTCTGAGTAAGTGGTGACTAAATGACATTATCTTGGTTTCGGCTAAAATCTGTGGAATATAAGGGTGTGTGTGAAACTCATTTCAGTTTTTAGTTTTTGTTTTCAGAAAATTCAAAATCAAAACCTTTTTTTAGTTTTCCTTTTTTTACAAAACTGATGAGTTGTTTGATACAGTTTTGCATCATTGATTTTCACTTTTATTTTTTTCCCTACTTTCCCTATATTATCTTTTCTTTCATTTTTCAATACTTGAGAGCTTCTTCTGAGCTCCTGCATTCAATAACCAGAAGTGCCCCTACCACGACCAAATTACTACTGCTATGTAGTAATACACTAGCTTGCAAATTAGGACTTCATTGGTTTGATTAGGGTCTGATTAGGAAAATAATTTGATTGACTTGAAATTTACCTATGTAAATTGAAGATACCAAGGCTAATTGATGGATGAAATCTTTTGGTGGTGTTTGTTGCAGGGACAATGATGGTTAGTATGATGGTGATTTGGATTTAGAGGAGTGGTGATATCGTGGTGGGACCGATGTTAGAGGGTTTGGTGTTCGATAATATTGGTCAGTGGTGGTGGTTATCAATGGGGGTGGTGGTTGGCGGTTTCGTGGGTGTTGGTCACTGGTGGTGGCGAAGACAGTCACTGGCTATGGTAGTGGGTGGTGTTGGCAAGTTTGGTGTTTCGGTGAATGTTTTGATCAGTGGTGGCGGCAGATCGGCGATCAATGGCTATGGTGGTTGGCAGTGTCTATAGTTTGACGTTGGGGGGTGTTGGTCATTAAAGGAGGTGGTGGTGGTCAATGGGTATGATGGTTGGCAATATTGGTGGTTTGGTGTTCCTGATTGATAGGTGTTGGTGATGAAGATTGAAGAAAATAAGAGATATAAAATGCTTCTCACAAAAGTTGAAAGGAAAGTCTAAAAAAAAAAAAACATGAAAACTAAAAACTCCAAAATGAAAAATCACTACCAGTTTTGGTTTTATGTTTCAAAAAAAAAAAAAAAAAAAAACCAAAACCAAAACCAGTTTAGTTTTTATTTTTTACAAAAACAAATGGGTGTTTGATTACTCAAATTTTATTTTGAGTTTTTTCTTTGGTGGTAGTTATGGTGGCAGTGGTGGGGCGTGGCGGTGGCCGGTCGACGGCGGTGACCAGCGACGGTGGCTGACAACGGTGGTTGTGGCGGTGGGCAGTGGTGGCGGGCGGTGGTTGTGGCGGTGGGAGGTTGGGGGAGGGTCTCAAAACAAAAATCGAAACTGGAAACACAAAACTCCAAAATACGACTTTACAAAAAACTGGTGAACGTTTGACAGTGTTTATGTTTTCAAAAAACAGAAAACCCCAAGCGTTTGACAGGACATCTCTTTGATTTTTTTGTTAATATACATTTTCACATAATTAAACATAATTAAAAAAATATATTACAATGTCTTACAAATAATTAAAGATAATTCTCCAAATATGTTTTACATCACTAGTCCTTGATTCAAGTGGTATTAACCGAATCTCAACAATAAATCAACGTCTATCGTTACAAATTCTTGCAGCAATGCGGTTTCTAACTTTCCTTATTCTCTTTTGCTGTTGAGGGTTACTTAGATACATCTGGTTTTGATCTTGTGATTCGTCGATCTGAGCGCCGTCAACAATCATATCTTCCCTTGCAAAATCAGAAAATCTGGATCACCTCGATCTTGTCTTCTAATAAAGTTGTGGATAGTGCAACAAACAATTGGTATGTATTTTTGAGTTTTAACCGAAAAAGGTGGCATCTTACTCGAAATTGGAAAGCGTTTCTTTAGAACTCCAAAAGACCTTTCAGTGACATTTCGTAGCGACGAATGCCTATAATTGAACAATTCCGTGATACCTGTTGGTGGCCTGATTCGTTCAAAATCTTGTAAATGGTGTCGTTCTCCTCTATAAGGTGCCAAGAACTCCGTCACGTTTGTATAGCCAGAATCGACAACATAATAACGATCTGGAATGTTAAGTAAAACTTGTAAGTATGACTACTTGTCAATTGATTTAATATATGATCAAACTCATACCAATGCATGCAAATGTGTACCTCTTACATGCATTGGAAACTTATTAACGGGGTTAGTAGTTGTCTCAAAATTCACTCTGGCATCATGTGCACTTCCTTCCCAACCAGGCATAACAAAAGTGAAGCACATGTCAAAAGAACACATGCACAAGATATTATGTGTTGTGTCAATCATCTTTCCACGGTAAGGAAGTTTCTCGGCCGCCGATATGCATGCATCAATATGAGTAGCGTCAATTGCTCCAATACATTTCTAACACATAAGCAAATCCATATCATCTACAGTTATCAAAGCATTTGGCAATTTGATATTCATAGGAAAAAAGTTTACCTTAAAATAAGGCCAATACTTGGCGTTATTTTCAATTTCTGGTGCAACTTCACTTTGATTTGGAGGTGAAATAATTTGTGGTGCAAGCCTGCACACTTTCTTCAGAACATGATTGAAGTAATACGATATGGTCTCGCCTAAATGTTGGAACCGCTCCGCAACGAAGCGGTTGCTTGAGTTATGCCCGAGTATAAACAGGAAAATTGCTAATTGTTCTAGGACGGTCATATGTCTAGAATCTTGCAAACCAGTTTCAGCCCTCAAAAGTTCACATAATGCTATAAAAATTGGCGGTCTCATCCTCAACATATCATAGCATCTACCTTCATGACCATTAATTAACTCTAACACATAATCATGTCCTCTAAGTGCTGAATTTCTCATGGGCCTTTTGCTCGTGTACATGTCTTTATATTCCGCAAATCCTATCGCGCTTAGGGGTGAGCATGGTTCGATTTGGGGGTCAAATTGCAAACCAAACCGTTACCCCTCGGTTTGAAAATTTGTGAACCAAACCAAACCAAACACCACCGGTTTGGAAGGTTCGATTTGATCGGTTTAAACGGTTCGGCTTGGTCGGTTTGGATCGGTTTGCCCACTTGAAGACATTGTTCATTTTGCACACTACTAATTGAAGTTATATTTTTTCTAAATTGCAAATAATCTTGTTTCATTCGATATATAAGTTCTCATTGATGAATGAGAAATAATGAGTAAATATAAACTAGATATTGGTCACAAAATTTTTGTTTCTAAGTGTTGTTAGTATTTTTATTTCTTTAACTTTCAAGATTTGTTTATTTAGAGTTTCTTAGTGCCTTATATGTGTAATTATTAATAGAATGTTATTAAAAATACATTAACATATCATAGGTTGGTTCGGTTCGGTTTGGAATCGATTTAAAAAATGTGAACCGTGAACCAACCGAACCAAGGTCGGTTTGGAAAATGTGAAACCAAACCGTTAAGATCTTTGGACGGTTCGGATTGGATTGATTCAGTTTGATCGGTTTGAGAGGTTCGGATCGGTTTGAACGGTTTGGTGCTCACCCCTAATCACGCCCAAAACCTCTGCCACCGCAAACAACTCCTCTTCCTCAAACTCATCTAACTCATCAAACAATTGATAAGCATCATAAATCCTAACCATATTTGGGTCCATCCTGTTTAACAACATAGGTAAAATTAATGTTCCAACATAACAACATAGGCAGAACAAGTTATCGTTAACACACATCAAAATCCATTTATTACAATCATAAGTGAGGGGAAACCCCACTAGTTCAAGTACACCAACTAAAATATAACATTACAGAAAATAAAGAATGTCACTTCAAACAAGCATGCCAATAAAAAATACGTAAACACTCCAGAATATCACTTCAAATTACGGACCACGTCAACCTTCCTAATATCTGAAATATCCATAAACATGTCCCTCCAAAGTGCATTGCTACACAGTCTCTCAAAGCCTTTAGCATACTGCTCCCCATCAATGCCTTCAAGAGATCCTAAGCACGCAAGAGCATCTTTAAACCTTCTTCTAAGACTCATCATTTTCAGTTGTGGCATTTGTGGTACCTTTACCCTCGAGGCAAGATGAACTGGACATCAACTTCTTCTCAAAAAGCTCAGTCCTCTTTCTCGAACTCTCGGCAAGACCACCTAAGAAGATTGACAACGTTGCACTATAGCTCTCCTTCCTACCACTTCTCTTCGTAGAAGATCTACTGCTCTTTCGATCCACAGGCAAGTCCTTATCCTTGAGATCATCATCTTCCTTCTTAATGTGCACCTCATCATCATCACTGTCAGAAGGTAAATTTGCTGAAGATTGAGTATTCAAACCCTTTGCTACCGTAGACCCAATTTTTTTTTGTAGTTGTGGATGCTTAGGACAACCTCTTTTCTGATACTTCTTAGCCCAACCATTTTCCTATGTCTATAAAAAGTAAACAAATCAAAATGAGTTCTACGGACTTTAAAAAACTGGGAGAAAGAAAAAAGATGATGAAGAATGGTGGAGCATATAACAGAACTTAAAACATATACCTTAATTAACCTAGTCCACATCTGTATCGTCAGCAACAATATTGCCCGCGTAGTAGGGTCTCTTCCTAGTCCAATGGTTGTCGTAAGCAGTTTTGTCTACAGCTTATACTTAGTTCCCAATTAATGGTACTTATTCTTCAGTTGATCTTGAATATAAGGGTAACCAGTTGCCGTAGTCAATTGAGTTTTCATTGAATTCCAAGTAGTTTGAGTAAAGGTGTTATTTATCCTCTGATTTTTCTTAACCTCATCATCCAACAGATCAATGTAGATAGAAGCACTCTTCCCAGGCCACGGCTTTGAAACCTCTTTTCTACTAACTTCCACAACATCATCATCTTTACCACAGTCGCTCATCTTGAAAAGGTAGCTTTAAGAAATCCATAACAGACTACAATTGGTCTTTCAATTGAATATAATGAAAATTAAAGAGAAAATCCAGCAATCCACTCATTATAATGAAAATTAATATAATGAAACATGGGCATTTCATATACCAAACAGTTCCATATACCAAACATATACCCAGTTTCTACGAACACTAGCCGAATATCTCAATGGTTTTTATAATTCGTGAAGGATTGAAGAGACTCCAACTATAAAAAGAAGAAGAATCTGGAAAGAGTTTTCTAACACATCAAGTTCTTACAAACCAGTTTCAGATCTCGAAGATGGAGGCGGTGTAGAAGACATACCCGGCGCAAAAGTATACTTGCCAAAGAAAGGAGATAGAGGCGGCAGCGGCGCTACGAGATGGATGCGGTGGAGGCCAGAAACTCTGCACATAGAGAGATGACTTACCGATCTTGTCTTCGAGAGGATTAATGCGACTGAAAAGAGGAAAATGGGAACCATACCTTTGCAATTTGTGGTTGCGTCGGAGAAAGAAGACAGAGGCGGTGACCGGTGGCCGATGGAGGCGGTGGGCTGTGGAGCGTTCGTGATAGAGTATAGATGCGGCCGATCTGAGCATACGGTTGAAAGAGATGAACCTTAATTTTAGGTGGGTTTTATACTATAGAAGAAAAAATTCATCTGCTGTAGCCAGTGAGGCTCGAAACCTCGACCTCATTAGTCCAGCCCGCAGCCCCCGCGTGAAAACAGGTTTCCAAAACCAGAGAATTGATTTGCTCCCTTTGGAAACGGACTTTGTTTTTAAACTCTTGGACCCTTTTTTAAAACGAAAACTAAACCAAACGCCCAATTTTTGTTGGACTTTTGAAAAATTTTAAAACTGGGCAAAAAAAAGAGCAAAAAAAAAAAAATAAAGTTGTCAAAGGGGGCACTCATCTTTCCAATTGTAATTCAATTGGGCAGTAGTCGTGTTTCACACCAAATATCAGTGGAGAATCTTTGATAACCTTTTCCCGGCCGATTCACCGTCGTTTTTGGCTTCCCAATCTTCAATTCAAAGAGAGATAACTAACAGAGATGGGTTTTACAAAGGAGCAGTTGCTTGCACGCTTGAAGGTACTTCTCGCATGTAACTATGATTTTTGCGATGATAACAGTAAATAATCCTTCCTAACTACTCATCTGAACCTTTTCATTGTTCAATTTGACGTGGGTATTTCTTTTTTTGATTTGATTTGCAGATTATATGCTCGGTTTATAAGAGCAAGTGTTGTTAATTTGAAATTAGGATTTTCACTGATAATCTAGTAGTTATTCATAACATTTGAGTATAACAATTATTTGAACAGTGAATTAGGCTCATAACTGGTAATTTAGTAGTTATGCATACTATTTGAGTATAAAAGTTGTTCGGGTGGTTATCTGAATTCCTTTTTGTTGCATCGTCCATTGTTGTTAAATGTGGATTGTCCGTCTGATTTGGAACAGGGTTTGGTCTGTCCAAACCAATGTCATCTAGTTCCTTACCTCATGTTTAGGATGGCACAATCCATAAAGGTGGTGTTAGGCGCGGGTGGGGATGGGTGCCTATTTAGGTAAACATGTACTGATTGGGTGTTATTTCGTTCTGAAACCAAGATGAAATCTTTGTTGTTCCAGCACATAAGGAGGTCTTTTAAATTTCTTTTTACGTTTCTTACCACAGGAAAAACTATTTTACATTAGGCATGCATGAGTATGTATACGATATTAGTCGGGGGAAATTATAGTGCTAGAGTTTGACCTCTACCGTCGTTGAACTAAACTGTATGTTGCTTTGCATTTAGGAACTTCAAATTGAATTTGCGGGAATCGATCATTCCGTTGTTTTGACGGTTGAAGATCAGGTAGGACAGGTCATGAAAATTAACTTATTTTTTTCTAAGTTGTTTGTATATTGAACCGCCCGTTTTCTTCCCCATCAGAAGAAGTATGTTGACACTACCAAAGGTGCACTGTGTAAAAACTTGTTCTTGAAGGTATGATATTCCATGACTTGGAAAGACACCCTTACTATGAAGTGGATTGTTGAATCTGTCCCATCACTTGACACATGTCTTTCTTTTACCTGCAGGATAAGAAACACAGGCTCTATTTAGTTTCCGCTTTAGCGGATACCAAAGTAGATCTGAAAGGTGCGTATAAGTGTTACTGATTTCTCATTTGTGGTTTAGCCTATATATGCAGTTTGTTTGTGGGGCTTATTTGTGGTCTTGAAGCTGGGCAGTTCTATCTCAAAGGCTTGGTTTGGGAAAAGGAGGCTTAAGAATGGCTCCCAATGAAGCACTTTTGGAAATACTTCAGGTGCGTTCATGCACTTAAGGACCCTTTTGTCTTACCTATCCCCTTTGGTAGTTGGTACAGGTTGCTATAGCGATATAAGTTCTGTCTCGTCAGCTTGAAGGTGGGGGAGGACAGGATTTGTTTCCACTTTCTGTTAGTAATTCTGATGTCAGGGGAGGGGTTAACTGATTAAGTAGGGGTGGCAATTTGATCCGGACCCGGCGGAAACCAACCCGCCCCCATCCCATAGGAGCGAGTCCTTTTGACTTTGATCGGGTTATGGGGTGAGTATGGTAGCTAAAATATAAACCCGCAGCAGGTACAGGTCGGATATTGTATATAGTTTAATCCGCCTTGGTATCCGACCCGCCCCTTGACCTGTACTCGCCCCGTATATAATTTATCCTAACCCTAAATCTGATACTAGCATCTTAGTCATCCATCTCGATAGATATAAATAGTCAGAAAAACCCTAAGCACACTGTCCTCTTTCTCTTCTTCTCCTCTCTCTCTCTCCCCCCCCCCCCCCCCCCCGGCCGCCACTATGGCTTTCAGCTCTATCTGCGTCGCACTGTCATCCCCTACACAAACCAACTCACCACCAGCCACCGTCTACCACTAGCAACGGTCGCCGCCGCCGCCCACTCCTTTCCGGTCACCATCCACAATTGCGATCGCACCGCCATGGACCGACTCATCGTCAGCGGTCGTAGCCCCACAGACGATTCAAGTCACGCCGAGCCTTGTACTGGCGTAGATTGGCGTAATCAAACTACATGCTCTTGTATTGGCTAGATTACTCCACCTGTTGAGGTCGAAGCATGCCCTCTGATGTTAGCAAAGCAGTTTGTCTTTTGATTATGCGCGGTAGTTTTTGTATATGATTTTTGAACTCGTTTTGCAAGTAGGGGAATTTTGAACATGGAAAGGCTTTTGGGATGGTCTCTTGCTCTGTATTCAGGGAAGTGTCACCATACCCTTATCTTCTTCCTTCTTAACTCCTGTAATCAGTTACAAATACTAGAAAAGAAGAGTATATACATGACAGACAGGTACCCATCAACCTGTATTAGGGGAAGTTAGAGCTTGACTTGTGAACAAATCATGTGTTTGATTCTTGAGTGAGGTCAGGGTGGATCGGGGCGGGGTCGGGTTTTTTAATCGTCCGCCAGGTCGGGGATGGTATTCCCATTCCTTAACCCGGTAGCGGGGCAGGGCGGGGCAGAGTTGTGTATAAGTACGACCCAGGCGGGTACGGATTTCATAAGATTCGCATTTGACCCGCCCCATTGCCATTCCTAGGGTTAAGTGTGGGGAGAGGTAGCACTGGGTAGTAACCTATTGGTTTTAGGCTTGGCGTCAGAATGATAGAGGAATACGATAATGTCAAATAGTAGGTGTGGCTGTCTGGGAGGGTGGAGAGCTAGCTACTGGGCTAGGGCTATGATACAGGACCAACCGTGTGACCAGGTCTTGTGGATTGGCCCTAGTTTATAGGTCTATTGATAAAGAAGTTATTGTTAGGTAGGATATATGGATTGGCAGTGTGCATGGATGGCTTTGGTAGCACCACGAAACCAAGTAAGCACCTAGGAAGCAGGTGCGGATTCGATACGAGTGTGGATATGCGGACGCGTCATTTTTAGAAATTACATGGATATAGGTGTGGCGGGGATAGGACAAATATTACAATATATGCTACATATAAGAGAGAACATTTCCAACCAAACTAGTGAGAGAGTTTGCTAACTTTAATGGACTGTTTCGTATGTATTGAAATTGTATAGCTGATTACAGTAAAGTTCGTATGTGGTATTAGTGTTATGGATTGAAGACCTCAAAACCCACATCAATAAAAGGTGGTGCATCCTTCTTATTTGAAATCACGCTTTTCAAAAAAACTGCCAGACATAGCTCGCCGCTGGCGTAACTTTGGTAGCCGGTGACTTCTTCATCTTCTTCTTTTCTCTCTCTTTCTCTTTCTCTCCCTTCTCCTCTGTGTTAGAAAACCGTAGTTTGCAATCTTTTTTGGGTTGTATTTTCAACCCTGAGAAAATCTTTTAAGATTTGACATTGAACCTCAAGTATCCAGTGCGTGTCTCTGCTGTGTCGCTGGTGTGTCCCAGCCGTAACTGAAATTCAGAATACTAATTACATAAATAAATTTTTTTGGACATGCACCCAATGCACACCCTAGGTAGCATGGACACGGACACGGTGTCGGTGTCCGACACCGACGGGGACACCGGACACCGCAATTTCTGAAAAATCAGATTTTGGACACCACAGGACACTGCTATTTTTTCAATATATTTTTATTATATATATTTAATAAATATCTGAAATTAAGTAATAATAAATATACAAGCAACATTTATTTGGTCAATATTTATTTAGTCAATGTACTTGACAAAAAAACTAAGTCAAATATCAAATATTTAACAAAAAAATGTGCCCACTGGGTATGCATCAGATATGCTATGCACGACAGAGAGAAAAAAAAAAAAGGAAAGACACGAGAGGAACTCATGACAGAGGGAGGAAAAAAAAAGGAAAGAAACGAGAGGGACTCACGACAGAGGGAGGAAACAAAGACGAAGGACTCAGTGACTAGAAGAACAGAGACGAGATGAGGAAACAAAGAGAACAAGGCGACCTGTGGGTCAGCGACGGCGGCGGAGGACCTCTGGTGATGATGGCAAAACCTTTGGTGATGGCGTCAACAGTTGGCTTGTCTTCCTTCGGCAACTGTAGCCGTCAGATCTGTCGGTTTCGACTTCGGTATCTTCGGCGACTGAGCTCCGGCAACACAGGCGATAGCACCGGCAACACCAGCGACAGCCTTGATGTGGTCGGCAGACAGCAGGCGTGAGGTAAGAGAGAAGAAGACGGCCGTGAGGTCCGACATTGCTCCATGCCGTGTCCGACACTCCTTGATGAAGTGTACGACACGGTGTCGGAAAAAAAAAAAATTCCGACACCGATTAGGCGTGTCCGACACGTGTCAGCCAGTGTCCGGGTTCCGTCCGTTTAGGACATCGTACCTCCACCTAGGAGAGGTGTTGGTACTTCCTAGTGCACACCCGACCTGCACCCTCATCGATGCGCACCCAGTGCTGGTGCTTTATCCAAAATGCCGCACCCATGATTTAAAGCTGACAACCAGCTGTTTGAAAGTGTTTGGACCAAACCGAACCAATCATCAGTTTGGGCAACCCCATTTGGCAGGTGATCATTTTGGTTTCCACAGTTTGGTCGGCAAGTTTTAAAGAAGCTAAACAAAATATGCAAAATAAAAAACACAATTACAACAAAAATCCGTAAGAGTTACTTTAAAGAAGATATCATAAGATATGGTAATCTTAGTTACCCAAGAAGTGAACTTGTTGATAGAGATGTAATCAGCGGCAACCCTTAAAGCATGACTTAGCAGATCAGCAGATGTTGCACCAGTAGTACCATTTATTTGATACTCCACGCCTTTTCTCCTTTTTTCTTGGACAAAAGAAAATAGTGACGGGTCAAAGTTCAAGCTGAAGTGCTCAAAAACTCACGTAAGTTTGTGCATGTTGGTGAAATATGAATAGTTGATAGTAATATAACAGAAGTTGTCCATCGTTGTTTAGTGTTCGGTTACGCTGATTCTAAGTGAGATTGTCGGATGGGGAGAAAGATATATGGTAGGGCTACTTAAGAGTATGCAGATATTGCCCTTATAAATCCCTAGTGCCTACATGAAAATCACCTACTTTCGGGAAGAGCGGATGGAAAGAGGAGGCCTTTGCTCTATTCACAAATAAAACCTAGAGTTGAACTAAACATTGTCCCGTGTTCTACCGCAAGAACCGGTAGTCCCCTTTATATAGTCGTAGGTAGAAGACCTTTAGTAGGACTGGGCCGTGGGCTAGATAAGTTAGGATCGCGTTAGGATCCTTGAGGATCACGTCACGATCTTTAAGGACTCTTTTAGAATCTTAATTCTTAATAAGATAATTATCAATCTCGTAGATTGACCCAGTTTGACTGGGAATACCGGGTGTTCCTCGATTATTGAGAGTTGATTTTTGAGTTATGTCATAAGCTCCCCACTTTCTTAGCCAAAATGTTTGGTTGAGGAAGTTATACCAGGTGTCTTGAGACAGACATTAGATTCGTAAGAGATCTTTCATCCGCTTGTAGGGGTAAACGATATTTCTCTACTCCATGAGCTCGGGCTTAAGTTCTTGGGAGCTTAAGCCATGGAACTTTGCCCAAGTAGGGTGTTACGACTTTTGCTCTTGAGAGCTAGGTCTTAGAAAATTTTGCCCAAGTAGGCTATTCGGAATCGTCTTTGTAAAGACGAATCATGAGATCCTTTAGAGGCTGTGCCCCATGGTAGCCTCTCTTGGGAGAGGACACAAAGCTGTGCAGACAAGTCGTTGCATGTGCTTGTATATATTTGCCTAAGTGTTTGAATGTCCCCTTGAGGGGTTTCACTCGACAATGTAGTTTTCACCTCTCTGTTGGAGGGTGTTTGTTACAAGTGTGTGTTCTCTAGCTTAGGCTGACCACATCATGCTTGCGTTTTACTTTGACGCGAACTCTTATCATTAGCTAAGAGCTGGCAAAGAAGCCTCGCACTCACGCTCGACTGGGTTTTGAATTGACAAAGAATGGTTGGGGGATGAAGTCCCACATAGTGCTTTGCCGTTTCACGGGTTAGAACTGTAGCTAAATCGTTTGGATAGAACTTGAGGTCTATTCTGTCACCCTTGGGGGTGTTCATTCCTTAAGGGACCGCCCTTGGGGGCTAGTGGAACGTAGAGTTCTAGTAAGCGCCCTTGAGGGCTGATAGAGCACAAAGCTTATTTAAATACCCTTGGGGGGTATGATAGAACTTAGAGTTCTCGTATGCGCCCTAGAGGACGGATGAAGCACAAAGCTTGTGTAAATACCCTTGGGGATTTGATGGAACTTAGAGTTCGGGTATGTGCCCTTGAGGGCGAATGGAGCGCAAAGCTCATGTAAATGCCCTTGAGGGTTTGATGGAACTTAGAGTTCGCGTACGCACCCTTGAGGGGGAATGGAGCGCAAAGCTCATGTAAATAACCTTGAGGGTTTGATGGAACTTAGAGTTCTCATACGCGCCCTTGAGGGCTAATGGAGCGCGGAGCTCACGTAAATGCCCTTGGGGGCTTGACGGAACTTAGAGTTCTCGTACACGCCCTTGAGGGCGAATGGAGCGCAAAGCTCATGTAAATACCCTTGAGGGTTTGACGAAAGAGTTCTCGTACGCGCCCGTGAGGGCGAATGGAGCGCAAAGCTCATGTAAATACCCTTGAGGGTTTGATAGAACTTAGAGTTCTCGTACGCGTCCTTGAGGGAGAATGGAGCGCGGAGCTCGCGTGAATGCTCTTGGGGGCTGAATGGAACTCGGAGTTCTCGTATGTAACCTTGAGGGCTAATGGAGCACGAAGCTCATGTAAATGCCCTGGGGTGCTTTATGGAACGTAAGTTCTCATACGTGCCCTAAAGGGCTAATGAAGCACAAAGCTCGTATGAACGCCTGTTCTGCTGCAGTCGAAGTAATAGATACTTGCTGTTCTGACGCTAAGTGAGAAGGCCTTAGGTATTGAGCCTGTATGCGTAATAGAGATATAGAAGACCACAATCTTCCTGCTCGGCTGGAAGAGCATATAAAGCTAGAGGATGCGGAGTCTGTCTGAGCAAGATGTCGCTGGCAATCAATATAGAGGACGCGAAGTCCAGGATATCACTGGGTGATTAATAAAGACGTTTGCCGCATTTTATCAACAACTGTGCGGCAACTAGATTCGATTTTCCAGTTACATGCTTGAGCTTGCAGTTGTACCCGACATATTAGCGATGCTTATCAGCAGAGGTTGTCGATGTGCTCTTACCATTGATAGAGGTCACTGTGTGACTGAATATCACGAGACAATAGGTAGTGCTGAGTGGGCATGATGGAGCAGAAACCCTAAGCATGACGTCAAGTCGCAGGGTGCTGTGAATTTGTTCCTCGCGGTTTATACGTCACTGTTGATACTCGCGGGCGCAGTTTAAGCCCTTGCAACAAAAATACGCCATTGAAAAAAATATTCCTTAAAGCAATAAAGTATATGAGCTTTTAAGTGCAACTATGTCTTTAACATAAGAGCGGTACCGTGACCCCAATAGGACCTTGCCCGTTAAACGACAGGGTGTGCTGCACTGCGTGTCGCAGGTGAGCTTAATAAGTCATAACAGTCGGAAGCCCCGACTTACTACGTGCTTGCGCCAATTGACGCAACTGAATAATGCTAAACCCAAATAAATAGGTTTAGGTAATATAAAAGCACGCAAGAGAAGCAGCCTTTGGGAGACTTGCTAGCGCCTAAAATCGTAGTCGCTTAGATTTTTAGCGACACATACGCGATGAAGTAAACGCTGCTTTAAAGTCGCAGTCGCTTAATTTTTAGTGACGTGCCACGCAATATAAAATGTGCAAAAAATCTTCATCACATGTTAAATAAATTAGACTATGTGGGTCTTGAATTTAAGCTGGCTTTTTTCCAGGGTTAAAAGCTTAATGCTTTAAGAAAAAATACGTGGCCTAAATTGAATAAGTAAGGCCCTTTGGGTCTTAAACATAAATATGCAATTTGTATGGGTTAAAAACGCAATGCTTTTTAAAAGTGTGGCATATGTTGAATAAATAAGACTTCGTGGGTCTAAGTGTTAATATGCATTTTTAGTGGGGTGGAATGCAAAATTCTAAATGAAGGGTTTCACCTGATTTGGACTGGGTCCACCCCTTCTTTTCTTTGATAGAGAAGCAGTGCCTGGCATGTCGGCGGCGCCACGGCGGGGGACTGCGACGCGATGGGAAGGTCACGGTTGAGCCGTCGCCTGGCCATGGTGGAGCTATTGTAGAGGAAGGTGCGAGGTTAGGCCATCGCTGTTGGTCACAGATCTGGAGCAAGGGTGGCCGAGGTGGCGCTGATCTGCACAGAGTTTCTCGCTACGGTGGTTCCTCCTCTGTGGAGCGATGGTGGTCCTGTGGTGGTGCGAATCCGAAGGGGATAGCGATGGCAACGAACATGTCGCGACGATGGTGCGGCACCGATGTTTCCCACAGGGACTGTCGTGGTGGTGATGTTCGTTCGGGATGCCGGGGTTTTGGATGGTGAGTTGGTCGTCGTTTGTTACGGCTGACTGGATCTAGAGCGAGGCCGCAAGGTGCGGTGATGGCGTGGCGCCAATGCTTTTCCCGTGGGCGCTGTGGCGCAAATCAGGAGCTGGACGGTGGCCAATGGTGATGCAGCTTCTGAGGGAAGCCGCTATGGCGCGGCAGCCATCATTGTTGGAGGGCTTGCCGTGGTGGCGGCGTTGTGGACGGCGACGACGGCTCTACTGTTAGGGTTTTAACCCATAGAGGAGCGGCGGCACTATTGCCTCTTCTTTTTCTCTTTTAATTTTTGCTTGGCTGTTGT
This sequence comes from Escallonia rubra, assembly GCA_033065855.1. Lineage (NCBI taxonomy): Eukaryota > Viridiplantae > Streptophyta > Magnoliopsida > Escalloniales > Escalloniaceae > Escallonia > Escallonia rubra. Next base: position 91,778 of record JAVXUO010001702.1, on the reverse strand, counting down.
GGATGCTCCAATAACTTCGCGGCGGTGGTCGGCGGTTTGTGGTGCCCGCGACTTCGTTGGCTATTGATTCTATGTCTAATCTTGCTCTGTGCGGCGGTGTCGATCTATTAGGGTTTTGACTGTCATTGGATTATTGAAATCCAATAGTGATTGGTGGCTTGGTTATGTGCATTGCTGGCGGTAGGGTTTTGACCCATGGGGTGGCGGCGCTTTTGCGTGGCTGCTTCCTCTTTCTTTTTGTGGTTGCGCCGCTGAAGATGGCGGCAGTACCGATGGTGGCGCCCCTCTTGTGTCCTGTTTTGTCTGGAGTTTTTGACGATAGTGCTGTCGGCCGTTTCAAAGACGTACCATCAATTTTTTTTTAATGACGATCTTGTAGCTGAAAGTCGTGGTGGCGCGAATTTTGTTGGTTTTGATGCGTTGCCGCTGGTGGCTTGTTGTACGATTGTTGAATTCTCTTGAGGTCAATCGGCTAGGCTGGCGTGTCCCACGGATGGCGCCAATCTGTTGCTGCTAAAAATATGTTCCGCGTATGCTTCATAACCCTAGCCTGGACCGATGACCTGCAAGATAGAAAACAAGTGACCGCTGAGTGGGGTTTCCGGCGGAGAACTCTCTGATGCTTAAGTCAGAGCGCAACTATAGGGTTGAACTTTGAAAAAGCAAGAAAAGACTGTGTGTAGTTGTCTGCGTACTTGGTGGTAGTTCCCTTTATATAGTTGTAGGTAGAAGACCTTTAGTAGGATTGGGCTGTGGGCCAGATAAGTTAGGATCGCATTAGGATCCTTGAGGATCACGTCAGGATCTTTGTGGACTCTTTTAGAATCCTAATTCTTAATAATATAATTATCAATCTCGTAGATTGACCCAGTTTGACTGGGGGCTGGGTGTCCCTAAATTATTGAGAGTTTATTTTTGAGTTATATTAGCTTCTAACATTGGCTGTGAGGCTGTTGCTAGGTTGGAGTTGAGATGGTGGTCGTGGGGCTTTAGTCATTAGTGAGAAGATTAGAAGATAATTAGAAAACTAAAAAAGCATAATTAGAAAAAAAAATAAGTCTTTGTTTCAATTTAATGTAATTTTACTTAATTAAACATAACTAGAATGACATTATTACCCTTACTATATGCACATGCACGGCACATGCTTGAACGAAAGCGCATTTCCAGAAGAAAGTTATGATAAGGAACGGTGTTGCAACGGTTTTGTCAATTACAAGGGACTTTATAGCAAAAGTTGCAATTACAGAGAGTGAACTGTAAAACCGTGTATATTACAGGAACAATTTTGTATTTATCCCTTATAGTCATAACCTTTTGCCACTAAAATGCATTTAGGATATTTTTCTATCACAGCAGAGGTGTTGCACTTTTTTTCTATCATAGTGACAATTTTTGTCGTTAACATTTAATGTGACAATTTTTTGTCACTCCAATGCATTTAGCCCATTTTTTGCCATGTCACGACGAGATGTCAGGTCACGGCCATGGGGTCAATAGTTGTGAAGGTACCAGAATGCTCCTCAGTCAAAAAACTATTTCGGGAATCCTATTTTATGAGCAAGAGGGCCTTTAAAGCACGTAAGTGGTATCAATGGATCAATGAGAAACATTTTGTACTTGAAGAACCATTTAAAACAAAAGACCAAACTTAAAGGACCACTTTTGTAATATACCCTAGTTATACAATATCTATTAGGAAAAAAACAGGAATAATATGCCCAACCATATGCTGTTCTTTAGATTTACTTCTTTTTATTTCAGGATTTATCTAATAAACCAAATGCATTCCATTCTTTATTTAACCTTCAGATCAGACCGGCGTTACTGTTCTGGTCTTTGCAAGAAAAAAGAACAGGAATAAAGAACATAACCAAACGATGCCTCAGTGTCTGATCCCAATCTGGTTACAGCTTTTATATCGGGTGGAAATTATGTTGCACTGGGACTCATGTGATACTACTGTGCACTTATCATAGAGTGAATACTGATTTGACAACTAGGCTAGGTGTGTAGTTATTACTGAAGCATGAACCGTATTTCAAGTTGTGTCCCAGATTGTCTGTAGTTCATCCTTGTGATGCTCCTTCTTGCTGTATTGTTTTTGAAGGTGCCACTAGGTTGTGTTACTCCTTTTGCTCTTGTGAATGAATCAGCAAGGTATGCTTGTAGTCTTATACCTTCTCAGTCGGAGTTGTTACACTATATATAGCAGATGAATCAATTCGCAACTGTTTTAGTGATGTATTTTCTTTTGTGAAGGCATGTCTCCTTGTTATTAGATCAAGGATTTAGAAGTCAGGATTGCTGCTTCTTCCACCCACTGATGAATGATATGTCAATCTGTAAGTAAGAAAGGTTTCCTCAACAATCAATAGCTTCTTATATCATTGGGTTTGATGTAAACTACGTTGTTTTAATTGCCTAAAGCTAGCCACATATTCACTTTCCTCACGCACATGTCTATACGTATACATGTTGGGGGGCACTGAACCTTGTGTGTATTTTTATTAAAAGAAGTGTATCTGTGGGGATGTTGAAGAATTGTGTGAATACAAAGATTCGGCCACTTTCCCTAGATCTAGTTTCTTTAATTGCTTTGATAGCACCTTAAGCTTTGTGCAGTGGAAGTCCTGCTATTTGAACACCATATTGTGAATGTTGCTGTTATGGTTACTGCTTGGTCGTTGAAAGAGTTTCTCCCTAGTGGAAAAGCTTCCTCTTCCTCCTCGTTTTTGACTGAGTAAGAAGAATAGAAGGAAGGAAAGATGCCGTTTTGTCTCTCACCCCCTCTGGTAGTGCTGGATGGGAAGAGTTCCTCCCCTCCTTTTTGTTCCCTCGCGGTGTTCTTTTCGATAAAACGACACCTTATTTCATCCTGTTATCTGTGCTACCCTTCTCTGCCCTTCTTTGACTTAATCACGGCTTATACCATAGAGGCAGTCTAATTGAACTCTATTCTTTCCTGAAAACCCTATCTGCTAAACTTATTTTGTTGTGGAACTGCACCACTTTTGCCCCTTTGCTCACTTAACCTTTTGAATACTTGTCTAAGGACATTAGATGACTTTGGAATCCATTTCTTGGCAAAACCATTCATGAAAGGTTTTTTTGACAAAAGAAATTGGTTAAGCTAATTTTGCTCATGACATAATTTATAATTAGTCTCTCCATTATTATGCTCATGGAAGTCTTTGGTCATGTTTCATGCTTGGTTCTTCCGGCTCTTAACGCCCTTGGTCTTGAAGAATTACGTGAATGCAAAGATTCGGCCGCTCTCTCTAGGTCTAGTTTCTTTAGTTTCTTTCGTGGCAACTTAAGCTTTGTGCGGTGGAAGTTTGCTATTTGAACCCTATATTCTGAATGTTGCTGTCATGGTTATTGCTTGGTCGTAGAAAAAGTTTCTTTGTAGTGGAAAAGCTTCCTCTTCCTCCTTGTGTTTTACTGAGTAAGAAGAATAGAAGGAAGGAAAGATGCACTTTTGTCTATCATCCCCCCGGTAGTGCTGGAAGGAAAGAGTTCTTTCCCTCTTTTTTGTTCCCTTGCAGTGTTCTTTTCGATAAAAAGACACCTCATTTGCATCCTGTTATATGTGCTACCCTTCGTTGTTCTTCTTTGACATTATATCACAGCTTATACCATCAAGGCAGTCTACTTGAACCCTATTCTTTCCCCGAAAGCCCTATCTGCTCAACTTATTTTGTTATGGAACTGCACTACTTTTGCCCCTTCGGTCACTTGACCTTTTTGAGTACTTGTCCAAGGACTTTTGATGACTTTGAAAGCCATTTCGTGGCAAACCCATTCACGAAAGGTTTCTTCAACAGGGAAAGTTGGTTAAGTTAATTTTTGCTCATGACATAATTTATAATTAGTCTCTCCCTTATTATGCTCATGAAAGTCTTTCGTCATGGTTTTATGCTTGGTTCCAGCACTTAACTCCCGTGGTCTTGACAAGTTTCTCAAGTCGATTGGAAAAGACCCTACCTATGTTGATCTCGAGGTGCGGGTTTCAAGTTTGTGGACAGTTCATCTTCTTTTTCATTGATGCATTGTCTGAATGCAAGTAATTGTGCTTCGCTGTAGGCTAACCCTCCTGTAGGGAAGGATCAACCTCCAGATCTAGCTTCTCTTGCTCCATCAGAGGCCTATGTCTTGCCAGATCTTCCAGAAAAAGCAGCTTCCATCCAGGGTCATGAAAACAACCATGTCACCTTGAACAATAAGTCGGCAGCTGTTACAGGTATCCTATGAATTTTCCGTAGCAGTTTTGTACTCCCAATGTAAATGCATTCCACCTTGGAAGTTTCACCATGCATAGCTGTCAGCCTTCCCAGTCCCTTGGCAATAGATTTAGTCCACGTTCTTCATTTGATCTATGAAGAGGGACATTTTTGGCCAACAATTACCCTTTGGAGTCACATGGGAGATAGACGCTTGAACATTTGCATATTTTTGCAATACAAGTATTATCTTGTGCTACATGCACTCTGTATCTCAGCATAAGGTTCCATTGTTAAAACGACACAACACCAACACCAGAGTTTGAGATAGAATCCTGACTATAAATATATAAGAAGCATCTCTGTACGGCTGTACTCTTGTCTGCACTTTGGGACTTAGATTCACTGTTATAGCTGTGGTTGTCTTTTTTACAGATCGATTTGTGTTTTTGGTAGATACATTGGTGACGATACATAACTGTGGTTCTCTTTGTTGGAGTTAAAAGTACTAGCATGTAAACTTTGTATTAGGTCGTCATTATCGAGTAATTCTGCTGGTAAGAATGCTTTAATACTTAACTTGCTTTAATGTACTATTTCTTGCTGGATTTGTGAATATTACTGAGACTGGAAAAACAGTCGAAAGATCTAATTTTTCTCTGATCTGACTGTCATAGAAATTAACAGCCTTCGGAGACCCTGCTTTTGATTGCATATTACTTCTGTACAAGTTTGTTGTTGTAGATGTAACTGAGTTCTGATTCGTTGTGGTTATCAGTGACATACCATAGTGTCTCTTTATGTAGCAAAAGCTGATATACCATCCAATGTTTTGAAGAAGGAAAAAACGACCAATCTCGATAACTTGTCGAGCTCCTTTATTGATCCTGAGAAATTCGTTGAAGAAATCCTGGGGAAGGCATCAGCAATTGTTCTTTCGGAGGTGAGTTCAATATTGTGCTCTTTACTTGTAAATTTAGACTTGTTCCTAGGTTTGGCTAAATTGTTGGCTAACACAGATAAATGAGGAGAATATCAAGCAACATGGGGAACAGCTTGGTTCGGTTGTGTCAAACAGTATCCTTAGACATCTTAGCTTGGAGTTGAAAAATCTTGCTGTGAGTTCTTTTTCCTCCTTTTTATCATCATTGGGGATTAAATAATAACTGAAGCTAGTCTAGTGGTATTCTATGAGATAAAACAGTTATCACGGGTCCTTGATTATAAATATCAGGTTCTCTAGCACCACATTTTGTGGAGCAGAACACTAGACAATATCAACTTGCATATCAGAACACTATACAATAGCAGCAGTGCATATCCGTAACTACTGCATTTTAATTTTCTTAATCTCCGGTCGCCGACCGCTTGTTGACGTGTAATTACTAAGACCTAGGTAGATAATGAGGAAGTTAGAAGATAGGATGATGATGCAAAACTATAGTGGTCTTAGTTAAATAGTGAGGAAGTTAGAAGATAGCCAGATAGGATGATGATGCAAAACTATAGTATGGTTGAGACTCTATGATGGTTGGGGCCAGCTCACTCAAAATTTGAGGGCGATTTTGAGGATGAAAGCGGAATCAAACATAGAAAAGCGATGTAGAGATCCCACTTCTGTTTGCCATTTCTACGAAGATATAGGATGTGATTTTGCAACTCCATATATTTTTCTGTAATGTTTTTTTATAGTTTTTCGTCTCACTCACAATGTCGTGCTCCTTTTTATTTTTTTATTTTTTATAACTTTTGTCTATTTCAGACAATATACAAGAACACGGCATATACAGACGGTTTTCATGCTGGTACTCGTCACCAGCCAAAGCGTCAATAAACTGGATGATCTTCATCATGACTGGAGAGTAGAAAGGTTGAAGATATCACAATTAGAAAGAGGAACAAAAGAAATATTACTGATTGATATTCCTTCCATTTTATCAGGTCAAGCACATCTACTATCTGCCCCTGAACTAATCGGTATCTGCTGGGTATTGTATTTTTATCATTTTCTGGTGGTGTCATTGCACAAGAAAGCAAACTGGTAATGCTGTATGACCATTTATTACTACTAGCTGATTTTGTGATGGATTTAGAGCTTTGGATGCCGAGATATGTTACGAGAAGTCATCCGCTGACACTTTTTCTGTTAGCCAAGAAAAATGTCGAGTGTGTTCCTTTTAGATTCTTTGTCCTCTGCGTGACTTAGCAGATGGTACATACTTGAAAGTAACAAAATCAGTAGACTCGAGGTCTATATAAATGAACAAGAAGAAGCCTTTCATGATTTGCATCACAATAATGCGCACCCGAACTGCTCGAAGTAGAAACAATTGCTCTTGACGGAAAAAGAAAAGAAAGGAATACTTTGGAAGTAGTGCATCAAATTTTTGGTTAATTGTGTATTTGGTCACGATCAATTAGAATATAGTACTGATCTTGCCCTCAGCCTGGGGAATTTGTTGTGGAACTTTTCTTTCCTCAGAATCTTGGTTCTTTCTTGAACGTGGAAGGCAGCTAGCTGTCACGGACCGAACTTCTCTAAGCCGAAACCGTGCGGCACTTAGCGGACAAGCCCCTTGCTTGTGCTAAGTCAGCCTTCCACTCGGACTGGGCGATGCTAGATGCGAACACACAAAGAAGAATAATAGAGAGAGAGTTTGGGAGAATGTATGCTTGTATTGCTTGTGTACAAGAATACTTGTGTGTTTTGGCCAAGTGAGGCCTCAGCTATTTATACTAGTCCACCTCCTCAACGAACGGTGGAGATACATTCGATCCTACGGATCCTATTATGCTTCTAGAATTCTTGAATACTTTCTTACTTTAGAATATTCACACATGTTACATATGTTAAACATGTTACACATGTTCAACCTTCCGGAAGCCTTGCCTTCTAACTGCCAAGTAAGCGTCCACGAAGCGTCCCGTAAGCGCTTAATGAGCGCCTGCATGGCGTTTCTTCTAAAATTAGCCTCCATATAAAAAGTGTGGGACATTCTCCCCCACCTAATCTTGCGACGCCCTCGTCGCAACCTCCTCGCAGTATCGGTCTACGATGTTTTGGAACTGCCAAAGATCATTTGCTGATTCCCATGTAGCTTCTCTCTTCGGCAATCCCTTCCATTTCACCAAGTAGTGCCGCGTTGGTGGAACACCTCGTCTTCGTTCGATCTTGTCGCTAAGCACGTACTCGGCCTCCTTGTCATAGGACCTCACCACTGCTGTTGGTGCCCTATGACTCTCTCCACGACTTGGGTCTTCCTTGTCGTCATAATGAGGCTTTAGTAAACTGACATGGAAGATCGGGTGGATCTTCAACTTTGGCGGCAACTCCAATCGATAGGATACTTTCCCAACTTTTGCCACGATGGGAAAGGGTCCTTCGTACCTTCGAATCAGCCCTTTGTGTACTTTCCTGAAGGACTTAAACTGTTGCGGAAGCAGCTTTAACATCACCATGTCCCCAAGGTTGTACTCTTTCGGCCGCCGTCTCTTATCCGCCCACTTCTTCATCTTGCGCCCGGCTTTGTCAAGGTAAGAGCGTGCCACGTCTGCTTGCTCGTTCCATGACCTTGCCACTTGCACCGCCAATGGGCTTCTCCCCTTGTAGTCACCCGCCAATGCAAGGGGAGTGAGCGGTTGTTGCCCTATGGCAATCTCAAAAGGACTTTGGTTCGTGGCCTCGCTCCTCATCAGATTGTACGAAAACTGAGCCAAGTCCAAAAGTCTTGCCCAATCCGTTTGGTTGGCACTAACAAAGTGCCGCAAATAACACTCAAGTAGAGCGTTCACCCGTTCTGTCTGTCCATCAGTCTGAGGGTGAAAGCTCGTTGAGAAGTGCAGCTCCGAGCCAAGGAGTTTGAACAATTCTGTCCAAAATTTCCCCGTAAACCTTGGGTCTCGGTCGCTTACTATAACCTTCGGTAGTCCCCAATACTTCACCACGTTCTTCAAAAATAACCGAGCTGCTTCCTCCGCTGTGCAGTCGGCTGGGGATGCTACAAAAGTTGCGTACTTGGAAAACCGGTCCACCACAACCATAATCGAGCCACATCCCTCCGATCTTGGCAAGCATGTAATGAAGTCCATGCTTACACTCTCCCACGGATGTGTGGGGATGGGCAAAGGCTCGAGTAGTCCCGCTGGCAATTGGTTCTCCACCTTGTCTTGTTGGCACACAAGACAAGTCTTCACGTACGCCTCCACTTCATCCTTCATTTGGGGCCAATAGTATGACGCCTCCACCAAGGCATATGTCCGCGTTGCCCCGGATGGCCTGCCCACGGAGTGTCGTGACACTCTCGAATGATCCTCTTCCTCAAGTTGTTCCACTTGGGAACATACGCCCGTTGGCCTTTCGTGTAGACAAGGCCATCTTCCACCCAAAATCGTTGGGTTTGCCCACTCTCCGCAAGCTTGAAGAGTTGTCTGGCTAAGGGATCATGCTCCATGCCCTCCTTGATTCCCTCTAGGATGTCTCCCTTTGCCTTTGTCATAGCCGCCAATTCCGCCTTCCGACTTAAGGCATCCGCTACCAAGTTGGCTTTGCCCGGCTTGTACTCCATCACATAGTCGAACTCGGCCAAGAAGTCTTGCCACCTAGCTTGCTTCGGACTCAACTTCTTTTTGAGATTGGAAGTAGCTAGTAGCTATGTTGTCGGTCTTGATCAAGAACCGACTCCCCAACAGGTAGTGCCTCCACGTGCGTAGGCAATGAACCACTACGGTCATCTCCTTCTCTTGCACCGTGTACCTCCGCTCGGTGTCATTTAGCTTGCGACTTTCAAATGCTATTGGATGCCCTTCTTGCATTAACACCCCTCCAATAGCGAAATCAGATGCATCCGTTTGCACCTCGAATACCTTCGTATGATCGGGAAGAGCTAGAACCGGCTCTTCCGTCACTGCCTCCTTCAACCCTTCGAAGGCGGATTGGCACCTCTTGGACCACTCCCACGTTTTCCTCTTCTTGAGTAGGTCCGTTAACGGGGCTGCCTTGGCTGAGTAGCCCTTGATAAACCGCCGATAATAATTAGCTAGGCCGAGAAATGACCGTAGCTCGGAGACCTTTGGGGGCGCCTCCCACTCCTTGATCGCCTTCACCTTCTCTTCATCCATTCGAAGCGTTCCGCCCTTGATAATATGACCAAGGAAGTGCACCTCTTCCTTGGCGAACGAGCACTTCTCCCGCTTGACATAGAGCTCGTTCTCTCGCAACACCTTGAACACCGTCTTGAGATGTTCCACGTGCTCTTCCAAGGTATCGCTATATATCACAATGTTGTCAAGATAGACCACCACGAACCGATCAAGGTAAGGATGGAATATCTTGTTCATAAGCGTGCTAAATGTGGCTGGGGCGTTGGTCAAACCGAATGGCATGACCAAGAACTCAAACGCTCCATATCTCGTCACACATGTGGTCTTGGGCTCATCTCCTTTGGCAATACGAACTTGATAATACCCCGACCTCAAATCCAATTTGGTGAAGAACTTGGCTCTCCCAAGTTGGTCGAAAAGATCCGCGATCAATGGAATTGGATACTTGTTCTTGACCGTTACCTTGTTGAGCGCCCGATAATCAATACACATCCGCAAAGAACCATCGTGCTTCTTTTGAAATAAGACTGGCGCTCCATATGGTGCTTTGGAAGGTTGGATGAAACTCGCCTCCCTTAGCTCGGTCAATTGTCTCCGCAACTCCTCCAATTCTGGCGGTGCCATCCTATAAGGTGCCATTGAAGGTGGCTTGGCCCCCGGCTCAAGCTCGATTTGATGATCCACCTCCCTCCTAGGTGGAAGCCGCTTCGGCAGTTCGGGCGGCATCACATCCTTGTTCTTCTCAAGGACTTCCTCGATCGCCCTCGGTAGTGGTTCGGTTGAGTCCCCCACATGGTCTTCCATCTTTAGGGCCGCCAAGTAGGTCGTCTCTCCTTTCTTGACTCCCTTCATGATTTGCATCGCCGACAGCTGCATGGAGGCTAGAGTCTTGGCGCTAGAAGTCCCCACGGACGTCGGCACCGCACATGATACTCCCTTCTCCATGATGTGCACCGCATTGCTGTAAGGCGACACCAAGGCATTCACTTGCCGCAAGAAGTCAAGGCCTATCACGACCTTGAAGTCATCCATCGGGGCCACCGAGAAATCCACCAAGCCCCTCCACGAACCAAGGCACATTTCCACTTGTCGTGCCGCGCCTTGTAGAGGCTTTGTGTTGGTGTTGACGGACTTTAGCCATCCTCCGCCGCCAACCACTTTAAGGCCTAACCGCTTGGCCTCTTCCATTGTGACGAAGTTGTGGGTTGCCCTCGTATCAACCATCACTTGTGCGGGCTTCCCATTCAACTTAGCCTCCACGTAAAGCAACCCCTTGCCCGTAGAAGCTTGTCCCTTACCCGTCGGGACCTTCGCCACGGCTTTGGCATGTAAAGCATTGAGGATTTGGAGCGAGCCCATGTGCACATCTCCTTCCTCGAGCTCCTCGTTCTCCTCGACCAAGGCATTTAGCTTGCCTTGTCGTGGGCAATCCCTTGCCCAATGCGGCCCTCCGCAGAAGAAACATCCGTCCTTGGGCTTACTCTTGGCTCGCCTCTCCTCTAGCTTGCCATGGCCCTCGAATTTGTTGGTGCCGGCTTGGTTATTCCACTTGTTCCACGCCTTGGGTTTGTCTCCCCCACCTTTGGCGTGGTTACCCTTCGAAGCCACTTGTATATTCTTCCCTTTCGAGGAGTCCCCCACTCTTGCATACTCCATTAACGACTCCGCCACCGCTATGGCCTCGTCAAGGTCCTTCACGCCTCGGCGTTGAAGTTCTTGCTTAGCCCAATTTTGGAGGCCGTCAATGAAGTTGAAGAGGAGGTCCTCTTCCGTCATGTTGGGAATGTGGAGCATGAGAGTAGTGAACTCCTTCACGTAATCATGGATGCTACTCTTATGCTTCAACTCCCTTAATTTCTTCCTTGCTTCGTAGGTAACATTCTCGGGGTAGAACTGCCTCTTGATCTCCTTCTTGAACATTTCCCAAGTGTCTATGGTGCATAGACCCTTCTCGATATCATTGTGTTTTCTACGCCACCATAGAGTAGCCGTGTCAGTGAGATAGAGGGTGACAGTCCTTACCTTAGCCTTTTCATCCGTGATGTTAGCACCTTCGAAGTAGCGCTCCATATGCCATATGAAGTTGTCTAGCTCCTTCGCATCACGCTTGCCACCAAATTCCTTCGGCTTTGGCGTGTCCACCCTTGGACTAGAAGTGACGATGGCTCCACCCGCAATGACACTCTTGCACATGGCCGTTTCTTGCCTCGTCTCCTCCACGCCAACCTTTACCACATCGAGTTGTTCTTGAAGATTCGCGAACAACTCCATGAATCGAGTGCGTAACTCATCTTCGCCCATCACGACCTTCTTGAGCGACTCGAGCTCCTCCAACACATTATCCTCCAAGGTTTGGAGGTTTTGCTCTACGAAACCCAAGCGGTCTTTTGCATCGCCCATAGCTTCCTCCAAGACACAAGTGCGGCCGTCCAAAGAAGAGATTGCATCTCTTGATTTGCTTTGGCTACGGCTCTTTTTCCCACCGATTGGTGGAAGTAGATCTCGCCCACGTTCCACCACAACATTCTCCTCGGCAACTCCGGATGCTCCCACATTAGTATCCTTGCCTGCCATTGTTGCTCCTTGCTTGGCACGACTCGTCGTAACCAAGCTCTGATACCACCTGTCACGGACCGAACTTCTCTAAGCCGAAACCGTGCGGCACTTAGCGGACAAGCCCCTTGCTTGTGCTAAGTCAGCCTTCCACTCGGACTGGGCGATGCTAGATGCGAACACACAAAGAAGAATAATAGAGAGAGAGTTTGGGAGAATGTATGCTTGTATTGCTTGTGTACAAGAATACTTGTGTGTTTTGGCCAAGTGAGGCCTCAGCTATTTATACTAGTCCACCTCCTCAACGAACGGTGGAGATACATTCGATCCTACGGATCCTATTATGCTTCTAGAATTCTTGAATACTTTCTTACTTTAGAATATTCACACATGTTACATATGTTAAACATGTTACACATGTTCAACCTTCCGGAAGCCTTGCCTTCTAACTGCCAAGTAAGCGTCCACGAAGCGTCCCGTAAGCGCCTAATGAGCGCCTGCATGGCGTTTCTTCTAAAATTAGCCTCCATATAAAAAGTGCGGGACATAGCACTTACTTAGGAACACGATGAGTTATATGTCCTCTAACGTTGCTATTGCTCAAAGCATTTTGACCGCTCATCGGGATTCGAATGAGATTGTGCGCTGAAAGCAGTGTCTTAATGGGCCGTTTGGCTGACGAGTAGAGGAGTGCGGCCCATGAGCGAGTCAATCTGCTCGGCTTTGCTGAGTAGAGAGCCTTAAAAAAAGTTCTTCAGCATGGCTGGCTGAGCAAAGAGCTAATTCTCTTTAGGAGGAAAAACTCAAGTCACAGCCTCGTTTACTCGGCTTGCGGAGTCAAGAATTTGATGAGCAGAGGGCAGAGGTTATGGTGAATCTCCTTCACTTGGCGTGACGAGTAGAGAGGTTAGAGCCTAATGGAGCTCATCTGCTCGGCGTGACGAGCAGAGAGCTTAGAGCCCAATGGAGCTCATTTGCTCGGCATGAAGAGTAGAGAGCTTAGAGAACAATGAAGCTCATTTGATCAGCGTGACGAGCAAAGAGCTTAGAGCCCAAATTTGCTTATCTGCTTGCTTGATGAGTAGAGAGCTTAGATAGTTTCATGCTCGACGAGTCTTACGTGACTCCTTGAAAAAGAGTGCAGTGCTCGTTGGGGGCTTAAGCATTTCCACGAGAAAGGAGCGAGGGTGCTCTGCGGGTCTTACGTGACTCCTTGAAAAAGGAGTGCATGACTCGATGGAGGCTTAGCATGTCACGCCCTGAAATGGGCCTGACCGACTAAGCACATCATTAGCGAGTCAACCTCACAAGTAAGCAGAGCAATACTATTATTCTTCAAATAATATGCGGAAGCGATAAATCCAAATGTCTCATTCAAAGTACACTTCTAAATAAAATATATTTCGTACTTAAATAATACAACTAAGAACTTCTGTCCAAACAGACTTATACAAATCAAACACACTTGATAGTGTCACTAATATCCAAATGGTGCTCCACCGGCAAGAACCTGCCCACATCGAAAGGTGTGGATAGGGGAAAAGAGTGAGTTTCACTAACTCAATAGGATTTCTATACATCTATTAACACACAACATTCAATTACATCATGAACAAGCGCAGACAATAGATGCCTAGCACATGTCACATATTATATCATGACATAATAAGAATACGTAATTAACATACTTAAAATGTATAACAGATCCTGAACATAGCACGAGTAAACATATTAACACATCACATGTTGATCAACCATTCATCCTCAACTGTCACATATCAGCTGAGCATGGATGTTTGATCTAAGCAACCAATATTATAAGTCATATTCAAATACTGCGTAGAGTCATAGGTTAATGTGCACTTATACATGGCCTATGATCATATGGTGAGCGAGACAAATCGTATCATAAATCATACTGTCAATGTGGGATATACCAGGCATAGCCATCGTTTTCCCAACCATCAATAACCACATATCACATACTCGCTCACCTACCATCCTTCCCTCTATGAGGTGTTAGACCAATCATTTAGAGACTAAGACGATCAAACCCAGCCTGTAACTGATTAAAGCCTAAACCTCACAAAGACACCAACATAAACCCCAGAGGGGTGTTAGTAACATGCAACGTATACCCTTGGGAGGTCGACCTGCTGTGTAAACTCAACATATATCCTGTTACCATATAATCCAATTTGCCGGCCTTCATCCCCCAGCGCTACTTCCGAGTACTCACTCACACAGACTCGTATGCATGTATAGTTATCATATCAAATCAGACAAACTCAAGTAATCATATTTCGTGACAAAACATATTTAACATGTACAAACCGTTTATAGATAGCATGTGATCCAATTGAAATCATATTTTCTAAATACGCAAATAAACATACGAGGTACACTAAACATATTTCAAATGCCTACAAATCCTATAAGCACCCATGTAACTAGCAACCAAGCAATTAGCATGCGAGTCATAATTATAAAGTTAAATCCATAGAATTATTTACGTAATTAGCATCCAAACTTTAAATGTAATAGGCCATATCAATAATTACTCTAGGCATAAAGTTAAGCATGATACGCATAATTGTCCATTAATCACGCTAAGCACAAAACAGTGCATATGAGCCATGTAGATAATCATATAACTTATCACCAACCAATTACATACAAATTGTTTTATTAAATAACTATTCTCAACTCATAAGTCATAATTAAGCATGACATACATAATTGTCCATTAATCATGCTTAGCAAACATACTAGTTCATATATTAACAAGTACAAATATCATATATTAGATACAAATATCACATATTAAATACAAATATATTAAGGGTTAATTACACCTATGTCCCTGAGGTTAGGGTATAATTACAGGCAAGGACAATAGTTTGGACAAATTACACTTATATCCGTTGACCAGACGGAAAATACAAATACATAACGATTTGAAACGAAAAGACCAAATTGCCCATGATTTAAAAACATAATTTTTCAAATGCCATTCAATTATCTCTTCCCCAATTAAGTTTAAATGAATCCCACCCTAAATTTTCAAATTAGGGTTTCAAAACCCTAATATGACAAATTAGGGGTTTCAAAGCCCTAATTTGACAAATTAGGGTTCTAATGCTTGTTTGGGACGACAGAACTTCGGTTGAGAACTTGAAAGAGGACCAGCTATCAGGGGCGGAGGCGGCGCTGGGCGACGCGAGGGAGGAAGGTGAGAGAGTGAAGGTGGACGGCGGCGGCGGACTCGATCCTGGTCTCTACCGATCTAGAAGACTAGAACCCACCGGCAACAAATTTACCTGACTGCACCATCTATCTACAACCCACCACCGCACTGCCCACATCATCATCAACATCAAGTGAACCACCAGAACCTCACTATCTCCACCACAAAACACATATCACAGATCCGTTTTCAACTAAAGCGACGTCTTTTAATCTCCATTTACAGGCCATCTCGCCTACTCCCACCACTTACCCCATCACTGTCGCTATCACAAGGCGAAAATCACCACCGTCGCCACCTTAACCACAGACTCATGACTGAAGATCGAAACTGAGCTTACCGACGGACGAAGAAATCAAAACCCAAACTGTAGCCGATTCGATGATGGATTGGGACGAGAACATCAGGAAGTGTTGTTTGTGGGTTTATTGAGTGAAACACATGGTGGCTTTGGTGATCGGCAGTTTTATGGCGGTGGTGAAGGAAACAGACCGGTGGAACCTTATATTACATGGGCTAAAACTCCGGGTTATTTGAGGGGAGGGTGAGGGGCGACGACGGGGGAGTTGCAGAAAGAGAGAGAGTGTGTAAGGGGAGTTGGGGAGAGATTTTTTTTAAGACAAAAAAAAAATAGGGTTTAAATATGTACAAAGGGTAGTATTGGAATTTTAAAAATACGTAACGGATAACATCATCAAAATGTACAATTTTTAACGGACGAAGGACGGAAGGACACGGCTGATACCTTTTGAAACTTAGTGTCCTTGACTGTAATTATACACTAACCTCAGGGACATATGTGTAATTAGCCCATATATTAAATATCATATAATTCATACTTAACAAATACAAATGTCATATTTAACAATTATTATAACATTCATATTTGACAAATATCATAAAAACGTATATTAATTTCAAGTAGTAAAATAATATAAACAGATATTAAATTCAAGTATATAACAAACATAAATATGTGCACAATCAAATAGAAGTATAGATCTCCTACCTAAACACGTCAATCCACCCAATCCAAATTAAAAATTGCATTTGAGAGCAATTAACGACAATTATGGGAATAACTTCCTTTTCATTTTATTATGCTACAAATTTAGAACAAAATGTAAAATATACCAATAAGTTTGTAAATTAATGAAAGACTAAATGACTATAACTAATTTAACCTAGAAAATTAGAAGTAATAAGTAAAAATAGATTTAATACCTTCCAATTTAGAGACAGAGAAAAGGGAGAATTCATAAAGAGGGGGAAAGAGACCTGCGTAGGTAAGGATAGACGCGAGGAGAGAGAGAGAGAATCAGGAGTGGGGGAGAAATTCAGAGAAAGAGGGAGAAGAAGAAAGATAGGATAAGCTTTCACATAGTGTAATACATTTACACCAAATTAAACATTTTCAACGGTTTAGATTAAGTTAACGAAAGATCAACGGATATGATTGGCCACTTATTATATTATTTAAGAGAATGAATTCTCATTGGTTAGTGAAATAGGTTTCAAAGTAACTCAACCACACCGGATAAAACTCAGAAGACAAGAGCTGCCACGTGGCACGTCGCGGTGCCGCCCAGTGGCGGAGCCAGATTTTTTTTAAGGTGGGCATCAAAATCTCAATCTGAAATTAACAATCCGACTAGTAGCAATTTTCAAATTCTATCAATTCCTAATTGCAAATTGTAAGTTCCAAAACCCAATTATCACATCCTAAATTGATACAAAATGGGAAGGGTTTCGAGAAGTAGAAAATTTAAGAATCAATCACTGGATCTTCCTTTAGTTTTATGGACTGCGGCGACCATTAGTGTTGACGTCGAGAAATTGACCTGCCGACTGCCGACTGCCGTCTGCGAGTGCTGTCCCGGTAGCCTGTGAATCGGCCCTACAGCCTGTATGAGCACGTGAGGCCATAACATTTGGGCTTTGGGTGCCGTGACTCGTGAGCCCGTGATCTGCCACAGGCGGATTGACCAGTGGAGGCAGTGGCATTGGTTGTTGAGGGCGTGCTGTCGTGAGGTAAAGCCAGTGGGCGGTGAGGGAACTAAGGAGGAGGCGGCGTTCTCCTGTCCGCACATGTGCCTTTAAGGTTTTGAAAGTATTGAGGCTTTGGAAACCGTAGAGAGTGAGGGTTAAGCTATTATAAATTTTCCCAAGAAGATACAATATGCATTGGAAATTCACTTCAGATTTGCATTGCCATCATTGTCAAAGTGTTGGAGACAAAGGGTCACTCAAATTCACACTTTGTTGCACTCAAACTCACTCTCACAAATATGAGGAGGAGGACATGGAGAGAACTTGAAGTGAACACACTAATATACATTAAAATTTTATCTCTTTCTCTTATTCTTCTTTATCATCATGCACTTGCACCATTCTTACACCTTTTTATAATGCTTCTAAGTAACTCGTAGACAAGTAAATTAAGTTATCGCTAACCCACTACTTCACAACATATTAACCCACTACTTGCACTAAGCACATATCACTAATACACTTGTAACTCATGCACCACTCACACACTTTAATAACTCACTAACATGTCATACTAATTACTACTCTAAAGAGCCAAATCAAGTTTATTTTCCAAAACCCCCTTTTGAACTTGATTTGTGTCTTCAAACACTCTTCATGATTGAGGGTCTTGACAAATGCCGATAATGGTCTTCATCTCCAATTCCGTCAACAGTAGCAATCTCCTTTGCCATTTCCTTTGATGTGTATCCCATGTAAGTCATCTTCTTATTGCAGCTCTGGCATTTCTTCGTCACTTGTGTGCGTACAGGATCTTGACCATTTTCTTTGGACATTTCAAGTAACTCATTTGGGTCAAAAAACATCTCCATGTTCACCCAACTTGTGTCACTCAACAAATTCTCCACACCAAGTTGAGGATAACCTGTTTGACTTTTAACAAAATCATTTTCCTTCGTAGGCATGAAAAACAACTCGCTAGGATGACTTTTAATGAAATAAGTTTTCAAAACATCAACCTGAGAGGCATATCCTTGTGGCACTACCGCATCATTCTTAACCATGATAAAGTAATCATCATTTTCTTCCTCAAATTTTGCGAGCCGTATAATGGAAATGACCTTTTACCTCTTTGTTAATGCTCTCATCTTCCATCTCTTCATATAGAGCATTGTTATCACCATTTGTGTTCTCGCTCTCCTCCATAATGGCTCTTCTCCATTTGTCAACTCTTTGTTCTCATTGGCTTTAAAAGTCTTGAACTCTTGTTCATCATTTGTCTCCTCTGTTTCTTCAGCTTTGGAAGTGTGAAACTCGTTTCTTCCTGCATTATAGTTTCTTCCTCGAGATGTTCACCATCTTCGTTTGTCAACTCATCTTCTTCCCAGCTTTGTACCCAATACTCCTTGGATAAGAAGTCACATCTACAGTTGGAAGCAATGATCTCGATCATTTTCTAAACATTACTTAGAGATCTTACATCCCTTATGCGCATCCATATCTCTGTCTGGACGGCCTTCTGCAATACTCGTAGTGCCTTTTTTTCCTTCTTTTGTCGAACTCCTTTTGACAAGCTATTATGTGGTTGTTAACCGACCACATACCACAAATCACATGATTTGAGATACAATGAAAGGATACTCTTGATTCTCACATAATTTGAGAACATCAATTTCTCATACCAAATATCCATTTTGGATAATTTTTCTCTACAACCGTAGTGACTATAATATTAACGCCGCAACGTCCCCTAGGATCGTTGTGGCTCTGATACCACTTTGTTGGTGACAGGGAATGAGGAGGCAAGCCCCCCCATCTTCCGCATATCTTGCTCATCCGCCAGTCCTACATTTTGTCTCTGTGGACCGAGGAGAAAGGGGGCTTAACGAAAGGGTCACTCAAACTTGCACTTTGTTGCACTCAAACTCACTCTCACAAATATGAGGAGGAGGACATGGAGAGAACTTCAAGACAACACACAAATATACCTTAAAATTTTATCACTTTATCTTCTTCTTCATCATCATCATACGCTAGCACCATTCTTACACCTTTTTATAATGCTTATAAGTAACTCCTAGACAGGTAATTAAGTTATCACTAGCCCACTACTTCATAACATATTAGCCCACTACTTGCACTAAGCACATAGCACTAATACACTTGTAACTAATGCAAAACTCACACACTTTAATAACTCACTAACATGTCATACTAATTACTACTCTAAAGAGCTAAATCAAGTTTATTTTCCAACACAAAGATACAGTGTTGAAAAGACATTTTTTTTCCAGTCGAAGGTCCTTGTATTTATGTAAGCTCAAAATAGTAAATTCTCATCTGATCAGTTCACAAACTAAGTAAGCAAACTATATATTAGAAATACATAATATCTACATCATGCAGCTAGTAGTAGCTGGGCATCAAGTCCCCAAGCTTGGCACAGCTCTTGACTCATGACTGTAGATAGAACCTTCCTCCAATTATATGTTATGTACTGCACCCATTGTTGTATCATCTGCATATAGCCTTGCACATTTGCTTGTTTATTCTCAAAGATTCTAGCATTCTTTCTTGCCAAATACCACATGTAATGACTGCTACTAAGAGTTTACAGAGTTTGGCTTTGAGGTTCTTTCCTACAAAGTGAATGGCAACATGCTGAAAGAATTGGTGCCGATGTTCATCTTTAATTTACTGAATGCTAATTTGCGGAGTTCATTTGCGAAGGAACATTGCATAAAGAAATGGTTCTCAGTTTTAGAGTGCCCTAAGCAAAGAACATGGTTGTGTTTTGAGAGAACATTCCATGATTTTAGTCTTGCTCTAGTTCTTAAACCTCCTTTACACAAGAGCCATAAAATCATGGAACATCTAGGGATATGCTCTGTAAACAAGATTAATTTCCACCAAGGAACTCTGGGTGCTATAGTTCTAACACCAACCCAAGCAGTTTTAACAGTGAAATTGCCACAAGGGTGTAGATTCCAAGCTAATTTATCATTTACACAGTGAACCGCCTTGAAAAAGTCCCCTAGTCCTCGAAAATATAGGATCTAAGGATTTTGGGAGTCGCCATGTTAGTTAATTAAACACAGAAGAATAAGGAAAACATAAAAATGATTGTAAAAATGTTCAAAAGACTACTAATCTATTGAAAACGAAGAAATAGGTTTGCGGACTAAGTTATACAACGGGAAGATGTTAGGCACCCGCCATACCCTTTCGGACTCTACTTCATTTCTATTAGTTTTTGGCCTTTTTAACACACAACTCATAAATATGCATAAAACAAACCCTATGTTTATTTCCACATTATTGGTTAAAGTCGACAGTAGGGGTCAAATGGCCTACGTATCTTGTCGAACAAATCAGAATCAAAACCATCTTAGTTCGATCGGACCACACGAGAGGTGACCTAGATCTCGGTCATTGACTCTTATGATGACTCGACTTCTTCTAGTTGATTGGACTTAGAACTCTAAATTGACTACTCTTCCAATGCTCTAGAATTCTAAACAAATTGAAAGACTTTGATTTAATTTATATATATTTATTATTGAGATCTGGTCAGGGGGAGGGAAAAAATCCAAACTCTTTTAACCTAGAAATGTAAATACAGAAAATAAGGATAGGGAATTATAACTTTTCCAGATTGTCCAATTTCCTAATCCGAGAATTGATTTGACATCGAAAACTAAGAACAACAGTATACCTGATTAGAGATTTGCTATTTTGGATCTAGATACGATCTCAAATAAATTTGACTCCTTCTAAAAAGTTGTAGCTCTCGAAAAGATACACAATTTAGGCTTTTGAATCGCCTAAGTCGGATATTTCATGATTAAGTAAGGACAAGTAAAAAACCTAGAAAAGAAATATGTCCGACCTTAAACGGATTCGACTTCTGCGATAGGTTGTATATCTAAAAAATATACACGACATAGGCTTTTGAATCCCCTAAATCGGGCATCGTACGAGTAGATTAGAGTCAGACAATGAAAACCCTAGAAATGGAATATGCCGACTAGAAAAACCCAATTTTGAACCCGAAGAAGGTGTCAAACGGACTTGACTTTTCTATGAAGTTGTATGTCTTCAAATAATACACGATTTAAGTTTTTGAATCACCTAAATTGAGCATCGTATGAACAAATTATGGCTGGTCAAAATTTGGGTGTACGCTTAGTACGTGAATTCAAGATTTCTAACCTAGCCACCCTTCTCCAAGGGTTTTTCCTCCCTCCAATAATCAGCCAAATGACCCTTTTTATAGTGGTAAAAAACCCTAACCTAGGTTAAACATAACTAAATTGAATTCGAATGGACTACTTATTGGATTTAATTAAATAGATTAGGCTCATTATATAATTAGGCCTAAAAGCCTATAATGATAATAATAAGCTTGATCAACAATGAAGTTCCAAAAATAAATTAATAAATAAAAGGGCTAATTACAACAGTGTCCTTGAGGTTAGGGTGTAATTACAGTCAAGGACAATAAGTTTTAAAATGTAACATACCATGACCAAAAGCTTTTAAAATGTATCAGCAGTGTCCATCCGTCCCAGATCCGTTTAAAAATTGTACTTTTTGGCTGATGTTATCCATGCATATTTTCTAAATGCCAATATTACCCTTATACTATATATCTACATATACACTATATAAAGATTAAGAACCCTAATTTGAAAATTTAGGGTTTCAAACCTAATTTCAAAATTAGGATTTCAAACATAATTCTCTCTCTCTCCAAATTAAAGTTTTAACTCTAATTTCTAAATTAGGGTCTCTCTAATAACAATTAAGGCCATTTTTTTTTCAATTTACAGATTTAAGCCCCCTTTTTTGTTTCATTTTTTTCCTTAATGAAACCCTAACTCTCTTTCTTTCTCTAACTTCCCCCACCCCGCCGCCGCTGCCCCACCCTTTCCCCACCCCGCCTCTGTTTCCCCCACCCTTCCTCCACCCCGTCTTCGCCCCTACCCTCCTCTACTCCCTATCCCCGCCGGTGTGTACATATATGTGTGTATGGACTAAGTGATCTTTTTGCGAATTGAAAAGAGTTAGCCGATCGCGCTGTCAAGAATCATTTTTTCGGTCAGCCTCTCAGCAGAGAGCTCTCGGTTTTTGTCAGGGTGAAAGCTGGTTGGTTCTGTGCTGAGGGGAGGAGACTTATGTCCCTCAATCAGGCCTCCTTTGGCGGTCCTTAATCAAAAGCTCCAGAATGTAATTACCTTTTCTCTCTTTCATTCCCTTCCCATGGTTCGATCCTTTCAACATTGATATTGATTTCTCAGCAACTGCGAGCCTTGAAGTGAAGCCCAAGCGTTTATGGTGATGTATTGGTGGTGATGAGAGGTGAAGGCTGATGCGTGATGGCTAGCAGTGGGCATGGAGGTACTGACGGTGGTGGGTTCTCCAAAAGGGAAAGAAGAGAAAGATGGAAGAATGGCATTTGAGAAAAATAACCTTCTAACTTAAAGGCAATAAAGTCATTTTCTTAAAACCGTTAGGTTATTTATGATTCCGTTAGGTCAACGGACATAAGTGTAATTTATCCAAACTAATGGACACGTCTGTAATTACACCTAACCTCAGGGACACTGCTGTAATTAGCCCTAAATAAAAAGACTACAAAAATGGGGTGTCTACAGAGCCACTCGGTGAGGGAGGGAGTGTGCCTGTGAACATCACTGTAAGCAACACGTTTTTTGTATTAGAAATACAGAAAAGACCACAAGATGTACGACAGGTTCAAAGACACACACATATATGAGGTTGAACCTTTGCAAGGTTTCCTACGTTTCCTTAAAAATAGAATTAGACCGACGTAGTTCGGAAAAGGCAGGGGATATTGTTCAAAGTCAGAGCCAACAGTAACGACGAATACCAAAAGGGAAAGTGAAGTCAAACCTTAGCCAGAGCCAATGGTAACAACGATCGGTCACCAGACAAAGACGTATTCCCAGAAGCCAGGGCCAGCAATAATGACAATTGGTCGCTTAAACATGCACATGAAAGCTCATCTAGAAGCCAGAGCCAATAGTAACAACAATTGGTTGTCCAGATGTGAAGGTTTATGATTAAGAGCTGAAGCCAATAGTAATAACGATTGGTCACTTAACCATAAGGACATACCCCCAGAAGCCAGAGCCAATGGTAGTGATAATAGTTCACATAAAAAATATGGAAAAAAGCGCATCTAGAAGCTACAACCAATAGTAACGATGTTTGGTCGTCTAGATACACCGAAGGCTTACGACTAAGACTCGGAGCCAGTAATAACGACGATTGATCGCTTAGCCACAAGGACATACTCCTAGAGGCTGGAGGCACTCGTAATGAAAACTGCTCATCTAGGAATATGGAAAGAAGTGTGTTGAGAAGCCGTAGCCAATAACAACGATGATTGGTTGCCTAAACACACTGAAGGCTTATGACTAAGAGTCGGAGCCAATAGTAACGACGATTGGTCGTTTAGTCATAAAGACATACCCCTAGAAGCCAGAGCCAATAGTAACGGAGATTGGTCGTCTATGAATATGGAAAGAAGTGTATCTAGAACCCGGAGCTAGTAGTAACTGATTGGTCGTCTAGATACACTGAAGGCTTATGAATAAGAGTCGGAGCCAATAGTAACGATGACTGGTCACTTAGCCATAAGGACACACCCATTGAAGCCGGAGCCAGTAGTAACGACGTTAGATCGTCTAGGAATATTGAAGACCGGGGCTGGAACTGATAATGATGATTGGTTATTGAATGATCAGAAACTTGTCAGTTGTCGAAGCCACTTAATCGATTAAAGTGGTCGACAGAAAAGAGGACGGTGTTGCTAGATGCTGGAGCCACTTAATCAATTGAAATGATCGTTTAGAAATACGAAAAAGGATTCTTGCCTGTTGCTGGAGCCACTTAATCAATTGAAGTGGTCGACAGACAAGAGGATGATATTGCTAGATGTCAGAGCCACTTAATCTATTAAAGTGATCTTCTAGAAATACGACAAAAAAGAATCTTACCTATTGCCGAAGTCACTTAATCTATTGAAGTGGTCGTCTAGAAATACGATAATAACTTTGGCCATTGCCAGAGCCACTTAACCGATTTAAGTGATCGATAGACAAAGCAGAGACATTGACTAAGAGCCTGAGCGAACGACGTGCACAAGCGGTTGGTCAGTTAGTCAAAACATGATTTATCTCCAAATGCCGGAGCCAACAACGCCCTCAAGCGGTTGGTCGCTTAATTTATAAGGAGTGAAAACTCCGTAAAATATCACTCAAAGCTGGAGCCAACAACGTCTGAAGACAGCTGAGTGTGGAATATGTCAATTCACTTCTCAAATTGATATGAAGAAAGTGTTGCTTTTGGTAACAAAGCATGAGATACTGCACTGACCTTACATCGTACGTCATCGCTAAACTGTGCAACAAATCCAAATAATGAGATCGAAAAACAATCTTCTGATAGGGGAGTAAACATGCAAAATAAAAGCATCAAAGCACACAAAACTTAAAAAATTGCCCAAGCAAATAAGCTGGACATCATGCAAAACACTCAAGCAGGCAAAACATGCAAACATATGGAAAGAGAAATTACGCAAGCACACAAGGCATACAAGCAGGGCGTGCGTGCGCGCGCGCGTGCACACACACACACACACACACACACATATATATATATATATCGAGTGGAATGGAACTGGGAATGGAACTTGAACTAAACTACGAATGAGACTGGGCTAGAACTGAAACTGAGAGTAGACCTGGATTGAATGCGATGTGCACCAATCTAAATTGAAGGTTTATATCCTTGGACATACACCTGATTGAGACTGGGAGTGGACCTGAGCGACGACTGGCAAACAAAGGTATGTGGTATTTGCGTTCCAGCCTGGATTGAGAAGTTCTACCCTCAAATATAGACTTAGACTAGAAAGTGGCTGCACCCTATGAAGGTTGCCTACATATCCCCATCCAAAAGGGATCAAGGTAAATTTAGTTCTAAATGGATCTACAAAGAAAAAATGTATGTGACATCCACATACTAACCTGAATTGAGGGTCAAATACCCTCGGACATGGATCCGGACTGGACTGTGACCTAGACTGGACGGGGACAAGACATAGGAAGGTACGTGATATCCATGTGTCAACCTAGATTGAGGATTTCCACCCTATAACATGGATCAAGAACATGATTCAGACTGGAAGAGAAAGGTATAAGATCTGCATGCCGACATAGATTGAGGATGTCTACTGCTGAATATTGATCTGAACGGGGTCAGGGACCGAGACTGGATGAGGACAAAATAGAGGAAGGTACGCAGTATTTGCGTGCCAATCTGAATTTCATATGTCTACCATTAGATATGGATTTGGATTCTGAGCCCAGAATAAGAAAGAATGCCACACACGTGACCTTCACGTACTAATCTTGCACTGAGGGCTAATTCTCTCGACCATTGACTTGGACTGGAAAATGAGACTATAACTGACCTATACATACTGACCTAAATTGAGGGTTAATTACCCTTGGACGTAGACCTAGATTGGCAGATTCCTGCACCATACGAAGGTTGCCTACATACCCTTATCCAGAAAGGAACAAGCAAAATGTAGTTCGAATCGGATTTGAAAAAGAAGAATGTATGTGACTTTCATGTACTGAGCTAAAACGAGGGTCAAATACCCCTAGACATAGGGTATGTTCATGACTCCCCCGTACTGACATGAATAGACCTAGATTGGAAAATGGGTGCACCCTATGAAGGTTGCCTATATACCTCATCCGAAATGGATCAAGCCAAATGTAGTTTGAACTGTATCTAGAGAGAAGATGATAGTTGAAGGGCTGGAGATACATTGACTCTATCCTAGAGTGAAGAAGGGATAATAACGTGACTGAAATCATAGAAAAAATCAGACTTTTTCTTATTTATCTTGTTTTTAACTTTTAGTTTTATACATAATTTTTTTTTCAATCATAGAAAAAACTCTTTTGAAGACTAAGGTCAAGAAGTAGGCTCTTAAGAATATACTTAGAGACAAGACAGAGACACTGACCCTGATTATGGGGATAGGGGAATTAAATGAAGCTCCTGGATAAAATGCATATAGAAGGAACTTGTAGTTCAATGGACTAACCAAACAATGACATGCATTATCCTGACTGATAGTAGAAGGGAATCACAAAGAGCTCTTCGAAGAAATACATGTAGAGAAAACTAACAAATGCAATGTATTGGACGAATAAAAATAGACACTATCCTGACTGTTAGGTAAGGGTAATCGCAAGGACCCCTAGACAAAATGCACGTATACGAAATAGGCCATGTAATGGACTAGAGAAAGATAGCCAATATAATGACTGTCCTGAAAGGGGCATCACGAGAGCACCCAGACAAAATGCATACATACAATGTTGAGTATACGATGAACCAGGTGAACAAAATACAGACGTTATCACGACTATCGTGAGAGAGGAATCCCAATGAACCCTAGACAAAAATATAGTAAGACGTTCTGATCATGAACCACAAGACAAGTGTCATGAAAGGAGAATCACAGGGAGCCCCTAGATAAAAATGCGTGCACACACTGCTGACCATGCAATGGACCGGAAGAACTAAGGTAGACATTACTATGACTATCGTGAGAGGGGAATCCCAGTGAGCCCCAAGACAAAATATAGGTAGACGATGCTGACCATGAACCAAAAGATAGACGCTACCACGAATGTCATGCAAGCGGAATAACAGGGAGCCTCTAGTCAAAGTGTGTAGGAGTGATGTTGACCATGGAATACACTAGAGCAAACAAAGACAGACACTCTATGGCGCACCACCTTTGGAAAAATCCCTTAAGATTTTTGGAGTCACCGTCCTATTTAATTAGAAGAAAATAAGAAAAACATATAAAATGACTCAAAGGTGTCCAAGAAGGACGACTGATCTATCGAAATCGGGATTTGGATCCAGGGACTAAGTCACGCAACGGAAAAGTGTTACGCACCCGCCGCGTTCTTTCGGTCTCTACTACATTTTTATTGATTAATGACCTTAAAACACATAGCATGTAAAATATGAGAAAATAACCCTAAGTTAATTTTTAGATTTTTGACTTGAACTCGACATCAGGGGTTGAATTGCCTACATATCTGGTTGGACTAACCGGAATCAAAATCACTGTAGTACAACGCTGGTCCTAGTGGAAGTACTCTACATTTCAGGACTTAGACTTTACACAAAGAAATACAAAAAGATCATTTTTTGTTGTTTTTGAAATGAAATGTGACTACGGCATTGGGAGACAATTCTACATGATTTCTAAACTTGAAAACTAGTAAAGACTACCTTTAGAAGTGGCTTGCCTTGAAGACTCGAGGATGTTGTCCGAATGATCCGCGATGCAAAGACTAGAAAGTGAATTTTAGAGTGAACATGAACGATTGAGATTCTCGAGAGAGACAACATATCACTTTACAAAGAAATGGTACCCAGGCTCTCAAAGGAATAAGCTTTCTAACCCCCAAAAATGAAGGCTAAGGCCCCTTTTTATAGTGCTCAGGGTCACAGAATCTGATGCTAATCTGCAAGGCTGGAGATAAGTCTGAATAAGTGATAAAATCATAGATTGACAATAGTCAACTAACCGGCCGGTTAGTCGATAGTCGGTTTAACCTTGAATTTTTATATATTTTATGATAAACTTTGGGACATTATCATGTCCCAAAACAGGTAATTATCTTGGTTAACTGTCAGGGATAATAGGAAACACTTCCTATATTCACTTTGTCTCTCAAATTAATCCTCAAGTCTCCAAGTCAACCTTACCTTCTTGACTCTAACCTAACTTGGTTAACCTTAACTAATTAGGCTAGTTATCCAATGGACCGTGCTTAATTAATTTAGGCTAAACTGACTGGGCTGGACAGACAGACATACTACTGAACTAGACTGACTAAGTTGAATTAAATAAATAAGGCCTATCACTTATTATCAGGTTTACACCCACATTAAATAACAAACTTTATTTATTAATAAATCCCAATAAAAATTAATAAAAAGATAAAGTAAAACTACAAACATGGGGTGTCTATAGCTACCATGATTGTCAAGAAAGGGAAATCACAAGGAGCCCCTAAACGAAATGCATGCAGACAAAACTGATTATGCAATGGACATGATGAAGACATGCGCTATCACGCCTGTCGTGAAGCGAAAATCATAGAGAGCCCCTAGACAAAGATGCACATAGACAAAACTGTCCATCAACCACAAGACAACTGCTATTAAAGGGGAATCACAAGGAGCCCCTAGACAAAATTGTGTGGAAACGATGCCGATATGATTGTCATGAAATGAGACTCACAAGAGGCCCCTTGGCTAAAAGTTCCAACAGTGCAATGCACAGGACAACCTACGATAAACATTGTCCTAACTGTCAGAACTGGAGATCCACATGGAGCCGCTGGACAAAATTCTAACTAAAGTTAACCCTAGTCAAACTATAACAAACGGGGAATCACATGAGAAAGCCCCCTAAGACATCGACAAAGAAGAACTTATGATGAAGTTAATATCGTTTCACATTTCGAGAGCATATTTAAGTTGAAAATCATTTAGATTGCCTGATATGGTAAATCGACCATACACTTCAAGATATATTCTTTTTTTTAAATCATTTTATCGTTAGAATCTCAGGCAATGAAACCCACTCTGTTGACACGTCTATCCCTACCCAAAGAGAGGAATATCACTGGATTTTTTCGACAGAAAAGCATTTCAGTTCCTTATCATTAGATGTCATTTAACTTCACAGAAAAAGTTGGTTCTTAACTTCAACACACGAGTTCAAATTCTCAAGACTATCACGAAAATGTTAGGCTCAAAAGTGGGTAGCAAGGGTGTAAGGTGCATGAGCTGGGAGGTGGGTGTGTATGCGGTGGAACTGTATAAGCCGTGGGGCTGATGGGGTCTTGGCTCAGGATTAGCCAAAACACTAATGGATATGATTGGGCTGAGCAAAAGTACATGACCATCAAATGCATGATAGAAAGGCTTGAAATATAATCATAAGGCCTCTTAGATTATTATTGAACTGGTGGCAAATATATCAAAATGACTTTCAGAATAGGGTAGGCCAAATAGGCCATGAAGATCAATGGTTTATCGTCAGGTCACAGGGAGATGAACACATTAGGTTCAGAAGATCAGGAATCGTAAGGTCACCAAGCAATCCATAGGGAGGTGAACATATCATGCCATAATGTAGCAAGCTCAAAAGGTATATAGACCATAATCTTTAATTTTTCTTATTCAATTTTTATTTATTATATTTTTTTGACCTCATCGAAATGTAAAAAGAGCACCTGTCTCTCTTAAATAATCATAACTTCAAGGAGGAAAATGTAGGCCACGATATGTGCTAGGAAATGAATGGTAATAAGGCTCAAGAACCCATACATAAAACCAAAGCTCTTAGTGTGTGCCCTTGGAGTCCGAGCTTAGAAGGTGACTAAGCTACCTACATATCCACATTTGGAGGATCATGTCGGATGTAGTTCAAAGAGAATCTGCCAAATATCTATTCTTCAAACTCAATCAATGGCAATTCCATGCACTGAATTTCGACAATCATTCTTCATTCCTATCTATTTCCCTTTTTCTTCTTCTTCTTTACATTTCTTTTTTCTCGAGACCGAACAGATTGTTAACCCCGCGGTTATTTAACCTAAGATTATATTTGATTTTGATGATAACTAACATTTAATGATTATGTTGTCTAACATGCATTGAGATCATGAAGCAATAGGTACAATCTCGTACTCATGCAAACGGACAAATAGACGAGCAAATCTATCAAAGGCACTCAACGGAACACATCAAAGATGAAATACTTCGATTGACTTTTCCAATGCTTGTATTCCTTTCTTTGTAACTAGACATAGAGAGTTGATCGTATCGATGACTGTGACATAGAATTTTCCCATAGGTTTCCCTTGCATGCATAAACTTTTTCATACTTTGAAAAATAAGGGAAATTACCTTTTTTGGAATACAGTCGACTGCAATGACTTTCAGTAGCAGTCGACTGCATTGGAATACAGCTAGCTGCAATTGAAAATTTTGAATTTTCAACGGCTACTTTGGGAATACAGTCGACTGTGATGGTGCAATACAGTCGACTACGCTTACCGTTTGGCGCATTAAATGCCCTACCTAATTCCAAACGGTCATATTAATTTCCACAACTATATAAACTCATTCTGGGCATAATTTTGATTCATCAATTGCATTCAAAGCCCTCTTATCTTGCATATACTCAAAGCTCAAGCTATTATTCAATATCTCTTGGTTTTCATTGTTTTTTATCCAATTCAAGAGAGCATTTATTGTGAGCTTACATTTGAGAGATATACACTTTCAGAAGTCATCATACACTCATCTATCTTATTCTAGAGCTTAAACTTGTACTCATATGCTTATTGAGAGCGAATCTTCGTACACAATATTTCATCTAAAGTTTCTTGTATCAAACCTTGGGGTTGTCAAGCTTTGGAGCTTTGGGATTGTCAAAGCTTTTTCTTGATGTGGGTATAGCATCAATGGATTGTAAGATGTTCAATCTTGACCCGTAAGAAAAATCATTCTAGTGACTTCCTTGAAGGGATGGACGCAGGCTTGAGGGTAATTCGAGCCGAACCATCTAAATCTCAAGTGTCAAGTATCTCTAAACCCTTCTCTATTTACATTATTGTCTTATACTTGTGTTGAGATTGGTTAGCTCGCTTATTTGAGGTATTGTGATTGAAGTTTGGTGTTTGAAGGTATCTAAGTGTTCATCATAGTTTCTCTAAGTTTGTTGTAATTACTTGTTAATTTTTAAAGTAGTCTTATTGGTTTCAAGTGGTATTAGAGCCTCGACTCTTGATATATAGGGTAACACCAATAGAGTTAATCGATTATGGCTTATGTTGGGGGAATGTAGGGTAGTTCTACCGCTAGGCCTCCATTGTTTAATGCAACCTATTATAGTGTGTGGAAAGTTAAGATGAAAATGTACTTAGAGTCTCAAGACTATGAGATGCTGGATATTGTAAAGAATGGCCCATTCGTTCCGATGAAGGCGGTTGACAAAGTTAAGGAGCCTAAATCCAAATCGGAGTATAGTGATCATGATAAGAAAATGATTTGTATGAATGCTAGAGCAAAAAAATGTCTTATTTGTGCTTTAGACACTAATGAGCTCAATAGAGTTATTAGGTGCAATTCCGCTAAGAGTATTTGGGATATTCTACAAGTTACGCATGAAGGAACTTCACTTCTAAGAGATTCTAAAATGAACTTATTGTTTAGAGATTATGAGTTATTCCAAATGCTTCCATATGAATCCATTATGGACATGAATACTTGTTTCACTAACATTGTGAATCCTTTGAAGCAATTGGGCAAAGAATTCGCTAATGGTGATCTCGTAAGAAGGGGATTAGGTCTTTACCAAGAGCGTGGGATGCAAAGATCACCGCCATCCAAGAATCGAAGAATCTTAACATCTTTCCTCTTGATGAATTGATGTGTTCACTAATGACGTACGAAATGCAACTCAAATCTTTTGATCAAGAGGACGTCAAGAAGAAGCCTACATCAATTGCTCTTAAAGCTTCATCTTCAAATGTGTCAAGTGATGATAAAGAAGAATTTGATGAAGATGATATTGCAATGATTGCAAAGAACTTCAAGAAGTTCTTAAGGTTTAGAAAGAATGGTGGGAGAAGACAACAAAATGCTAGCAACGAAGAGAAGTTTTGCTACAAATGCCACAAGCCGGGACACATGAAGATGGGCTGTTCCATATACAAAAAAGAGAAGAAGGAAAGAAAAGATGTATGGGAAAGAGTTAAAAGAAGACAACTCTCTAAGAAAGAGAACAAGGAGAAGGAAAAAACAATGAATGCCAAACATACTTCAACATGGAGTGACTTCGAATCAAGTGATGAAGATAATGAGAAGAATGAACAAGCAAATGTGTGCTTCATGGAAAATGATGATGTATGTCTCAAAGCAAAATCTAATAGTAAGAAGTGGATGCTCAAGACATATGACCAGAAATATATCTCTTTTCACCTCGATCGATCTTAAAGAAGGAGGAAATGACATTTGGTGACAATGCACAAAGAAAAATCATAGGTAAATGCACTATTGGTAAGGAACCACATTCAATTGAGAATGTGTTATATGTTTAAGGCTTGAAGCATAATTTGCTAAGTATTAGTCAATTTAGTGATAAAGGCTTTAGAGTAATCTTTGAGGCTTCTCATAGCACTATACAATCTATGAAGAATAATTAAACAATTTTGGTAGGAAGTAGAGGTGATAATGTTTACTCCATACAATTAAATGATTTAGCTAACTAAGATGTTAAGTATCTTAGTGCTATTAGTGAGACATCTTGGCTTTGGCATCGAAGACTTGGACACATACATATGGAGCATTTGAAGGATATTTCAAGCAAAGAACTTGTGAGGGGACTCCCAAAGATCAAGTTTGAGAAAGACAAAGTATGTGATGCTTGTCAAAAGGATAAGCAAAAGAAAGTTTCTTACAAACCGAAGAAATTTGTATCTACTTCCAGACCTTTGCAATTACTTCATGAGTTTGTTTGGACCAATCCCTACTACTAGTCTTGGTGGTAAATCATATTGTTATGTTATTGTTGGTGACTATTCTAGCTATACCTGAAATTTCTTTTTGGCTATCAAAGATGGATCTCTAGATGTATTCACTTCATTTGCAAAACGTGTTCAAAATCAAAAAGGATATTTAATTTGATAACCTACATTCGAAGTGATCATGGTAGAGAATTTGAAAATTCAAAAAATAGGAGCTTTGTGTGATGACATTGGTATATCACATAGTTTTCTGGCTCCCAGAACTCCTCAACAAAATGGTGTTGCCGAAAGAAAGAATATGTCATTGCAAATAGTGGCAAGAACAATGCTTAACAAATATGGTTTACCTAAGTACTTTTGGGCGGAGGCTGTCAATTGTGCATATTTTGTTCTTAATAGAGTTATCTTGCGAAATTTTTTGTTAAAAATCCCTTATGAGCTTTTTAATGATAAGAAACCTAAGGTGAGCTTTTTTTAGAGTCTTTAGATGCAAATGCTTAATTTAAATTATAAGGATCACCTTAGCAAATTTGATTCCAAAACCAATGAGGGAATTTTTCGTGGTTACTCTAATAATTGTATGGCGTATAGAGTCTGTTGCTGCTAAAAATATGCTCTGGTATGCTCTGGAACCCTAGCCTGGACCGATGACCTGCAAGACAGAAAACGAGTGACCGCCAGGTGGGGCTCCTGGCGGAGAACTCTTTGATGCTTAAGTCAGAGCACAACTACAAAATAGTAACTCTGAAAAGACATTAAAGACTGTGTGTCTGTGTGTAAAGTTGTCCATACTTGGAGGGGTAGACCCATTTATATAGCTGTAGGAGAAGACTCCTAGTAGGACTGGGGCATGGGCCAGATGTGTTAGGATCGTGCTAGGATCCTTGAGGATCACGTCACGATCTCTGATGACTCTTTTAGAATTCTAATAAGATAATTATCGATCTCCAAGTTTGACTGGGATTGCCAGGTATTCCCCAATTATTGGGATTTATATTTGAGTTATATCATAAGCCCCCCACTTCCTTAGCTAAAATATTTGGCTGAGGAAGTTATATCATGTGCCTTGAGACACGCATTAGATTTGTAAGGGAATTTCTATCCGCTTGTAGGGGTAAATAATAATTTTCTACTCCATGTGCTCGGACCTAAGCTCTTGGGAGCTTAAGCGATGGAACTTTGCCCAAGTAGGGCGCTAGAACTCTAGCTCTGAGCAGGCTATTCAGAATCGTCTTTGGGAAGATGAATTATGGGATCTCAAGATCTTTTAGAGGTTGTGCCCCATGGTAATCTCTCTCGGGAGAGGACACAAAGCTGTGCATGTGCTAAGTGCTTGAATGTCCCCTTGAGGGGTCACCTCTCCTTTGGAGGGTGTTTGTTTTGTACAAGTGTGTGTTCTTTAGCTTGAGCTGACCACATCATGCTTGCATTTTACTTTGATGCGAACTCTTATCATTAGCTAAGAGCTGGAAATGAAGCCTCGCACTCACGCTTGGCTGGGTTTTGAATTGACATAGAATGGTGGGGGGATGAAGTCCCACATAGTGCTTTGCCGTTTCACGAGTTAGAAATGTAGCTAAACCGTTCAGAAAGAACTCGAGCTCTATCGTGTCACCCTTTGGAGGTGTTCATCTTTTGAGGGACCGCCCTAGAGGGCTAGTAGAACATAAAGTTTTGGTAAGCGCCTTTGAGGGCTGATGTAACACAAAGATCATGAAAATACCCTCGGGGGTTTGACGGAACTTAAAGTTCTCATCGTACGCGCCCTCGGGGGCGGATGGAGATTAAAGCTCATGAAAATACCCTCGGGGGTTTGATGGAACTTAAAGTTCTCATCGTACGCGCCCTCGAGGGTGGATGGAGTGTAAAGCTCATGGAAATACCCTCGGGGGTTTGACAGAACTTAAAGTTCTCGTCGTATGTGCCCTCGGGGGCGGATGAAGATTAAAGCTCATGAAAATACCCTCGGGGGTTTGACGGAACCGGAACTTAAAGTTCTCGTCCTTGTTGCCGCAGTGCCAAATAAGAAGACGCGAGGCATGGAGCTGGTAATATGGTCGTTGTGGCGAACCTCCCTGTCTGATAAGTCACAAGGCATTAAGCATGTATAAGAATGATCTCATAAAATATAAAGCCCCCTGCCTTTGAGAAGGCGTGGATATATAAAGACGGCTCTTCAGCCTATATGTAGGGCCAGGTCACAAGAAGATCTGTATGCATCATAAAAGCATAGAAGACCATAATCCGTAGGCTCGCTAGACGAGCATATAAAATTTAAAGGAGACGAAGTTCGTCTGAGCAGGATTTCACTGGGCGATCAATAAAGACGTTTATCACATTTTATCGACATATTGTACGACAGCTAGATTCGATTTACTGGTTGCATGCTTGAGCTTGCAGTTGTACCAGACATATTAGCAATGCCGTTAACAGAGGCTGGCGATGAATTCTGATTTCACTAGATGTGGTGGCAGCATGCGTGCCTCCATCATTATAGGACTAGCTTCTCAACAAGCAGCAATGTGAATACGCCATAAATAGAGGCCAGTGTATGACCATGAGACAATATATAATGCCGAAACGACAGGATACTGCAGCAAAAACCCTAAACACGACTTCAAGTCACAGGGTGCTGTGAATTTGTTCCTTGCTTAAGAAGTGATTTATACGTCACTGTTGATGCTTGCAGGCATAGTTTAAACCCTTGAAAGAAATAAAAGTACATGACAGAAAAATAGCCTCTAAAGTAATAAAGCATATAAAAATGCAATGTTTTTAACATAGAATTAAGAGCCGTGTTCAATCACCGTGGCCCCATTAGGGTTTTGCCAACTAAATGACATGGTGTTTCAGCTTAAAATGTCATAGTAGTTGAAAGCCCCGACTTGTGACTTGCTTGCGCCAATTGGCGCAACTAGATAATGCTAGACCAAAATAGAACATATTCTAGGTAATATACGAGCGGGTAGGGGAAACAGCCCTTAGGAGGCTTGCTAGCGCGTAGAATCGTAGTCGCTTAAATTTTCAACCCTTTGCATTTCACCAGGACCAGGGTTTTACATTTCATAAAGCTCTTAGGGTTTAACCTTCGCATTTCAATGGTGTCCTTGCTCTTAAGAAGATTGTGCCGCTCAATCCTTACAAACCCTCTTGGAACCCCCAATTCCCTCTACAAGCCTTTCTGTACAAACCTCTCTTCCCCAGAAACCTCGTCCGACTCTGAAGCTGACAACTGCCCCGAGTCTGATCCGCTTTCCCCTTCCATCATCCTCATCAGATCTGCCCCGAACTACCTTTACCGATCGCCGTCTAGAACACGGCCTAGACGTCGGCATTTACAAGGAAATATTGGTGGGGCAGGTGGGGCAGAGATCGCTGCAGAAGAAGCTGAAGAATGGTAAGACGATACGCTAATGTCATTGGGGATCAGAGGGATCCGCAACAACTGGAGGCCATTGGACAATGAGGAGCCAAGAGACTATGCAAACCGATCTGCGATTCAGTGGAACGGGGTCTCCATTTACCCAAAGCGGTTGGGGGATGTTTCCATGAAGCATGTTGTTCACGGCTCAATTTTGTATTTGGAGGGGAATCTGGAGACCAAAATTTTTATTGATCCAATAACTAGTTTTGTTCGACGTATTAGAGAGATTGCCCTACAAGGAAATAGTCGGCTTTTGTTTCTAGGAAATGGTAGCGAGGCCCAGCCCATGCAGCCACCGAGCAAAGGTGTTGGTTATTATTGAAACTGGGGAAACAAATTTGGAAGTGATGGTGACTGAAGTTTCTTGCCAGTAATGAAACCTTATTTCCTTGTAATTATTTTTGCGTGCTCAATGAAAAAGGGTAGTTGGTGATCTGCAGAAAGCACTTCCTGTCCTTAACAAGACAGCTAGAACCGATGTTCTATGCCTAAATGAGTTTTATTATGCTTAGAATGTTACGGACATGCTTTCATCGGATAAGAGTGCAATTTGAGTTGGGCAACTCAAGGACAACCTATTTTGGCCCTCAAAATTTGGGAATGTTGCGGGTTCTGGGGTGGTGCATGTGGGGGCTAAACATTCCACAAGGCTGTCCAATTTATATAAAGGCGAGCCCATTCAAATTTTTATTAATTGAATGTAATGTTAGTTAATTTTACACGTGAATATGTATATAAGAATTCCTTTACTAGGAAAGTATCTTATGTTTTGTAATCCGTCATTATAACCACCACGAAGGTCGTTATCACAATGAATATAAATCTTTTAAATAGTTGTTGAATTTCTTTAAATTACAATGGGTTTTGATATAACTGAAATATTAACTCCTAATAATTAGGGAATACCTGGCAATCCCAGTCAAACTGGGAGATCGATAATTATCTTATTAGGATTCTAAAAGAGTCCTCAGAGATCGTGATGTGATCCTCGAGGATCCTAACACATCTGGCCCAAGGCCCAGTCCTACTAGGAGTCTTCTCCTACAACTATATAAAGGGGTCTACCCGTCCAGGTATGGACAACTTTACACACATACACACAGTCTTTAATGCTTCTTCAGAGTTACTATTTTGTAGCTGCGCTATGACTTAAGCATCGGAGAGTTCTCCGTTGGGAACCCCACCCGGCGGGCACCCATTTTTTGTCTTGCAGGTTATCGGTCTAAGCTAGGGTTCCGAAGCATACCCGGAGCATATTTTTAGTAGCAGCAGAGTCTATAATAAAAGTACTTTGGTTGTAGAAGAATCCATAAATGTTACTTTTGATGAGACTAATCATTTTCTTCCGAGGACTAACATTGTTAATGTAGATGATATGGACAATGACATGAGAACTTTAGACATAAGTGAAACACCAAAAGACAATGCCAAAGAAATTGTTCTAGGGGAGCAATAATCAAGTTCTCAAGGGGGAGACAAGGAAGCAAGCAATGATGCTTCAAACTCTGATAACTCTCAAGCTTTACCAAATGATTGGACTTACAAAAAGGATCATCCAAGCAATCAAATCTTAGGTAATCCTTTGAGTGGGGTAAGAACTCGACACTCTCTCCAACAACACGTTAATTTAGCTTTTCTTTCCCAAATTGAACCCAAGAATTTCTCCGAATCTCTACATCGTGAATCTTGGATGCTTGCTATGCAAGAAGAGCTAGTTAAATTTGAAAGAAATCAACTTTGGACCCTTGTGCCTAAACCTCAAAACTATAGGATTATAGGCACAAAATGGGTATTTAGAAACAAACTTGATGAATCCGGAGTCGTGGTTAGAAACAAGGCTAGATTAGTGGCCCAAGGTTATAACCAAGATGAAGGAATATATTTTGATGAGACTTATGCACCGGTAGCTAGACTTGAATCTATTAGAATGTTATTAGCTTTTGGTTGTTATAAAGATTTCAAAATCTATCAAATGGATGTCAAGGGTGCTTTTCTAAATGGTTTTATTTAGGAGAAAGTATATGTAGCTCAACCTCCCGGTTTTGAACATGAAAAATATCTAAACCACGTTTTCAAGCTTGGCAAAGCTCTTTATAGGTTAAAACAAGCTTCTAGAGCTTGGTATGAAAGGCTAAGTAATTTTCTTTTAGAAAATGGATTTTCTAGAGGAAAACTTGACACCACTCTTTTTATAAAATCCAAGGGCAAAGACTTATTGTTGGTGCAAATTTATGTTGATGATATTATTTTTGGTGCTACTAATGGATCCTTGTGCGAAGAGTTTGTTTCTTGTATGAGTAAGGAGTTTGAAATGAGCAAGATGAGAGAACTCAACTTCTTTCTTGGATTGCAAATCAAACAAAGGAAGGATGGAATCTTTATCAACCAAGCCAAATACACCAAAGAGCTACTTAAGAGATTTGACATGGAAGGATCAAATGCATTTGACACTCCAATGAGCTCATCCTTAAAGCTTGATAAATATGAAAAGGGTAAAGATGTTGATATTAAGCGCTATCGAGGTATGATCGGCTCACTCCTTTACTTTACCGCAAATAGACCCGATATAATGTTTAGTGTTTGTCTATGTGCTCGATTTCAAGCTTGTCCTAAAGAATCTCACTTAGTAGCCATTAAGAGAATCCTTCGATATCTTAAAGGCACTCATAACTTAGGGTTATGATTTCCTTGGAACATATCATTTTTGACCTAGTTGGTTACTCTGACGCCGACTATGCTGGTTGTAAAACCGAGCGGAAAAGCACTAGTGGCGGTTGCCAATTCCTAGGACACTCACTTGTTTCTTGGAGTTCCAAAAAGAAAAATTCGGTTGAACTCTCTACCACCGAAGCCGTATGTGGCGGTTGGTTCTTGTTGTGCACAAATTATTTTGGATAAAACAAACCTTTTTGGATTTTGGACTCAAGTATGATCACATACCTATCTTATGCGATAACTCTAGTGCTATTGACTTGAGCAAAAATCCTATGCAACATTCACGGACTAAGCACATAGAAATCAAACACCATTTTATCGGTGATCATGTGTAAAAAGGTGATATCGTTCTAGATTTCGTGGACACAAATCACCAATTAGCGGATATCTTCACAAAACCGTTGGATTCAAAAAGTTTTACCGCTCTTAGAAGAGAATTTGGCATGTCTTCACCTTTGTGACTAAATTGTTATATATCTTATGTTCTACATGCTAATTGCACTTCACATGCTTGAGCGTTATCTCATATGCTTATAGCATGCTTTGGTTATTTTTCATTTCAAATTATTGATTTTGTTGATATTCATTAAAATTTATTTGTTTAATTTGATATACACACGTTTTTATTTCACCTTACATATTCATAAACACTTAGAGGCTGTTTTGCATTGGAGTAGATTGCATAGGTCAATACAGTGGACTGTATTTGGGAATACAGTCGAATGCGTTACGGAAAATGGCCATAAATCGAGCCTATCAGACCCATTTCGGCAGAGTACTCCCTTTCTCACTCTCTCACTTCGAACCTAAGCCTCAAACCTCTCCTAGGACTTTAACTTTCAAGGCTCAACTTGAAATTGGTATGTAATTCTTCCAAATTCTTGTTCTATTACATGTTTTATACACTTTAACCGATTAATTTCACCCACATGTTCAAAATCTTTGCAAATTCGATTCTTACACTATAGTTCCATCATCAAATTCACCTCTATTGAGCGTGCTATTATGTGTTTTTACTCTTGATTCATGCTTAGTGATGTTTATTATCTGATTCTACATGTTTTAATTACATGAATTCATGCAAACATAATTTTTCTGCAAAATTTCATAAGCTAGGGTTCCATTTTTGTAAAATTTATTCAATTGATCATGCAATTACATGTTTTATCACTTGATTCATGCTTAGTTATGTCTATTGCTTGCTTATACGTGGTTAATTACATACATTTGTCCAAAATTTGATTTTTTCCAAAATTACATGAACTAGGGTTTATATTCTTCAAAATTATTTAAAATTCATAGCCCAACAGAACATCATCATTTCCAATTGAACCGACTCATGGACTATGTATGTGTAATGCAAGAGAAAACACTAAAGCAAGTAATCATCATGAGAATAACAAAATAATAAAATCAGCAATATCAATTAAAATGAATTGTAATGCATGCTCGACTTGACACGACACGGCAGATCCTAGCACGCTTCCTCCTTTTTTTGTCAGTTACTTTATCTTCACTAACCGCCAGTTACTTCACTTCACTGGCCATCCCTTATTGATGTCCCATCATACGGGGTGTTCATCTCAGTCTTGCATAGATTAAAAAAGAAAGTTTTCATCAAAGGAACGGACTTAGAGAGTATTTCGACCATAAGCCCTCAACGACATATCAAGCTCATCAACGGGCGGACTAAGGAAATTTATTATACCTTAAGTCCTCAACAGCATAAGTCAACAAGAAGTACCGAGTCATAAGATCAACCGCTGTTCAAGCATAACAATAGGAGTTCAACATAAGCATCATCAACATGGTATGCTAAATGAAACAATGAATAGCATAATAGGAGTCACATTATCCTTACTTGTTTGGCTTTATAGCCGATGAACTCATCGCTTCTGAATTTTCTCAACGAACGGAAATTACCTATTAAAAAAAATCCTTCTTGTTAGATAGCCTTAAGATACAAGCACACACCGAATCTTACCCCTTCCCGCTTATCTGCTCATAATTTATTACGACTAGTCCGTTAACCGAATATTCCCTAGCCCTTTAAAATGCATCAACAACTCTACCATCCTTCTTAAACGTATTTGTTCCCAACCTATTTTGGTCATACCCAAGGGCCCAATAGGAGTCCTATTTCACGCGAACACGTCGACATTGTCAACGGTCAATTTTCCAACGCATCAAACCTGTCAGCGCCCGCGCGCCCAAGACACGTGTTTTTCTTGTTCCGCGCGCTTCGTGCGTGACTTAGTCATTTTATTTCGCGTCGACGTCACTAACGCTAGCGCGATCGTCACACCGAGACCATCCGAACACCTTTTCATCAAAAATATCGGCCGACGGCTCATTTGGAGAAACGGGGTCAAGGGGGAAAATGGCCTTGGCCAACCCCAGGGGGTCGGCCTCGGCCTTCCCCAGGCCATAGGGGTCGGCCTCGGCCTCCTGGGGGGCTTGGCCTTGGCCACTTTCCCCCGGTGGTTCACCCCTTTCCCGCATACCCCTTTTTCGTACTTCTTTCCCCTCGTATGCTTCGTACGTAACCTTGGCACCTTGATCGCTATGTGGGTATGATTCTTGGCAACATGCTCGTCATAACGCAACTTTCGGATTCGTCATTGCTTGTCAAAACACCTACCGACAGCGCGCCCGAAGTTTGCAAAAAGAGAAGTGACCTTGGGCCCCGAAAATGGAAGATGGCCAAATGGCCTTGGCTAGCCCCAGGGGGGTCGGCCTCGGCCTTCCCCAGACCATGGGGGTCGGCCTCGGCCTCCTGGAGGGCTTGGCCTCGGCCATTTTCCCCCGGTGGTTCACCCCTCCGCGCAACCCCCATTTTCGTACTTTTCTCGCTTCGTACGCTTTGCACGTGACTTTGACATTTCGTTCGTCATGTAGGTATGATTCGCGTCGACACACTCGTCGTGATGCAACTTTCGGATTCGTATTTGCCCATCAAAACACCTACCGTCGGCGTGCCCGAAGTTCACCAAAGGGGGGGAGTGGCCCTGGGCTCCTTCATGAGAGTTGGCCATTTGGCCTTGGCCAACCCCAGGGGGTCGGCCTCGGCCTTCCCCAGGCCATAGGGGTCGGCCTCGGCCTCCTGGGGGGCTTGGCCTTGGCCACTTTCCCCCGGTGGTTCACCCATTTCCCACATACTTACTTTCTCGAGTCTTTGCACCTCCGCGATGTTTACGGACGTTCATACATCAACTTTGTGACGTCTCTCGTCCGTCGTCCATGACCGCACACCGCTCCCGCGATGCCCATCGCCCAAAGTCGCGCACTATCACCGAATGACCCGTCGCCGACGACCGCATACCATAACTACCAACTTTGTCATTACTATATGTTGCATTCATTATCTTGTTATGACAGGCACACTCAGCTCACATCTCGTCTTCAGGACACCCGATGCGCGCCCGAGCGCCATCGTCATGATACGTGCCCCCGGCACCAAGTATTGCTCCGCGACGTTCGTCGCCGCGCCCTCGCGCCATCGTCATGATACGTGCCCCCGGTGCCAAGTATTGCTTCGCGACGTTCGTCGTCGCACCACTTTCATAACACGTGCCCCCGGCACCAAGTATTGCTCCGCGACGTTCGTCACCGCGCCCTTGCGTTATTCTCATGATACGTGCCCCGGCACCAAATATTGCTCCGTGACGTTCGTCGCCGCGCCATCGCGCCATCGTCATGATACGTGCCCCCGGCACCAGGTATTGTCTCCGCGACGTTCGTCGCCGCGCCCTTGCGCCATTCTCATGATATGTGCCCCGGCACCAAATATTGCTCCGCGACGTTCGTCGCCGCGCCCTTGCGCCATTCTCATGATACGTGCCCCGGCACCAAGTATTGCTTCGCGACGATCGTCGCCGCACCATTTTCACAACACGTGCCCCAGGCACCAGGTATTGTTTCGTGCTATAGGCACCGCGCTCATGCGCCACAATCATGTTGTATGCTACCGGGATGGGCTCACAACCTTATAGCCATCGCCGTCTCAATCACAAGGGGGGCTTTGGCCCCCATACCGGGATGAGCTCACAACCTTATAGCCATCGCCGTCTCAATCAAAATGGGGGCTTCGGCCTCGTACCGGGATGGGCTCACAACCTTATAGCCATCGCCGTCTCAATCAAAAGGGGGGCTTCGGCCTCGTACCGGGATGGGCTCACAACCTTATAGCCATCGCCGTCTCAATCACAAGGGGGCTTCAGCCTCGTACCGGGATGGGCTCACAACCTTATAGCCATCGCCGTCTCAATCACAAGGGGGCTTCGGCCTCGTACCGGGATGGGCTCACAACCTTATAGTCATCGCCGTCTCAATCACAAGGGGGCTTCGGCCTCGTACCGGGATGGGCTCACAACCTTATAGCCATCGCCGTCTCAATCACAAGGGGGGCTTTGGCCCCCATACCGGGATGGGCTCACAACCTCATAGCCATCGCCGTCACAGTCACAGGGGGCTCCGGCACGAGGACCCCTCGCGACACCCTCGGAGCACTGAGCTGCGACCATGTCCGCTCATGTTATTGTCGATCTTCGACACCACCAGGGCAATGACCCCCGGGTCATTCCGGGACGGGAGCAGGTCCTTGGAGGGCATCGCGCCTAGTCCGCCTGGCAGTTGGCTACAGGGGTAACCCTCACCACTGTCAGGTTATCTGCGCGTCTCTTGACGCACCTCATGGGATTCAGTAAGGGCTTGGATTGGTGGCTGGGGCAACGGGTTTACTCTGACCATGCCGTCATGGTATGGTCAGTCTTCTCAGACAGGCAGAGCGACGCTGTGCAAGGCAGGCAACGCGAATTTGGGAATCGGCAGTCCAACGGAAAACCGGTATTTTGGGACCCCCTGGTGACGTGTCACTCCCGGGGGACGACATGTGGCACTTTATGACATAAGCACATTGTTTTCTATAAATAGTGAACTTTACAACTCAAAAAAGGACTTCTTCTTCATTCTCACAAAAATCACTTTCTCACTCTAGAATTGGAGAGCTCTTGGATTCTAGAGAGAGAAACACAAAATTGGACATAACATAAGATCAAAAAAACGAACACTGACTTGGACTATCGACTGCCGGCCCTGTTCGTCTTAGCTTTGCCTTCGCAGCACTGCCATTCCTCACGGCCTGTCTGGGAAGCCTTGCTCTCAGCCCTTACTCCGTCCTTGCTGTCTCTCACTTTGCATACTTGGAAGCTGACACGGACTGCAGCCTTTGTGGCACCTCCACGTAAGTACGAACCCATATTTCGTGGCATCAGTATTTTAACTCAAAATTTTGTTTTCTTATGCTTCTTGTTGCTTAATCACGAGTTCCCACAAA
Source organism: Escallonia rubra (assembly GCA_033065855.1). NCBI lineage: Eukaryota > Viridiplantae > Streptophyta > Magnoliopsida > Escalloniales > Escalloniaceae > Escallonia > Escallonia rubra. Next base: position 47,515 of record JAVXUO010001702.1, on the reverse strand, counting down.
ATTCGTCACTGGGTGTGCAAAATTACCTTAACACCCCCGAAACATAGGTAAAATTACTTAAACACCCCTGCTGACTCTTACACCAATAAACACTCCAAAATGACTCAAAATATCAATTTGAAACAATATAAACTCATTTTTGGACTGAAAAGTCATTTGGTAAAAGTTTCGCTTGAAAATCCTATTTGGATAACGAAACCGAGTTCTAGGGGACTAATTTTGTTAAAACTAACAATCAGCAAAATGTAATGAGATTTTAGACTCTAAAATGTATCACCAGCGTAAGATCCCCATCAAATTTTCAGATTTAAACAACCTGATTTGGCATTTTTTAAAATTCAAAATCCTGTTTCAAGGATAAAAATATTTAACATCTTTAGCAAACTCAAAAAAATTCCCAAAAATTCACAGATTATAGACATTTGAAAACCATAAGGGTTTTTCTTTTGTGTCTGGCCAAATTCTGGCTTAAAACTATGTTTCAAAAATAAAATTTGAAAATAATAAATGAACAAGCTTTTAGTGACAATACCAGTCACTATTCATCACTTGTGGATCAAACTCACACACTTTATCACCTCCCACACACACACCTGCATTGTTTCTGGGTTCTTGCACTCCCAGATTTTTCCCTTTTTTCACACACACACACACACACACGCATATTATGCACACATATACAATTCACCCTTTAATTCCACTTCATATCCCCTTAATCAACTTTAATTTCACTTCCTTTCCACTTATTTAATAGCACACCTTCATTTAACATGGAAGTATATCAAAAGATAATCATTTCAACCTTAATTTCTCTCAAGAGCACACACCAAAACATCAAGAACACACACTAAAAGCTGACTTTTTACCTTACTTTGAGGATCTGTAACATCTTCGATTCTTCATAAAAATGCCTTCTATTTTTTTGCAAATTCTTCCTTTCACTTCATTCTATAACTTCTCTGTTTAGCCCTTCATGAAATTCTGCTTGGAGTTTCCTCAGTTTTCCCTTCAAACAGCTGCTCCACACACTGAAGGCTAATTTTTTCCTGAATTTGGTGATCAATAACTCCTTCAATTCTTCACCAAATGGCCCTCCATTTCTTGAGTTGTCTTCCTCTCCCTTTTCTCTGTAACTTCTCAGTTAAAAATTTCCTTAAATTGCCTATGGATTTTCCTCTATTCTCCCTTAAACAGTTTCTCTTGAAACATCCCTTCATGCCAACTCATCCTCCACTTAACTTCACATGCACACACTCCACCTCTTGGAATTTGTGTTTGTCACTGTCTTTGGCAGCCACGAAATCAGACAAAGTTTTTTTTTATAATAATAATTTAAAATCAATTTTTTTAAACAAGGATATTACATGATGGAACAAGTAACATGCGAGGTGAGTTTAATGGCATACAAGTGCTTATCTTATAGGAGAATGGCACGTCCTTCTATGTTCATTGTTTTCAGACATCAACTTCAACTTGCACCAGTTGGTGTTGCAACAAATGATGACTTAGTTAAAGCCCTTTTTTCACGTTTCAAGTATGGCAAACTTGGTTGGTGCTTCTTGTAAATGTTGTGATATGCTTAGAGTGAAGCAAGCTAATTATGCATTGTACGCACTTGGTACTGGTGAATGTCAACGTGAGCGAGGACTGGATCAAGATACTATGCTTGAAAGAGCAAGTGATACACGTTGGAGCTCCCATTTTGTTGCATAGGTGAGTTTGATTGTTGTCTTTTTTGCTACTTGTGATGTACTTGATGATATCATGAGATAGAAGCAAGGAACAAAAGTGTGAACCAAGAAATTTACTGGTGACAATGCACTCTTTTGATGTTGCATTATCTCTCCCTTTAATGGAAAACATCTTAGGTATCACCAATGCATTATTACAGGCATTACAATGTAAAGATTAAGATATTGAGTGCCATGGATCTTGTCAAAGTCTCCAGATTACAACTTTAAAAGATGAGAGAAGATGGGTGGGATGACCTTCTTGATGAAACTCGTTCAATTTGTAGTAAGCACATAATTGTCATTCCTAATATGGATGCAGAGTTCGAACCAACCTTTCGGTCTACACGCCACACACATGGAGTTATAGACCAACACATAACCAAGTGGAATTGTTTTACATGGTCATTGATATGCAACTTCAAGAGTTGAACAATTGTCTTACTGAAGGGAAGACTGAATTACTTCTTTGCATGTCAGCCACTAATTCTAGTGATTCCTTCTTTGCTTTTGACAAGAAAAAGTATATTCAGCTCGCCAACTTCTGTTCGACTGAATTTTCAAGTATGGAACTCTAAACACTTAACTTTGAGCTTAATACTTAGGGCATGGACGTGCGTGCTGATAACAAGTTCTCAAGAGTGAAAGGAATCATGGGTATGTGGTGTCAAATGTCACAACTTCGCAAATGTTTTGGTAAGCACTTTGAAGACGCTCAAAGAAATCAAGCTTAGCTTGTGAATCACTCACACCAAAATCCTTTCTCTTTTGAGTGCAAAGTTCATTTTGAAGGTCTTTCTCGTTGAAGCTCAATTTGTCAACTCCTCTACTTGACTTGAAAAAACCCTCATCATCCTATAAGGTGGTATCTTAGCCTTATCCATTGTAAACATCAATTGATTGTAGCTTATTTATCTATGCTAATGAATTTGATCTACCTTTCTAGGCATCATGAATTTATGATTATGGCTCGAATTGGCTCCTTTTAGAACCCAATGGTTTTCGTTCTTTTTGTGGACTACAAACAATTTGGTCTTATACCCGGTACTCAGAAAGGTGTCCCTCTTTTTTTGTCTTTCTTGCCTTTCATGATTAATTCAAACAACCGGAGGGGTTGCTCCTTTATGACCCTCATAGAGCAGGGAACAAATTTGGTCTATATTGACACGTTTTTTAGTAGTCTTAGTTCTAATGCCGAAACCAACCTTCTTTGAATATACTCTATAGTATTCTTCAGCTTTTTACAATGTTTGAAAGTTTTACCTTTGTAAAGTGAATGAGAATCTTCATGAAAGTTATTCCCTCCAAATGAATCTATGTTTTATGTTCAAATCTATAGTGAATAAGTTTTTATAAATGATCAACAAGTAAAATGCAAATTAAAAATATGTCGTGAAATAGCTTAAAGGAAGTCCCTTGAAAGACCCTAAAATCCAGTAGAATGGTCTTCCTTACGGTCAACACCGAACCTCTTACAAGCCCTTGATGCTATCCATGCTCCATGAATTAGCTTTGACAATGCCAAAGCTACAAAGCTTAACAACCCCAAGCTCTTACACAAGTAATTTGAAATGAAAGGTTGTGTACGATGTGTCACTCTCTAGAAGATGATGTGTACAAGTTTAACCTTTAGACCAAAGAGAGATGAGAGTGTTGCTTACTATGAATGTATATATCTATCAAGTATAAGCTCGCAATAAATACATTCTTGAATATATTGGATGATCAATGCCCGAAATGTGTTTATATAGATGTGGGAATATATATAACCGTTTTGAAGTTGGTAGAGCATTTCAAAATGGTCAATAAAGTCAACTATATCACCAATGTAGTTGATTGTATTCTCCAAATTAGATGTTTGAAATTTGAATTCCAACTATGCAGTTGATTGTACTCCCATTTTGTGGACCTACTACAGTAATGCGGTGGATTGTATTGTTTCCATTGCAGTTCATTGTATTGCCCAGAAATTCATTTTTCAATGTATAAAACATTTAGACCTATGATCAGTTTATAGGTTATAGTTATCGAGACGATCGATTCTCTAAGTCTAGTTACAAGATGAAGAATACAAAAACAGTACAATTTGGCTTCGAAGATCTTTGAAGCATTCCATTCTATATCTTTATGCTTCCATAAATTCAATATTTGATCATCTAATGTTCACTCGCATTCGTATAAGATATGCACTTAAAGGTTCATGAACTCAAGTGCGTATTAGATAATATGATCAATATTGTTATTTATCATCAAAATCAGATGTAAACTTAGGTTAAATAACCTGCAGGGCTAATAGCATTTAACTTGGGATGTATGCAGTTCTTTTGCTACTCTTTTATTATGATATTAATGCATTTCTATATTACAACAGAAAAAAAAATCAATAAAGTGTCTCTGCAAAGTGGGATATTTCATTAATGGCCCATTTACAAAGTAACTTAATGGAAACTAATGCTGAAGTTGTTCACATTCATACCTTTGACTCTCCCTCCAAAAACAATTTATACACTCAGAACGTTAGACATGCATGTTAATGGACATATTAAGTTTTAGCTGTTTTTCCTTCTCATTCAATACCTAGACATGAGATATATAAAGATGAAAAGCAAGAAAAACCTCCTCATCCATTTTATATTCTCCCACGAAATGTCTTTGAAATATTCATGGTGTGTCTCTGCATGTCTTGGTCTGTTATTCGTTGGCTTTGAGTTGGCCCAAAAATGTCATGGATCGCGCCATAGTTTCGGGCAGAAACTAGAAACTCATTCAACTATCCGTGTTGATCAGTCAGGCAGTGGCGGTTTCTCAACCGTTCAATCGGCTATTGACTCTGTTCCTAACGATAACAGGAATTGGATTCTCATCGACATTAAGGCCGGCATTTACAAGTATGATTTCTCCAACTTTTCATGATCTGAATGGTTACACAGCGACGTCATTTTGACTGAATCATTTTTAGAAATAAGAGGCAACACTTTGTTGGCTACGTCATATGCAGCTTACCTTGGCATAGCGCATACTCTGTGCTACATAATAATCAATAAGTTGATATGTTCACAAAATGATAAAGTGAAATTTAAGTATAAAGCCACCAAAACCACTTTTCTATACTACTACATTGCCCCTATGGTTTCTGGCGATGAATACGATTATGAAAAAAGCTAAAGAGAAGTATGAATTTAAACTTTTCTTATATGTTGATGCACACTAAGTAAACGTGCCATTGCAGGGAACAAGTTACAATCCCAGCTGACAAGCCATTCATCTACCTTAAAGGAGAAGAAAAGGGAAAAACTCAAATTGTTTGGGGTGATACACAGCTAAAATCTGCTACATTCACCTCTCAAGCTGACAACATAATTGCCGAAAGCCTAACATTTACGGTAACAAACCACTAAACCTTTTTTATGCCTGCATTTGTATAGCAGCGCACGTCCTACATATCTATGGGCTAACAGTTTAATGCGTCGTATTCAAACAGAATTCCTACAATTATCCTCCAAATAGCAACGGTAATCCTATCACGCAAGCATTGGCAGCTAGGATAAGTGGTGACAAATCGGTGTTCTATGGGTGTGAATTCTTTGGCTTGCAAGACACATTGTTGGATGACCGCGGTCGTCACTACTTCAAACACTGCACCATTGAGGGAACCACTGATTTCATCTTTGGCATGGGCCAATCAATTTACGAGGTATGGCCTACTTGGGTTACCACTAGAAGCAACCTTTTCTCTCATCCTTAAAAAGCGATCTCCTTGTAAACTTTACTTTTCTAAGGAGCCTTGCTCTCTAAGCAAATTATGGAACTTCAAATTATATTCCTCATTCAAGTTCCAAATGTTGTCTTCTGATTACGGATGTAGTGAAAAGTAAAAGCTGTTTCTTTGGATGAACAAAATATAGCTATTCTTAGTTGATCAACTATTAAAGCTTTCCTCAGTTCTTTATTGTTTGACAAAGTTTTTTGGTGGGAGCAGAAATGTACCATATCAGCGATTTCAGGAAACGTAAACCCAGAGGTACCAGGATACATAACAGCACAGGGGAGATCAAATCCTAATGAGAACGAAGGTTTTGTGTTCAAGGACTGCGAAGTGGTCGGAACTGGGAAAACATACCTGGGAAGAGCATGGAAAGGTTATGCTAGAGTGGTATTTTACCGCACATTCTTGTCAGATGTCGTCGTTCCAGAGGGATGGAATGCTTGGAATGCAGCTGGCCACGAGTAAGACCGAAACTTTCATGAAAACTTTTTATTTCCACGATTTATATACCTCTCTGATCTTTTATCTTGATGTTTTTCGTTGAAGAGTTTGTTTTTGGTAATCAGGGATCAGATAACCTTTGCCGAACATGACTGCAGCGGACCAGGATCAGATACTTCAAAGCGCGTTGAGTGGGTGAAGAAGCTTAACGATGAGGAGTTGCAGCCCTTAACTAGCATTTCCTACATCGATAGTGAAGGTTGGCTTAGCAGCCTACCTCTGACCGTGTTGGATTGACCTTGCAGTTTTTTTTGCAGCGTTAGGCCATAAGATTAATCTCTTGTTTACTAGTACTTTTTTCTCCTTTTCCCTAGTTTTAGCAGTTTTGCTATGTCTTGCCTTAAGTGAGCTAGAATCGAATGAATAATTTGGAAACTACCACTGAGAGGCTTTAGTCTTTGCAAACTCACGCATCATTTGCAATTTGACTGCTGCTTCGAGAATAATGCGGACAAACGAATTGTTACCATCCCCCAAATGAGCCACATGGAGGTCCTACTGATGTACGTCGGAAATCCTATGCCAGAACCAAACTGAAAATGCCTTAGCAAAAAACCATTTTTTTTGTTTTTGTTTTGGGTCCTTTTTCTTCTGTATAACATACCAGATCATACTAATAAGCTGATTCTCAAGGTAAAATAGAAAGAACAAAAAGGAAGCTCGTTTTTTTTTCTCAGTTAACGAGTGGTTACAACGCCAACAGTGCGGTCCCTTGTCTCCTTAAAAAAAGCCGCAAAGCAGAGGCAGCACAAGTGAAGGAGATGAAGGGCGAGGTAGACCATTGCGGAAGCCCATCGAAGCTTGATTTTGGGCAGTGGTGGGGAGAGGAAGAAGTAAGTTCATACCACATCAGGCTTCCACAAATTTACTGGCAATAGAATTCACGGAAGAACAAGGAAGAAGCATCCTCATTGCGGGAGGAGGTCTACTTCCTCACCCCTGATGTGCTTTTCCACGGCCTCATTTGCCGCTAAAAAATGCATTAGTGACAAACTGTCAAGTTTTTTAGCAACCTACGAGGTGTGAACATGTATATGTTGGTGCTAAATATACGTACATTTCCATCGCATAACCGGAAAATCACAATTGATATAGGGGAAGGTTCCAAAAGACGTACGGAAAGAAAAAGAAACGCTCTTGTAGTAGTGCATTCATGCCAAACTGGTTCACTGATGCGCTATTGTGAGAACCATTAAAGATGTTCATTTGTTGTTTCGAGCAGGATGACATTTGTATCTGATTTCTTTGGTTACAGAGATTATGTGCATTGGTAGAGAACTAGTGTAGTTAGAGAAGAAACAGAAAAAATAAAATAAAAAAAAAGCCTTGTACGCTATCGCAACAGCTGCAGCCTGCCTTAATCACGGTAGTCATGTAGTTCCGTGTTTCTCGTCTCTCATAGACGATGTGTTGGGAATAAAGAATTTGCATAGCTGATTCGGTCTGAGTAAATCAGTCATTCAGCATTGGCATATGGCGCTATTAGAGGCAAAGTGGCTCAGTAACATGGTGAAAAGATCCAATTTTCTATCCTTCAAAACAATAGCAAGGATAGCTCAGTGTAGGTGCCTTAATTCCAGAAAAAGCAGCAAGACCATTAAGAGATTATAAAAGGAAAGATACCTCTACCAAGCAACTCCCAGCGGGGTTGCTCACACCTTGCCAATAACATAAGCAAGGACACCAGCTTCAAAGTCTTACATAGTACCTAAGCGGAAGCTTACTAAGAAACCATGTTATTCTTGCTGTCCCAACCTAAACTCGACTCCTGGAAACCCCACAGAGACCGGACAGTACCATCCTACTCGCTAACGGGACAGTTTTGTTGCCACTAAATATAGCACCCACATTTGGGATCAAAAGAAAGACTCCAGAGCCGACAAATTATTAGCACCCACTATGTCAACAGTAACACGGAATTTGCTACAAAATTTTCTTCCCGTCAACTTTCAGAAACGATTTAGCGAGCTAGCCACATTACAACTCGAGTACCTATGATCATTTGTTTGCAACTTCCACAAGAAAAGAGAAGGAAAATGTTATCTAGGATCACCTTGCTGACATGGATAAAGTTGAAGAATAATCTTCTTTGTCAATACTGTTACCACGTAACAATAATATAACTGTTATGACAATTTACACTTTGAGACTGTAGTGCCTTTAAACAGGGAATCCTGGTGCAGTTGATGCGAGAAGCCAAATGCTATTCATAGGCCTTCCTCGCCGCAAAGCCAGTCTATTCAGACTCCTTGGAAACGATGTTGTCTTGTCTGCTCCTCCCTTACACAAAAACCTTCACACAGACTTTAACAAAGCAAAAGACAATAATCTTTAGAACTAAGAGAACAAAGTGGTTCTCACTTCTTTTGGGCGGAAAAATGATGGAAAAGGAATGACAGGGAGCTCTTGAAATTTAGTAAAACAACACTCCATCCATCCCCTTAAGGGAACCTTCTTTTCTTTTGTTACCACTCCATAGTCCATGACAATACATATATACGTCATTAGAAGAAAAACAAGAGATCAAAGCAAATAGTGGTGAAAATGAAATTCAAAGCTAAAACCTCTCCACAAAATTGTAGAAACAAGGCCAATGGATGGAGTCTTAAACAACTATAGGGAGGTGCAACTTTTCTCCCTTTTTAAACAAGACAGTAAAAGAAAGAAAGTTTGTGGAGAGTGGCTCTCTTCACTCAGTCTGAAATACTTTCATAAGTCGACAAACAGTTATTTCAGATAAACAATTAGACTACATGAGAAGGAGATGCATGTCACTACAAATTGTTCCAGGTCACGCAGTTTCACTCTAAGTTGGTTCATATTTTTGTCATAGACAGATTTTATCCTCTCTTGATGGGGCCAAACGTCTCTAAACTTTAAGGCATGTTACCAAACCTCATGTCATATCCAAATACGTGCATACACACGTGTGTGTTTGTATTGGTCAAGAGACGGAACTGAAATTGGGGAGCTAATTAGAAGCACGGATTCTGGTGCAAGTGCGAATGCGAGATATGGTTGCAGATTCGTGAATACGGCAAAAATTTATTAACATATATTATTTGTATGTAAGAAAAATAATGTTATTTTAGACAAACAATTTTGTTAATTTGGTGGGTTGCTTTAGAAATATTGAAAGTGCATAGCCAAGTATGACCAAGTTTGTAGAGGTTCTATTAATTTTTAAAAGTAGTGCGGCTATTTTGAAAGATTATCAATAGAGCTGGGAGTTAAACATAATAAATATAAAGCTTGGTAGAAACCCTATGTCCCTATCTTATAACACAGGCGTAAGAGAAGACATAAAAAACATCTACAGCAAGGAGGGGTGGTCGCCTATCCGGTCGAAAGTCCCTCGCCGGTCACCTCTCCCGGCGGAAGACCCTTGCGCTCCGGCGGAGGTCATTTCTTCTCTTCTCCTTCTTCTCTTCCTTTTTCCTCTTCTACTCTCTGCCAAAAAATCTGGGTGCATGTCTGAGACGCACCCCAAATCTAGAAAATTAATTGAAAAACAAATAGTTTCGGACACGCATCTAGTGCGCACCCATGCCGCATCCGACGCGCAACCGCACCCGGTGCTGGTGCTTCCCCCAAACTGCCGCACCGGTGCTTCATAGTTGGGGAGAACCGGAAATGAAAAAAAGCTAATTCATTTAAGCAAATGTAAAACGAGTCAAACATGAGGTTTCATTGTGGCTCTGTTTGATGTGTGAAACAAGCATAAGAAACAGGAAATATATATAAAAAAAAAGAGTCGCAAGTGTTCACACACTCACACACACAAAAAGAAGCAGCAGCAGCAGCAGTTTAGACTTGCAATTCATATGCATAACGGCTGATCTAAACCTTAAAATTTCTGGACTAGTACAAGTAAGATGATCTTTTAAATTGATGTCTTTTTATTCATCTGATTGTTAGATGGACAGATTGATGCAAGATTAGAAAAAGAGTGCACTTTGAATCAGGAGATACTCTTCTCCCTTTTCCTCTAAACTAGTTAACATATATTTTCTTAGTAGTATATCCCTTAGTTGCAGGAACCTCATATATAGGTAATGGCACCTAAACTCCATACACTCCTGCGCCTACTCCTTGGAACTAAGCTTATTCGGATTGGAAATCCTTCATATTTCATGAAAATTTTGCAATTACGCGTGCTTATAATATAGTGATGCCAAGGAAAGTGGGTTCGTACTTACGTGGAGGTGCCACAAGGAATGCAGTTCGAGTCAGATGCCAAGTATGTTGATGTGAGACACAGCAAGGGTGGAACAAGGGCAGAGACCAAGGGCTTCCCAGACAAAGCTTGAGGGTGGCAGTGCTGCGAGGGCGATAGCGCATGATGAATACACGACGACAGTCACAGTCCGATGCTTAGGTCCAGAGTCAGGGTCCTGTATGTTTCTCTCTCTAGGATTCTAGAGTGAGAAAGTGAAAATGTTCTGAAAATGTCCAACCGTCCCGAATGAATTCTCAAGACCTCTATTTATAGAGATTGAGATGATGATGTCATTAACCGACACGTGGCACTCCCCGGGAGTGACACGTCACCGGGGGGTCCATGGGTGCCGGTGCTCCATGGATTGTAAGATCGCATATTCACTCGGCCTGCCCCGCACATCGTCGCTCTGTCTGTCTGGAAAGACTGGCTCCCACAACGTCGGTGTGGCCAGAGAATTCCCTTGATCTAGCCTCCAATCCAAGCCCTTGCAGAGTCCCACAGGCCTGTCAGCGGTGGGGAAGACCCGACGCCCAATTGCCAGGTGAACTAGGGGCGATGCCCTCCGAAGACCTGCTCCCGTCTCGGAGTGACCCGGGGGTCATAGTCCCTAGGGGTGCCGACGCAAGCCCCCAGTGCCGGAGCACGTAGGCCAGTCACACAGGCACCATGGCGGAGATAGTGTCCCGGAGGAGTCGCCTATTATGCAGGCCGAGGTAGCATCCCGGAGGAGCCGTCTACCTGGCAGAAGGGGAGTCTTCGTGCCGGAGCACTTGGAGCTCCCTGGCAGAGATAGTGTCCCGGAGGAGTTGCCTATCCCCGCAGGTGAGTCCTTGTGCCGGAGCACTCGGAGCATGTCAAGGTAGCATCCCGGAGGAGCCGTCTACCTGACTGGCCGAGGTAGCATCCGGAGGAGCCGTCTACCTGGCGGAAGGGGAGTTGAAGAGCTCCCTGGTGGAGATAGTGTCTCGGAGGAGTCGCCTATCCCCGCGGGTGAGTCTTTGTGCCGGAGCACTCGGAGCATGTCAATGTAGCATCCCGGAGGAGCCGTCTACCTGGCGGAAGGGGAGTTGAAGAGCTCCCTGGCGGAGATAGTGTCCCGGGGGCATGTAACATTATTGTGGCGCATGGGCGCGATGAAGTGAGTAAGGTGCCGGGGGCACGTCTTTGTTAGTGGCGCGGCGCATGGGCGCGACGTAGTGCGTATGGTGCCGGGGGCACGGTAGTGTGACAGAGAGCCTGGGGGCACGACTTTATCAACGGTGCGGCGCATGGGCGTGGCGGAGTGTTGAGGTGCGGCGCTCGGACGCCGGCGATGAGGGTCGCGGAGTTGTGTCCGGGCGACGGGGGTCGCAGAGTTGTGTCCGGGCGACGGGGTCGCGGAGTTGTGTCTGGCCGACGGGGTACATCGATCCATCACTATCTTTTCATTAACCCTAAATTGTACTATCCTCGATTTCACTAATTGCGTGATTTCTCAAATCTCTTAAATTGTTCCCAAGGCTTGCCACAAATGCTACTTTGACCTTTTTTGCTAAGTCAGTTTCTCGAGTTCTTGATTATCTGTTGATTGTGCTTGAACCTAGTTTTACTTAACTGAAACTTCATCCCTTGCGTAGGGATAATTATGCACCATAATCCCTTTCATTATATTTGCCCCATTTTAAATCATAATAAATGAAATACAAATTATTTGATCGGTCATCGGTCAAACTAGACCAAGAGCAAATGAGCAAATGCTTGTTCGTTCAAAATGTGTTCTAGGAACATGCAAAGGAAGTGAAATAATGGGCTGAAATTATGACCGGAGGAGGGAGAATTGCCATTTGCAATCAATTGATCGAAAGTATTAGTATATCCCATGTAGTGACTAATTATGAATGTGTTTGCTTTGACTGTGGAATTAGGGCTTTTGCAAAATTATTGGCTTTTTTTTTTGGGGGCGGGGAGGCTTCTTGTGAGGTCAATTTTTTTTTGTCAATTTAATTTGTGCTTCGCATAGGTGTTGAAGTGTTTTATCAAGTACAGGCTAGCGTCCACTAAATTTCAGCTTCTACATAGTTGATTTTATCCTGAACCTTATCAAATATCGAGAAAGGTATTGTTTTTTTGTACGAGTTTATTTTCATCGTCTGTTTTTCATGGTGTCCAGGGTAAGCAAAGATATCTGCATATCACTTTTCCTCTAGTCTGGTACAAAGCAGTTTAGATGCATTGGACCTCGATCAAGCTACAACAGATGATGCTGTTTATCTAAAATTTTCATTTTTGTTGGTCAGTTTTCCTGCTGGGTAAAGTTGGTTTAATGAGGTTGCTGTAGGGATATATAGAGCAATCTTTTAGCCTGGTTGCATTCTTGCGTAGGTATTCTTTCATTCATCAGGATAAGTTTGGTGTTGTGCATATGTCAATGGAGTTGAGAGTCAATCAGGTAATGTCCATGGTTGCATTGTTCATTCACTCTTGCAATGGCTGAGGTCCTGGTTTGGGTGCGGTACCTTTCTTCTTTGTGGAGATTGATCCGCAGTGTGCTGGGATATGCAATGGAGTGGCTGCAGGGATTATGCTAGCGGTAGGCTTTGACCTCATATAGGAGGGACAAGAACATGGTAGTGGCAATTGGGTTGTGATTGGTATTTTGGCAGGTGGATTTTTTATATGGCTTTGTAAGAAGGTGATGACTCTCAACTATCATTTTATCTCCTTGTTATTTGATTTTGTTTGGTTATTTAATTTTAAAATTGGGAGGTTGAAGTATTTTTTAGTTGTTTATGAATGTTTTTTTTTTTTTTTTCAGAATGGAAATGATTTTTAAAAAGAAAGCAAAGTTGGAAGAATCCTCGCAATCTAATAATAAGACCTTTTGTGCTCTAAAGAGTTTTTAGTGACTCTCATAAAACTTAGGGTTAATTACATTTATATCCCTGAGGTTTGGGTGAAATTACAGTCAAGGACACTAAGTTTCAAAAGGTAATAGACCGTGACCACAAACGTTAAAAATGTAACACTTATGTCCATCCGCCAAGTATCCGTAAAAAAAGTGTAATTTTTGTCATTACGTATTTTGAAAATAGCAATATTGCTCCTGTACAGTATATCATGAATAATTTTTAAATTAGGATATCAATTTTTTTTATGGCCCCTAATTTACTGTTTATTCTTCCTCTCCCCAAGCCCAGCACCCCCCCCCCCCCGGTCTGCCTCCCCCTTCCCCGTTACCCGCCCAACCCGTCATGCCCACAACCCCCTTCCCCGACGCCGCACCCCGCCTGCCTCCCCTTTCCCCTGCGCAATCTGTCTTCCTCCTTCGTCACCGGTGCTGCACCCCATCTTCTTCCCTCGTCACTGGCGTTGCACCCCATCTTCCTCCCTCGTCACCAACGTTGCATCCCATTTTCCTCCCTCCTCACCGACGTTCTCTCTTCTTCCAGACCTGAAACATCCACTATCTCTCTCCTTCCCATCTTCATCCCTCGTCACCGCCCCCTGAAATCTTACCTAGTCGACGGAATTAATCCGCCGCCACCTTCCTCTTCCCTCCTTCCCCTACCCCGCCTCCTTCCCTTTCCCCCCATCCCACCCCGTCGTCCCCCGCCATTCTTTTCCTTACCCTGTCCCAGTGCCTTCGCCGTTCCCCTACCCCCTCGCTGCCTTCCCCCACCCTTCCCCCACCCCACATTGCCTCATCCCCTTCCCTTCCCCCACCCCTACCCCGCGTCGTCCCCCTCCCTTCCCCTGCCCGTCTTTCTCCCTCCCTCGCCAAGGCCCAGATCTGTCTCCTTCCCATCCAGTCTTCCTCCCTCCCTCGCCAAGGGCTTGCCGGCGTGGTGGGGCAAGTCTGCCGGATGGTGGGGCGAGGGGGACTGCCGGCGGCGTGGGTTTGCCATGGCCCTGGCCGGAGGCGTCTCGGTAGCTTGGGTTTACCAAGGGGATTGCAGGCGTGGTGGGAGATAAAAGAAATGGCATGGTAAAGAATTTACCTTTTAAGTCAAGGACAATATGGTCATTTTGACCATTCCATTATGTATTTAGGTATTCCGTTAGGTCAAAGGACATAAGTGTCTATTTTCCAAACTTATGGACACGCGTGTAATTTCACCAAAACCTCAGGGATATAAGTGTAATTAACCCTAAAACTTAATAAGACCTTTTGGATGTTTTTAGTATATTTGTTGTGTATTGTTTTTGTATACTATTTTACTTATACAAAAATTAGTGACTTTGATATATTTTTAACACCCCCTGAAGTGAAATTCTGGTTCCGCCACTGACAAAGATGGTGCTAAAGTTTCAACTCTCACCGCGAGAAGTAGTAATGTTGTGACGGTGGGGATTAAGTGGTCGATACCTAAAACGAGAGGGCCATAAAGAGGTCAGCTGTCTCCACCTCAAGCAATGTGGACATCTACCCCCTCGACCACCATGAGAATCCTCAGAGCTGTCGCCATCACGAATCCTAATGTCAGTTGGAACTGGCAGCTCATGCCGGCAAACTGGACAAGAATTATGAAGCCTTAACCAGGGATGATACAATCAGAATGGTATATATGGTTACAAGGCAACTCCCTTGCTTCTCCACCAACCTTGAACTCCTCCTTGCAAACAGAACACGTGGAATTATTAATCAAAAATGGGGAGGCGTAATTTTCACAGTCGGTAAGACATCGATAATCGATTCAGGAACCGGAGCAGGACCCGGTCTGTCATTCCGAGTCAATTATTCAATTAACTCGTCCATTCCCCTCCCAAGAAAGTAATCCCCATCATCACCATGCAATGGTATCAAACCTTCCGGCTGGGTATTTTGTCGAACAGGTGGTGGACAACCTGGTCTAAGAATAATCCAAGACCGTGGGCGGGCTAGGATCCCACTCTCGGGACCCCAGTCATCAGTCCCATCGACAAAGCTGCGGTGCCTCCTCCAAGGCCAAAGACGGCCTCGACGTTTGAAATCTGGAGACCTATTATCTATGACGTTGACATCGTGGTTTCAAAACCCTATTAGGGGATTAAACATGAAGGAAAGTGCTTCTAATATATGGGTTTCGTGGGAGGGGTCGAATTCCGTAAATTCAAGTACAAGCCTTGGTTTGGATACGTCGATTTCGTTCAGAAACTGGCTAAAGCATCGAGGGCAGATGATTTCCGACGGATTTTCGAAGGCGATCCTGACTGTTCTATGGCATTGTTAACACCAGTAGAGCTGGTAGGTTCTATTAGAAGGGATCAAAGACATTGTTGTCAGGGGCGGAGCCAGGATTTCATCCCAGGGGGTGCTAAATATATATCGAAATTAATAATTATTTTTATTAGTAAAATAGCAACAACAAAAAAATGCATTTTTCGACAAAACACAAATTAATACGAAAAAACATCCAAAAAGTCATATTTAATTTCATGAGAGCTACTAAAGACTCTTTACAGTACAACAAAAGCAAATACAAAATAAATATTTCAGAGTTTACAAACGAAAGTACTAAATAACTATTCGATGAGGCGCCGAAGATTGGTAGCGTTTGATAATAGCTTCATTTGTAATAGTTTTGAAGACATTCTTCTCGATGTAACAAACCAAGCTATCATTCATCCATTCGTCTCCCATGCGATTCCGAAGTCGAGTCTTTATTATCTTCATTGCAGAGAAAGCTCTTTCTACAGTAGCAGTTGCAACAGGTAAAAGTAAGACCAATCTCAAAAGCAAGAACACCAAAGGATATATCACATCCTTTTTCAACTCAACTAACTTTATAACAAGTTCACCAATTCCCCTGACTTCATAAAGTTCTTCACAGGAGCGCACATCCATAATATAAGTCTCGAGCTGACTTTGAAGTACCCTAAGCTCTATCGGCGAAAAGTCATATGGATAAAACTGTGCAAGACGTATCAACTTTTGCTTATTAAAAGCAGAAAAACCATCACTTGGATCGAAACATGCCATACACATAAGCAACTCCGTGGTTACCTCACTGAAACGATTATTCAACTCACTGATTTGCAAATCAACAACCGTTAAAAAAATATCAACACGATAATGGTAAAAATTTGTACCTTCTTCAGCATTACGTCTTTGCCTCCCCGGGGCTACAAACCTCGCACTCATGTCCAATACGTCAATATCGTGTTTTACACAAAATTGTGAAACCTCTTCCAGCAAGTTTTCCAACCCTCGATCTCTAAAGTCCTGCAATCGTTGCTTTGTTATACTTACCAACTTCATTGCATTCACAATGTTTTGATCTTTCTTTTGTAATGCTTGTGAAAGTTCATTCGTCATCCCCAAAATATTTATCATCAAATGCATGTTGAAGGCAAAATCATAAGTTGGCACCGAGTTCAAAAGACCCAATGCTTCACCTCTATGTTGATAATCTGTAGCATCCTCAACAACCTTATTAAGCACACATATCACCGAAGCAAACATTTGACTCAAATTCAATAATGCACCGTAATGTGATCCCCAACGGGTCTCTCCTGCTCTGTTGATGCTAGTTTCTTGATTTAAACCTCGACCACTGACGATATCACCACTCTCAAGGTCACGAGCAAGTCTAATGGCTTCACTTTCTCGAATAGCATCTCTTCGCTTGCATGAAACTCCCACAGTGTTGACTACCTTAGCAACCAAATTAAAAAGCAATGCAATCTGAGCATGTTTTTTTGCAACGGCTACAAGAGTTAGCTGAAGTTGATGAGCAAAGCAATGAATATAATAAGCACTTTCATTCTCCCTCTGAATTAAGGTTTTAAGACCATTGAATTCACCTTGCATATTACTTGCTCCATCATAGCCTTGTCCACGAACCCTTGAAATGCTCAATTCATGCATTGCAAATAAACTGTCAATCGCGTCTTTCAATGATAAGGCAGTGGTACTAGCAACATGGACTATACCAAAAAAACGTTCAATCACACGTCCTCTTTTGTCCACATATCTGAAGACAACTCCCATTTGTTCTTTGACTGAAATATCACGACACTCGTCAACTAAAATGGAAAACAATTCAGATTTCATGTCTCCAACAATTGCATCTCGTATTTCTCCGGCAATGGCACTAACAATTTCTTTCTGAACTTGTGGTGAAGTCAATTTGAGATTCTGAGGAGCGTTTGACAATGCGACTTTTTTCACGTTTTCATTGTGATCAGCAAGAAACCCTAAAAGTTTTAGAAAATTTTCCTGATTTTCAGACTCATTAGATTCTATGTGCCCACGGAAAGACAAGCCTTGACGTAAGAGGAACCGAACGACATCAATTAATGCAGTCAAGCGAGTACGGTATTGAACCTTACTTTCATCTGTTTGCTTGGACAAAACTACTTCAATACTCTGCTTAGGGTTATCAAAGGCTTGACACTTAGTTAAAGCCATGTTGTGTGCACTACCAACTTCTCCAACATGTTTTTGGAATTTATCCTTCCTTCTCCAATCTTTAAAACCATACTTAACAAAAGCACCACCACCCCCTTGCTCCCCATGAACACTTCCGAACAAGTAGCAACACAAACAAAATGCTTCATCTTTTGCTACACTATACTCCAACCAACTCGAATAAATGTCAAACCAAGAAGAAACAAATCGACGAGACTGAGTTCCGATTTGTGTAAATGGAAAACTGTGGTCACGAGGTTGGCAAGGACCTTTCGACCAATACGCTCGTCGAACTTTATCTCGAACATTAGGACCATAATCCCAAATATTTGGACGCAACCCAGGATCCGAAATAAGTTCATCCGAGTTGAACTCATCGCTAATTCTACTTGAATGCCCGAAATGAACATCACGGTGCACAATGGGAGCCTTGTCCCTTACTGTTGGAATTATAGACTGTTGAATAGTATCTTCATTTATACGCTCATTCTTACTAGGCTGCACTTCTTCAAACTTTGGTTTCTTTTTATAGTATTTATCCATTCTGAAAATAAAACACATTTTATTTTCAATATCAATCCATCAATTATCAATCAAATAACCTAATTAATCAAAATATTTTATTCTTTTACTTTTTCAGTCATGTTTCATTATTGCCTTAACCTAATTTCAACCCACCATTCAACTAAATCACACATTCGATATCTCAATCCAATTGGGTCCCATCCTCCATCAACCTCAATATCTCAATGCTAAACATTAACCATAATCAATATCTCAAGATTATCCATAATCAATATTAAACATTAATCATAATCAATATCTCAAGATTATCCATAATCAATGCTAAACATTAACCATAATCAATATCTCAAGATTATTCATAATCAATGCTAAACATTAACCATAATCAATGCGCAAGATTATCCATAATCAATGCTAAACATTAACCATAATCAATGCTCAACATTATCCATAATCAATTGATTCAATTCTCAAGATTATCCATAATCAATGCTAAACATTAACCATAATCAATGCTCAACATTATCCATAATCAATTGATTCAATTCAATGCTCAAGATTATCCATAATCCATTCCTAATTTCAGCTATGATACTAAAAAGATAACAAACAAATTTTATAGATATGGCAACTAGATCAAGTCAATGAAAGGTGAAATTAAAGTTTGGAAGTTGGAACATACTTGTCACTGAGTCGCCGCCGGTCGCCGCCGGTCGCCGCCGGTCGCCGCCGGTGGACTGTTGGAGTGAAGACAGTACAACTGAAGTCGCCGACTCGCCGTCGGCGTAGATCCGGGGTCACTGGGTCCTTGCCGCCGGCGGTGGACCGTTGGAGTGAAGACTGAAGACCGAAGTCGCCGACTCGCCGACTCGCCGTCGCCGTAGATCCGGGGTCACTGGGTCCTTGCAGTTGCCGAGTCGCCGTCGCCCGTCGGCGTAGTCGCGTAGATCTAGAAAACGGGAGAGAGCCCGTGACCGTGAGGCGCCGAAGTGCGTTCGTCGTGGGTGCCGCCGTGCCGGAGGAGTGAACCGAAGTGGCCAGTGGGTTCGTGATCGTGGCTGCCGGAGTGAGGCGCCGGCCGCCGGTCGGTGTCTCGGTTGGTGAGAACTGAGAAGCCGAAGAGCCGGAGAGAGAGAGAGAGAGCCGAAGAGAGAG
Source organism: Escallonia rubra (assembly GCA_033065855.1). Lineage (NCBI taxonomy): Eukaryota > Viridiplantae > Streptophyta > Magnoliopsida > Escalloniales > Escalloniaceae > Escallonia > Escallonia rubra. Next base: position 28,247 of record JAVXUO010001702.1, on the reverse strand, counting down.
AGAGAGAGAGAGAGAGCCGAAGAGAGAGAGAGAGAGCCGAAAAAGTGTGAAAAATATGAAAAAATACTATATATATATATATATTTTTTTTAAAATTCTGAGGGGGGTCTATAGCCCCTTCTCGTGCATATGTAGCTCTGCCAGTGATTGTTGTCACTGTCTATGTAATGGGTCTTTCTCTTTGTTTTCTGGGTATGCCTTTGTACGTTGAAAGGTTCGGAGTAGGATGATATGAAATGGGACCAAGACATGCAAAAACCTTATGGTTAATTGCATAAAATACCTTCGTGATTTGGGGTTGTTGCAAAAAGCCACCTGAAGTTACAAAAGTTGCATAAAGACACGTGAAATTACAAAGGTGTTGCACCGTAAAATTTTTGTAAGAGAATGGTGAAAATGTCTAAACTGCCCCTCTATATAAATCATAATGCATCACCTTTTCATTTCTAATTTGTGACTTCCAAAGGCATCAAAATTTGGTGGTAAATCGAACGAGGGGCAGACCACCCCCATGACCGGGGGGGGGGCGGGCATGGCACCCCTCACTTTTTTGGAATTCTTCTTTAGTTTCCTAGATAATGAATCAATATATTTAAAATGTTTACAAAAATACTTTATATTGTAACACTAATTTATTAAGATTTCATTTGTTGTATCTTTTACTCTTGTGCCCTATCATAGTCATTATCTTCTTCATTTTCTTGCTTTATCTTCATTATTCTAAATCCCAAATTTTAAATCTCCACATTACCAAAAGAAAAAAAAAAAAAAAAAACGAATAGCTTAAGGTTCATTCTTTTTTTTTTTTAAGTTTAAATTTGTTGCCAAGGAAAGTTGGGTCGCGTGCCACGTGAGGTGCCACAAAGGATGCAGTCTGCGTTGGCTTCCAAGTAGACGAGGTGGGAGACAGCAAGGACGGAGTAAGGGCCGAGAGCAAGGCTCCCCAGACAGGTCGCGAGGGCTGGCAGTGCTGCGTCAGCAAGGGGATGACGAACAGGGGCGACAGTCAGCAGTCGGCGGTTCGTATCGAGGGTGCAACATCGATGATCCAACGTCAGGAGGTGGAATGTCTTTCTCTCACTAGAAATCCAGAGAGAATAAGTTTTAGAGAGAGAAAGTGAAATGTTAAAATGAGAGAGAGCCCCTGAATAAGCTCCAGAATCCACTATATATAGGCACAAATATGCGCGTGTCATTAGCTGACACGTGTCGTCCTCCGGGAGTGACACATCGCCGTAGGGGGTCCTACGGTATTGATCGTTCGTCGGATATGCCGGCCCCCGAGTTCATGCCACCCTGCCCTTGCAGCGTCCCTCTGCCTGTCTGAGGAGACTGACCACACTGCGGTAGCATGGTCAGAGCAGCCCGTTGCCCCAGCCTCCAGTCCAAGCCCTCACTGAATCCCACGAGATGCGTCATGAGACGCGCAGAGATCCTGGCAGCGGTGAGGGTTGCCTCTGCAGCCAACTGCCAGGCGTGCCGGACGCGATGCCCTCCGAGGACCTGCTCCCGTCCCGGAGTGACCCGCGGTTCATTGCCCTGACGACGTCGATGATCGACGGTGATATGAGTGCACATGCTCACAGCTCGATACTCAGAGTCTGTGGTGGGGCATCCTTGTGCTGGAGTACTACGAGTGGAGCCCCCAGAAGCCTGTCGGTTGGTCGCACGGGCGAGGGCCGGAGCCCCCGGTTGATCGGGCGGACAAAGGCCGGAGCCCGTCACCTGATTCAGCCGGCGAGGGCATTATGGTTGCGCGCACGTCCCGGTGGGATGGCCGGAGCCCCGTCACTTTGATTGAGGTGGCGATGGCTTCAAGGTTACGAGCCCATCCCGGTGCGAGGGCCGGAGCCCTGTCGCTTTGATTGAGGCGGCGATGGCTTCAAGGTTGCAAGCCCATCCCGGTGCGAGGGCTGGAGCCCCGTCGCTTTGATTGAGACGGCGATGGCTTCAAGGTTGCGAGCAGCCCCGTCGCTTTGATTGAGACGGCGATGGCTTCAAGGTTGCGAGCAGCCCCGTCGCTTTGATTGAGACGGCGATGGCTTCAAGGTTGCGAGCCCATCCCGGTGCGAGGGCCGGAGCCCCGTCGCTTTGATTGAGGCGGCGATGGCTTCAAGGTTGCGAGCCCATCCCGGTGCGAGAGCCGGAGCCCCGTCGCTTTGATTGAGATGTCGCGCCATTGAAGATAGCGGGTGAGTGCCGCGGGAGTTAGAGACCAGTCAAACGGTAAGTACCCTTCACAAGGCCATGGAGGCCGAGCCTCTTTTTCACCAAGGCAAGAGGTGGCCGACCCCCTGAGGGTGGCCGACCCCCTAAGGATGGCCGACCCCTCCTTCACCAAGGAAGGTGGAGGCCGAGCCCCTAAGGGTGGCCAACCCCTCCACTAAGGAAGTGGGAGGCCGACCCCCAAGGAGTGGCCGACCCTTCCTTCACCAAGGAAGGGGGAGGCCGACCCCCTAAGGGTGGCCAACCCCTCCACCAAGGGGGAGGCCGACCCCTAGGGGTGTCCGACCCCTCCTTTACCAAGGAAGGGGGAGGCCGACCCCCTAGGGGTGGCCAAGCCCTCGGGGGGCACACATGATCGCCGTTCGCCCGTCCGGGGCATTGCGCTCTGATCGAGCAAGGATGTTGAGCGATGTTGACCGTCAAACAGGTGACGTGTCATGCCTCCGTGTCATGCCACTGGGATCTCTTAGCGGTCCCCGGGGTACGGTCCAAATAGGTTGTGAACATAAGCCCCCTGCGTGTGGGGTGCACGGAGGGGCAACCCGAGCGGGCGCCGCACGCATAAACGATGTTGGGAGGTGCTTGGGAAGTGAAAGAAAGAAGGCGGGGGCGGGGGGGGGGCAAAACGACAAAGGTAGGAACGATGTTGGGGGCGGAGAGAGAAAAAAATGGCGTATATAAAAAAGAATGGAGCGCGAAAAAGGAAAAAGAAAGAAAGAAAAAAGGGGAGTTGAGATGGACGGCTGAGATTGGGAGGGGAGCCACCCCTATAAATAGTGGGAAGGGGCCACCGTGAGCAAAAAGTGTTCATTTGGAATTTCACTAAGAGAAGAAAGGGTGAGAAAAAGGAGAGATGGTGAGAGAGGGAAAACAGAAGGCCGAGGGGTCGGCGGGCGAAGGGGGTCGGCGGAGGTGGGGAGAAGGAGAGAAGGGAAGGGAGGAGGGAAGAAAGGGGAGAGGGGAGGGGGTGTTGCGGGGAGAGGGGGCTCGGCAGGGGGAGGGGGGTCGTCGGGTGAAGCTGGGTCGGCCGCAAGGGGCTCAGCCATCCCAGGTGGGTTGGCCAGTACCGTGGCGAGAAGGGGAGATAGGAGGGAGGAAAGGGAAGAGAGAGGGGGGTCGGCCGCAAGAAGCTGGTCAGCCACCCGTGGTGGTTCGGGGGTACATCCAAGTACGGGGGGGCTGTTGGGGAAGAGGGGGAAGGTCGCCGTGGGGAGAGGGGCTCGGCGGGGAGCAGGGGGTCGGCGGGGGAAGGGGGTCGGCGGGTCAAAGGTCCGGAGCCAAGGACGCGCCTGCCGAGCCGGCGCTCGCGTCAAAAAAGTTGAAGCAAAAGGTGGTAGCGAAGCCGCGAGGTGGTGCGGCAAGCGCAGGGCGACCGCCTCGAGTTGTGACGACAGAGCCAGTGCCGGCACCGCCTACGGATGATGAGGTTGTGGCGACGGGTGGTGGGACTGGGTTGCCCTTGGAGTTCGACGATGGGTTGGTGCGAACATTTGATCCGGAGCCAAACAAGTCAAACACTGTGTTGGGAGTGAAGGGGGTAGTACCGCCTATACCCGACCGTGAGTTGTGGCGAGAGTTGGCCATCCGGGTGGCTGATGGCGCGTTCACAGTGCCTTGGAGTGGCGTGTCGATGGGCGAGGAGCCGCGAGTGCCGTCGCCATACGTGCGGGCGTCGAGTTGGGAGGAGGCGCCCGTGCCTTCGCCTAGGTATGTGCCGGGGCTGTTGGTGGAGCGGGAGGATATACCTTGGGCACCGATAGTGTTCAAGGGCCATGGTGCGATGCCGTTGGGGTGGGACTACTGGTGTCGGCACATGTTAGATACACCGCGGTGGGACGGGAGGGGACTACCGGTGGTGGATATGTCCGGGAGGGGACTGGAGCTGTACAGGGATACGCCAGGGATGACCCTGTTGTTGTCGAGATGGAGTGCTCAGACGCATACATTCATGACTGAGTTTGGAGAGATCGGGCCCACACTGCTAGATGTGATGATGCTGACGGGGCTGCCGATGAGTGGAGAGCTGGATGCTCGTGTGACGCGGCTCACCGGGGAGGAACGCGTGTTGCAGACGCAGTTGCTTGACATGCTGTCGGGGACGAGGAATCATCGAAAGGGGACGTATGGCGGGTGGCTGCGGTTGTTTTATGGCACCGCACAGTCGAGGTCGAGTCAGAGGTCGAGCGGTGGCATATACTTCGCGATGGGGCCATACCACAAGGACGAGCGATACGAGATGGTGGCGTTCCTGACGATGTTGCTGTCAAGGTAGATCTTTGCACTTTCATGGCTTGCAAGTAATATTCGTGTAACTGTATTGTATTCCTGACATAAGAAATTGTTGTATTTGCAGATATGTGTTTGAGGGGACGCCGGAGGATGGCATTTCCCCTAGGGTGATCCCGTTGGCGATTCGGATGGCGCAGGGGAAGCGCGTTGGGTTAGCTCCGGTGTATCTGGGCACCATGTTTTCACGTCTGGACCAGTTCGTGAATGACGTGAAGAGGTCGCATGGGCGGTATCAGATGGCGACATATGTGGACTGGATGTTCCTGCAGAGATACTTGTATGAGTGCTTCCCGGATTATCGGCCAGCGGATTACCCGCGTGAGCACCCGCTTCCGACGATGAGGACGGTGACGCATGGTGGGAGATCACGGGAGGTGGCGATGTGGACTGCTGGGTGTCGGGCATTTGCTTGGGCGGGGATCAAGAGGCCTGATTGCCCGCTGTCACGGTTGATAGACTCGCGCGAGGCGTATCTGGTGCGGTCGTACACGGATATGCACCCCTCATATGGAGTACCTCCCTGGTTGCACGGACAGGAGGTGACGAGGGACTTGACCAGGAGGGGTAGCTTGGCACCGTCAGATGTTGCGCTGCTGGTGGCGTATTTCCCGGGTTGGCTGCCAGTGATGACGGATGACGGTGGGAAGCCGGCGGAGAATTTGTATTTCGTGGCCCGCTATTGTCCAGATCGGCTATCACGGACATTCGGCTATGACTTAGAGCCGCCGTGTGGGTACCGTGACCCGTGGAGCGTGGCGACCGCATTTGGGTATACGCGGTTGGACAGAGTTCGTGACTGGCCGACACCGGTGACGGAGTGGAGGCGGCCGGGGATAGCGGCTGTGGGGGCAGTGACCGTGGAGTATGCCCAGTGGTGGGAGCGACTGCGGGGGAGTTGGGCGGGGTGGCTAGCGCAGCCAGCTGGGTCACGTCGCGTGGTAGACGTGTTTGCGTGCGATCGGGCTTTGAGCTTGATATCGATGACAGCTGCGAGGCAGGCTGGCATGTTGGCGTTGGTGGCGGGGAATGCAGCGGCGGCCGCTGAGAGAGGTTCAGACGCGGATCAGGAAGAAGAGGGCGAGGGATCCGAGGGGGACGTCCCGGAGGAGGAGCATGAGGAGGACCCGGTGGTGGCGACACCACGTGTACCAGGGGCCGGCAGGGGCCCGCTTTCGGCACTTCGGCTGGGCATGATGGAGAGTGCGCGGGAGGTGAGTGCGGGCGCGTCGAGTTCACGGTTGGCAGGGTCGAAGAGGCCGCGAGAGGCATCGGAAGAGCCAGCGATCGAGGTAAGCTTTGTGATATGAGTCTTGAGTTATACTTGTTGACATTAGATATAAAGCGAAGTTTTTATGTACTGACAATCCTTTGTTAACAGGAGCCTGAGCAGATGGTGGAGGAAGCCGGGGATGCCGGCCTGATGGTTGTCGCAGATGAGGCAGAGGTGGTTGAGGCGGGCGAGCCGGCAAGCGGGGATGGACCGGCGGTGGCAGGTACATCAGGTGTTGATGGAAGCGGTATGTTTGGCGGTCCGGTTGAGGAGTCGCTGATGTTCGACGCGAGCGGCTTTTGGTGGCCAGAGGTAGCGACAGAGACTGCTGTGGTCGAGCGGGAGGGGCCGGCGGTGTTGGAGTCTGCAGTGGTGGCGCGGGTTCCGGTTCAGGAGGTAGAGGTGCCAGTACAGCCAGTGCAGTTGGTCGCTGGTGCGTCGTCGGGGTCAGCTGCAGAGGCGAGTGCGACGCTGATGGCGATGCACTCGATAGCTGTCGGTGTTCAGAGTGCGGGGGGAGTGCGGGAGGGGCCGGTGGTGAGCGGCACTGGTGGAGAGGCGAGTAGGGATTCGTCAAGTGGCCAGGCTGATGTGGTAATGTGGGAGAGCCTCCAGCTGCCGTCTGAGACAGTGCGTCGCTTGGAGTTGGTGAAGGCGGCGTACCCGCAGACATTCGAGGGGGTGGACGTGACGAACCCGGTTCTGCAGAGATGGGTGTATTCAGGGTTCGTGGAGTGGTTGCTGCCTCTTGCGAGTATGCCCGCAGCGGGTTGGACGAAAGAGCTGGTGAAGCGATCGGTGAGAGAGTTTGCACCATTCACCTCGCTGGGCGTGCAGCTGGATTGGTTGGCCGAGTTCTTTAGATCGCGGGTCGATGGCGGAGGCGTGGGCGAGAAGATGGCCTTGGTGAGCATGGATGAGGTTTTGCTCGAGAGGCACCGTGCAGGGTTGGAGGCGGAACGGTCTGAGATCAACAGAGAGTTGGTCGTGATTGATGGTGAGGTGGCGGAGATTGAGAGGCAGCTGTCTGACCTGCAGAGACGTCTGAGTGATCTCCAGAGGCGGCGTGCGGATATGGAGGTACGGGAGGCCGAGCGGCTGAGGCGGCAGGCTGAGTTCGAGGCAGGATGGGCAGCGCTGCAGGTCCAGTGCGAGTCACTACAGGCATTGAGCTCTCATCCAGTAGCAGTGCTGTTATCGAGGTTTCTGTAGGTTGACCATAGATTCGATGTCTAGGTAGGGCCCGATAGCGGCCGCTGACTTCTTATGCAGATATATATATATATATTTTGTTGGTACACAAAGTGTGATTGTATGCTGTCCTGTTAATATCTGTCGTCAAAGTGTGATATGTGTTGTATGCTTCGAATGTATGTTGCGTTTGTTGATGGTCTCCCCCCCCCCACCATTCTCTTTGGTTTCCCCTTCTTGATTTTTCATTGTTAATAAGAAAATTCGCCAAGAGCAAACATGGGATAATCAGAAATGAACGCAAAAGCATAAGTTAAGCGGAGACGCATAGAGTGAAAAGACTGTACATTGATAGTGCTTGGGTCAAAGAAACCTTATTTACATAAAATGGTCCTTGTAATAAGCATCATAAGGTACAAGCAAATACACGCGGTGATATACACAAAATGCCACGTTGAGTATGCTGAACTACAAGCAGCGGACCGCAGGGCGAGGGGGGGGGGGGAACAGGCTGTGGACTAATCATGCATAGTATTTCTTCAAGTAGCGGCCGTTGACGGGTGCGAGAAGCTGTCCGTCTTCCGGGTTGATCAGAAGGTAGGAGCCGTTGTTTCTGGCCATATGTATTTCAAATGGCCCCTCCCAGTTGGGTGTGAATTTGGGAGCCGACTGGTTGGCCCGTACATGCTTGGCGGCTTGGAGGACAAGGTCTCCTTCTGTGAACGAGCGAGGTTTGACAGTCTTTCCGTAGGCACTGACAAGCTTTTCATGATATTTCTTCATTCGGCGCAAGGCGTTGGCCCTTTTTTCGTCAAGGCCCTCGAGTGCCGCCATTCTGGTTTCTTCCTCCTCGAGACCGCTGCTGAGGGATAGTCGTGCCGAGGCGACCGCAACCTCGGCAGGCACTATACATTCGTCTCCGTATACAAGAGAGAAGGGCGTGGCCTTTGTTGCTGTGTGTCTGGAAGTTCTGTAAGCCCAAAGGGCATGACTTAGCTTTTCGGACCAGGAGTTGTTCGCGTCATGGACCATGCGTGATAAGACGCGCAGTAGAGTTTTGTTGGAGGCTTCAGCTTGACCGTTGCCTTGCGGGTAATACGGAGTTGATGTGGCATGATTGATGCCATCCGCTTCGGCCCGATTGATGAATGGCGTGCCATTGTCAGAGATAATGCACCGCGGGATGCCGAAGCGACATATGATGTGATCGCGTAAGAAGTTGGCGATGGCACCCCCTGTGGCTTTGCGTAAAGGTATGGCTTCGACCCACTTTGTGAAGCGCTCTGTTGCGACCATGATCCAAATGTGACCCTTTGATGGCGGATGTATTGGACCGATAAGGTCAAGGGCCCAAGAATGAAACGGCCAAGGGGCCACGATCATATGAAGGTCGGATGCTGGCATGTGCATTTTGTTAGCGTGCCTCTGGCATGGTTGGCAGTGCCGTACATGAGAGATAGCGTCAGATTCCATAGTTGGCCAGTAGTATCCCAACCTGAGCAGTTCTGCATACAACTTTTGAGAGCCTTGATGCTCGTCACAAGCACCGTTGTGCTCTTCATTGAGTACATCTATCGCTTGGGCACCCTGCAAGCATCGTAGGGTGCGTCCCGAAAATCCCTTGCGAAATAACTCGCCTTCCGTTTCAAAATACTTGACCGATTTACGCTTGATGGATCGTGCTGAATTACGGTCAGGTGGCAGCAGTCCATGGGATAGATATTGCAGGAAAGGCTGGCGCCAGTCACCCCCAACATCGACCACAAGAGCTTCCGTTTTGTCTGGCGCATATAGGCATTCCAAGCAACCCTGCTGTATATCTGAAGCATCCTTGGCCATGGATGGCCAAAAGAGACCCATCCGCTGAAGGCGACGGTAGAGTGGTGGTCCATCGAGACCATAACATTTCTGATGCCCGCTTTGCAACTTGTGTTTTGCTTCTGTTGGGGCCAAACATCGTGCCAGAGTCCCTCCGGGACATCGCCTGTATAAGACGTCTCCCAACATTAAGAAATTTGTGAGGGTGGAGACGGAAGCGAGCGACGGTGCCTTAAGCTGGTCGACGATTGGCTGCCTCCAGTCATCGATGGCGGTGTCCTTCGGCACTAAGTTCAACGCTATGCATGGCGCTGTTTTCTTGATAACGGTTAACATGCGCTGTTCACCATCAATGTCTATCTTGGACGCAATCATGGCTAAGCTGTCCGCATGTCGATTGTGGCATCTGTTGTGATGTTCATATTGGACATGACCAAGCCGTCCTTCCAAGTGTTGTACCAGAGCACGGTAGGGTGCCAAGGCTGGCTCTTTGACTGCAAACTCCCCATCGGCCTGCTTCATGATCAAGTTGGAGTCCCCTTTTATACGTAATGACTTAGCCCCCATGCTGATGACCAGCATGAGGCCGATGATGAGGGCCTCGTACTTAGCTTCGTTATTAGACACCGGGAATGCAAGTTTGAAGGATAGGGACGTGGTGACACCTTCTGGATTTTGCAGGACAATGCCGGCACCTCCTTGCCGAAGAGGAGCTCCATCGAGTCCCTTGCTAGTGGCTGAGCCGTCGAACTCGAGCATCCATAATTCACCGATGTCAGAAAATAGGGTTGTCTCTTCCTCTGGTAGTTGATATGAGGTTGGTTCATGTTGTTGGCGCGGGAAGAAAGCCAGGAGGTCCGCGAGCGCCTGGCTTCGTAAAGCCGTAGGATTCTTGATGGAAAGGCCGAACTCGGCTAATAACAGCAACCAACGAGTAAGCCGACCAGACAGGGCAGGGCGCGTGAGCATGTATCATAGCGGGTCGGCCTTGGTAACAAGTGTGATCTGGTATGACAGAAAATAGTGCCTAAATTTCTGCGAGGCATAGACCAAGGCAAAGCAATGTTTTTCGAGTTCGGAGTAATTAGCCTCGGGGCCCCTGATCGATCGACTGAGATAATAAACTGGGCGTTCCACCCCATCCACCTCTTGGGCGAGTAATGCCCCTATGGACCTGGTCGTGGATGTCAGATAAAGTAGGAGTGGGATACCACGCTGCGGTACTACCATAGTCCGTGGCGACATGAGAACTGCCTTGATTTGTTCGAGTGCTTGTTGTTGGGGCGCACCCCAACTCCACGGTGCGCTCTTGCGTGTTAAGTGCTGAAAGGGCGCGATGAGTTCGGCCAGGGCAGGAATGAATCGGCGTAGGTAAGAGATCTTGCCAAGGAAGCTCTTCAATTGTTTGGTGTTCTTGGGAGGGGGCATCTCTTGGATGGAGGCGGCTTTAGAAGGGTCAACGTCAATGCCCTGTCGACTGACCAAAAAGCCGAGGAATTTGCCGGAGGAGACTCCAAAGGCACATTTCAACGGGTTCATCCGCATGTTGTATTGTCGACAACGCTCGAAGACTGCCCGAAGGTCCGTGAGATGTTCACTTTCCTTTTTAGATTTGATGATGAGATCGTCGACATAGTCCTCCACTGTGCGGTGTATCATGTCGTGGAATATAGCTGTCATGGCCCTCTGTTAAATGGCGCCCGCATTCTTGAGCCCGAAGGGCATGACCTTCCAACAAAAGTTACCCATTGGGGTTCGAAAAGCTGTTTAGCGCAATCATCCGGGTTCATCCGAATCTGGTTGTAGCCGGCGAAGCCTTCCATGAAAGACAGAGTCTCGTGTCCGGCGGCGGCTTCCGTGAGCATGTCAATATTGGGCAGTGGAAATTCATCTTTAGGGCAAGCCTTGTTTAGATCGCGGAAATCAATGCAGACGCGGATCTGTCCATTTTTCTTCTGTACAGGAACAACATTGGCCAACCAAATAGGATGGGTGATGGGTTCGATGAAGCCAGCCTGGAGAAGTCGTTCGATCTCTTGCTTGATCTTTATCTCAAGTTCGGGGAGGAAGGACCGCGAATGCTGTCGAACCGGGCTGAACCCGTTAGCAATGTTGAGATGGTGGGTTACCAAGGCAGGATCTAGTCCGGGCATTTCGTTGTAATTCCATGCCAGCACATCGCGATATTCGCGGAGGAGGGCAACCAGTCCCTCTCTTCGGCCCGGTGCGAGTTTTGTGCTGATGTAGGTCAGTCGAGGTTCCTCGCCCGGATCAGCCAGGTTAATTTCTTCAAGATCTTCGGCCTGCGGTCGGGGGCCGTCTTCGTAGCAAGGCGGGGCAGCGCCCGGAGTGAGCTCGTGATCTGGCGGACAATGTTCGGCAGTACAACACCATTCTGTCTTTGTAGGCATGTCGTGGCGGAGGGGGCCTGGAGGCGAACCCCCTGGAGCCCCCGGACACCGTCATAATTGGTAGATCGTCCTTCCGTCCTTAAAGACACGCTGTAAGGTGGCTTCATGCTTGTGCTTCTTGGACTTGGGGGATGAGGGTGGCGAAACGGCCGCGGTAGCAGGCGGTGCTGTTGAAGTTGATGCTTTGATTCGGCTGCTTTTCTTGGATTTAGGCTTGGTCTTGGCGGGCTTGCTCCAACATAGCTCGGCCCAATCAGGGAGTTTGGTGGAGTGGATGTGAGTAGCATTCTCACTATCTGCAGCCAATTCGGTGAAGAAGGAGGCCTCGGCAAAGTAAGACTCGGCACATTCAAAAGGGGCCCTGGTGGCGGGGATGGTTACTGCTACCTCATGTCCCGCGGGACCGGCCACCAGTTTCACACACTGGTGGTACGTCGAGGGAACATCCTTGTTGGCATGAATCCAAGGTCGTCCAAGTAGGAGGTGGAATGAAGACTCGCTGTCAATCACATGAAAGGTAGTGTCACGACAGACGGTTCCGACCATAAGGTCGACAGTGATGTGGCCAAGAGTAGACTGAGGGCCCTGCCCGAAACCAGTGATCTTGATGGGGTCGCGGATGATCCTTCTTGGTGGTATGCCGGCCTGCTGTAGAGTGATGAGTGGTATGATGTTGATCGAGGCGCCGCAATCTACCAAAGCGCGGGGGAAGCCGGTGCCGTTAACAGTGCACTCGAGGTATAGTGGCCGGTTGTGGTGCTCAACTGTTGGTGAGTCCTCGTCCGAAAATATGAATGCAGTTGAAGGGACATGTCTGAGCTCGGCCTGGGCAGCGAAGCATTCGGGCTCGAGGCCAGTCGTGACCTCGATCAAACAATCTGAGAGGTAAGTTCGTGCTGCAGGTGAAAACCCCATTTCATCAAAGAAAGCCTTGATCTTTGTCATTTGTCCAGCAGAGGACACTGGCTGGGGAGCAGATGGCACGCAAGTGGTAACCACTGGCGGGACTTCCGTGAAGGCTTCGGGGACTAACGGCTCGACATGGTCGGTGGTTACCATAAGCACCTGATGTTCGCGGTTATTGTCATCGTGGTTTGGGTACGGCTCTTTCGGTACATCGCGGTTCTTTCGCAACTGCAAGTCACCCGACGCGACCTTCCTTGCAAAGATGGATCGCAATGCATTGCAATTCTGGAGAGAGTGACCAAGGGCTTGGTGGTAGGCACAATAGTTGGGCCTGGTCCTTTCTTCGTCTGTGATGGGGACTCGCACAGGTGGTAGTCGGAAGTTGTTGTCATTGGCAACCCATTCTATCAAGAGTTGTTTCACCGTGTTCAAATCGCACGGAAAAGTAGGCGGGGTCTCCCTCTGTCGCCGCTTGTCGGGGCGTTGATTCGTATCCGAGAACTGTCGTTTAAAGCCGGAGTAACCACTGACGTTGCTGTTGTTAGTGCTCGTGCTGTTGCGCTGGGTACTGGTCGTGTCTGCTGAGGCCAGCAATGCATTATGTGGTCGAGGCCTCCATGGTTTGACAGACCCAACCGTCTCGTAAGTACGCCGGGCTGCTTCTTTAAGATATCCCCATGACTTCAACTGCAAGTTCTCGAGGTGCACCCGATAGACATCATTCATGTTCTTCACGCATATGGGCACCAACGTCTCATCCTTACTGAAGTCTGTGCACTCGAGACACTTAAGATGGAAACGGTGCACATATTTGGTCAAGTCCTCGCCGGGAGCCTGGCGGATGCTGGCGATGTCCACTATGGTGATACGCTCAGACTCGTAGTGGAATTTGTCCATGAAGAGTTGGACCATCTCATTCCATGAATGGACCGTCCCCGCAGGGATCTGATGGTACCAAGTATAGGCCAAGCCTGTGAGAGACTTGTGAAATTCTCTCAGTTTCAAACTATCGCTCGGTCCGTACTGCTCCAACAGACCGGCGAATCTGGTTAGGTGCTCACGGGCGTTGCCTTCACGTCCGTTGAAGAGCACGAAAGTGGGTTGCTTGTACTTGAGCGAGTAGGGGATGATGGCTATTTCGTCAGCATGTGGCGCGTGGCCTGTCAATTGGTCCGATGAGCTATGCGCGGATTGGTGTGACAGGCGTCTAAGGAGTGCATCAAAGTCAGCCTTGGAGACATAGCGGGAGGGTGGCTCTTCTTGGCTGGTTAAAGGCTGATGGCTGATAGGTGCTCCGCGTGCCCCGGAGCCCCCAGATGGTACAACTTGGTGGTCGGGAGCGGTCGGAGGATGACACACAGCTGGCGCTGATGTGAGTAGGTGAAGGGCGGCATGGGTGGACGGGCGAGACATCCCCATCACTTGGCCTGTCGTCTGATGCTGCTCCATCGGGTAAGGGTTAGGCTCCATCTCAATGGATTCATGAGTCTCAGAAGAGTTCCTGGCTGGCACGTACTGAGGCACAACAGCAGGGGGGACCTGTTGCAACACTGGCCCAAGGTCTGGCTGTAATATGTGTGGCGGTATTGCGGGGTGCAGCGTGTCAGCTATGGGCAGAGGAGGTGTCGCGAGTCCTACCGCCAAGGGTCTGGAAGGCTGAGGCGGCGGTGGTCGGGACACTGGGGCTTGGGCGACGTCGGCGGACGGCCCAAGCCCTACGGGCTGGACTGGTGCACTCTGCTGCGAGGCCATCGCTTGTATCGATTTCTGCATCTCCAATATGGCAGCCATGAGTGAAGCTTGAGAATCTTGTATACTGGCTATGGTGGGAGTAAACTGCTGGATGGCCATGTTGACCGCCACTTGCACGTCGGGTGCGTACAGCACTAGTCTCTTCTTGGTCACCGAGGTCATGCTCCTCTCGGATGGTGGGGTCGAGACCCTGGCTTACTGCCTTGGTAACTCCTCGTCGTACAGGCATGGTCGCTTGTGTGCGGCGGACTGCAACGCGATGCTCACCTCCCCAGCGGAGTCGCCAAATGTTGCCAAGGAAACTTGGGTCGCGTGCCACGTGAGGTGCCACAAAGGATGCAGTCTGCGTTGGCTTCCAAGTAGACGAGGTGGGAGACAGCAAGGACGGAGTAAGGGCCGAGAGCAAGGCTCCCCAGACAGGTCGCGAGGGCTGGCAGTGCTGCGTCAGCAAGGGGACGACGAACAGGGGCGACAGTCAGCAGTCGACGGTTCGTATCGAGGGTGCAACGTCGATGATCCAACGTCAGGAGGTGGAATGTCTTTCTCTCACTAGAAATCCAGAGAGAATAAGTTTTAGAGAGAGAAAGTGAAATGTTGAAATGAGAGAGAGCCCCTGAATAAGCTCCAGAATCCACTATATATAGGCACAAATATGCGCGTGTCATCAGTTGACACGTGTCGTCCTCCGGGAGTGACACATCGCCGTAGGGGGTCCTGCGGTATTGATCGTTCGTCGGATATGCCGGCCCCCGAGTTCATGCCGCCCTGCCCTTGCAGCGTCCCTCTGCCTATCTGAGGAGACTGACCACACTGCGGTAGCATGGTCAGAGCAGCCCGTTGCCCCAGCCTCCAGTCCAAGCCCTCACTGAATCCCACGAGATGCGTCATGAGACGCGCAGAGATCCTGGCAGCGGTGAGGGTTGCCCCTGCAGCCAACTGCCAGGCGTGCCGGACGCGATGCCCTCCGAGGACCTGCTCCCGTCCCGGAGTGACCCGCGGTTCATTGCCCTGACAACGTCGATGATCGACGGTGATATGAGTGCACATGCTCACAGCTCGATACTCAGAGTCCGTGGCGGGGCATCCTTGTGCTGGAGTACTACGAGTGGAGCCCCCAGAAGCCTGTCGGTTGGTCGCACGGGCGAGGGCCGGAGCCCCCGGTTGATCGGGCGGACAAAGGCCGGAGCCCGTCACCTGATTGAGCCGGCGAGGGCATTATGGTTGTGCGCACGTCCCGGTGCGATGGCCGGAGCCCCGTCGCTTTGATTGAGGCGGCGATGGCTTCAAGGTTGCGAGCCCATCCCGGTGCGAGGGCCGGAGCCCCGTCGCTTTGATTGAGATGTCGCGCCATTGAAGATAGCGGGTGAGTGCCGCGGGAGTTAGAGACCAGTCAAACGATAAGTACCTTTCACATGGCCATGGAGGCCGAGCCTCTTTTTCTCCAAGGCAAGAGGTGGCCGACCCCCTGAGGGTGGCCAACCCCCTAAGGATGGCCGACCCCTCCTTCACCAAGGAAGGTGGAGGCCGAGCCCCTAAGGGTGGCCAACCCCTCCACTAAGGAAGTGGGAGGCCGACCCCCAAGGGGTGGCCGACCCCTCGTTCACCAGGGAAGGGGGAGGCCGACCCCCTAAGGGTGGCCAACCCCTCCACCAAGGGGGAGGCCGACCCCCTAGGGGTGGCCGACCCCTCCTTCACCAAGGAAGGGGGAGGCCGACCCCCTAGGAGTGGCCGAGCCCTCGGGGGGCACACATGATCGCCGTTCGCCCGTCTGGGGCATTGTGCTCTGATCGAGCAAGGATGTTGAGCGATGTTGACCGTCAAACAGGTGACGTGTCCTGCCTCCGTGTCATGCCACTGGGATTTCTTAGCGGGCCCCGGGGTACGGTCCAAATAGGTTGTGAACAAAATTCTTATAGTTGGTTAACTTACACGTAACTAATTTACTCATATAGTTAACAATCACATTAATAATAGATTTATACAGTAAGAGTTAAGCTTTTTCAATGCAAAATTAGAAATTTATTGTTGACTAACCTTAACAAGTCATAATGAAAATATATTATTAGTAGACAAATTGAGCAATCTATTTAACGAATTTGATATTGACGCTAATTATAATGTGTTTTTGATTATTCATATTTTATGTGAACTTGACCCTTTTGAATTCTATTATGTTAGCCATCAAATTTTTTTATGATTTTTTGGCACCCCCTGATTAGACTTTCTGGATTCACCCCTGAATCGAACCTCATTTGAGTTCATCTCAATCAGAAGACATATAGAAGATCTCGGTTTTTTTTTTACTTCCAAATCCTAATAAATCCATTCCCCCAAATTGTAGATCTATTTTTTTTTCTTTGAATGGTGATGGTGTTGGTGGACAGGGCTAGGCTTGTTGTGGGTGCTTAGGGCTTGATGGCTGGGCTCGCGATGGTGCAAGTGGGGATCGATGGGGCTGGCAGCAGCTTATATGTTAATGATTTACCCGAATTGCACAAACTCAGATCTAGGGTTTCAATCGCACATTGCGATTTGAAACCCTAGATTTTAGTTTGTGCTATTAGGGTTCGAATTATTGGTGGCCGCAGCAGGATTATGGTTCGATCTAAGTTTGTGCGATTAGTTTGGGTAGTGATGGCAGTTGCGGCATTCAGCGATGATGGTGGTTGCGCAATTGGGTGGGCTATTGGCGACTTGGCGGTGACGGGATTGGGTGCAGCAGTTGACGCCAACGAGATAGGATGAGGCATATGGTGGCGCTGGTTGTGGGTGGCGCTGATGGCAGACATGGTGGTGGATGCGGTATTGTGAAAAAGGATTACACCGGCGGACGCACGATGACGGGGCTAGCGGTAGCGTAGGCGCACAAGGCTGGGGTGGTGTGGCGCCGATGTGGGTGAGGCAGGTGGCAGGCGAGGGCGGTGGTGGTGAGGGTGGTGGCTAGGGTTTTGGTTGGCAAGAGTGGCGACTAAGGCTAGGTTTTGGTGGAGTTGGAGAAGAAATTAGGACTTGTTTGGGATCGGAGAAATAAAAGGATAGAGGGTACTTTAGTCTTTTTGTTGTATAAATTTTTTACTAAACGCATTTTTCAAGAGAGTGAAGAAGAGCACGCTCCGTTAATTTTAGACGACTTCTCTACCAGTTGCAACAAAATAGGCACTAGAGGGAGGCTTTTGCAACTTTTGTAACTTCCGGTGGCTTTTTGCAACAACCCCAAACCACAAGGGTGTTTTATGCAATTAACCCAAAACCTTATGTACAAGTACTAAAATGTTTTTCTTCCAGTAATAATGTGGCACTTTCCCTTTCCGTTTAAGATCATGTTTTTTTTGCTACGAAGAAAGGGATGAGTGAAGTCGCTTTGTGAAGGATTCTTGAAAGCATTTTTTGGTTTCTTTTTTTTTTTAGGGTTAACCAGACACAGGAAATTTCACTGTGGCTCTGTTTTAAATATGTGAAAGAAGCATAAGAAACAGGAAATTAAAAAGAAAAAAAAAAGTCAAATACTTGCTCAGGGGCGCTAATGTTGATGAATCAAGAACATCAAGAGGAGATATAAAGGAGAAAACGAGATACCAGAAAGCTGAAGTAGTTGTATCTGAGGAAGCAATTGAGAAACTTTCCTAAATGAGAATTATTTAACAGTGACCGTAGAGGAAAGACAGATAAAACAAGTCTTCTGTTTCCTACTATTACAATTCCATTTTCTCTTTCCCTTCCCAATTAACATTCTTATTACATATGGACCATATCACTCTTCCATCCCTACTAATAATAGGTCCCTTTTAAGAAGAGACGACACTTGTTTGGTGTTGATGCACATTGCACATACACACTGCTACCATAAACTATCTCTACCGTCATTTCTGGGTTAAAGAATGCAGCAAGAATGCCACCATGCGTCAGCTTCAGGAAAAATTGACACAAGTACGTGATTCAGTATTAGTACAGATGATGAATGCAAAATCGGATAATGAAATGTACCATGAGCTAAAACATTTCTTCTAACTTGTAATTTCTCGCGATCGGATGATTGACTTTACTACTTATGCGTGTACAAACTGTGGTCTCCCTATTAATTAGTCAACACCAGCTAGAGAAATTAAAAAGCTTGCTCATCAATGTTCTGACCTTTACTACAACTATGTGCATTTCAGCCTAGCACATACTTGTTTACTCATTTCCCTTCTCGGCTCAGCTTTGTGAGACAGCATGAACTGTAACCCACCGTGTTGACTTGACTTTTATAGGTGTTTACATGTACACACAGTACATGCCGTTGATGACTTCAAAATTGCGTTAGTTGTTTAAACTACAATAACACACTGACCGCACCATGCAATTATGACATTCAACAATATCTGATTGCATATTCTTAGTCGTGATTTAGACGCGTTTGCATACGGCGGTCATCCATATGATTAACTCATAAAAAAAAAACAAGAATTTTATTGGTATTACTATTTCATCTGACTACTGAGATACTAAAGAATAACACCATAAGAACGCGCCAACACAGTAGATAGAGTACTTTCATAATGACTTTTACCACATATAAATAAATCAAGATCTTAAGAACATTCATGTAACTTGGACTTCAAACCCATCATAGTTCGGGAGTCTCCACCTGAATACCACCTCCGTGCCCTTTACGCCCAGTCATTCGAATGACTTCTTCGCTCTTGGACGAAAGGATAGACAAGCGCTCCTTACCAAGTGTCCTCAGTTTGTCATCGCCGCCGTTCATAACATCTATACCCTCTCCTTCGTTGAACCATCACGAATCGCCTAGCACTGGATTTTTTACCTCCTCTTTCTTAGTCATTGAAAGTGATCGGAGTGCTTCCCCTAGCCCTCTCCTTTCCCTATCAGCGAGTTCCGACCCTTTTGTTCGAAAGCATCCTGCTTATGGAGCTCTTTGTACTGACCTCGATATATCTATAGATTTTCCTTAAGAAGCTTATGGTTCGGTGATTCGGATAAGATTTAGAAAACTGAGACACAATGATGACTCAGCAGCCACAATGTTGGGCTTAACAGATAAAAAGGGAAGCAAAACAATGTGAACCGTGGAAGCCAAAACCCATACAATTTTTCTTTTCCTTTTATGAAGATAACGAATGAGATGGCGAAGCTTCATTAGATTATTCTGTTACTTATTATGCAAAACAGGGTCTCAATCAGACTAGTCACTTGAGAGAAGCATAAAACAAGATCCAAGCAAGTTGCGTGACATCGTACAGCTTTTCTAATTCTGTATCAGACGTTGCCTTATCCAGAATAAGCTAGCAACTTTCAAACAATGCAGACCAGCTACATGACATGCAGACTTTAGGAAAGTAGAGCTTTCGTACAAACAAGACCAAGCTAAATAACAAGAAATGAATAGGTTTTGCACAAATTCACATTCACTAAAAGAAGAAGAAATCGTAGCTTTAACTCGCAATTCATATGCTTAATGGTCGAGATCTAATCCTTACATAATGCTGGACTTCAGTACAAGTAACATTTACTTTGTTCTTCATTAAGATACCTTCATATAACTTTCAACACTAAGTTCAAAAAAGATTGATATATCAATTAATTGATATACTGTGCCTTTCTGCAAATTAGTCAATTTAGTTTTCTCAGTAGCCTATTCTTAGTAGCTGGAACATTATACATTAGCGATAATCCCGGCCTCACATCCACTCATGTTCCTACTCCGTGGAACTAAGCCTATTTAGATTGGAATCCTTAAGATTTCACAAAAGTTTTGCAATTAAGTGTGCTCATATGGTGTACACTACAGTCATGAATCTAGCTTTTCAAACTTGTTTTTGTATCTACTAGAAGGAACTATGGGTTTAGCACGTGTTCACACCCTCGCATACTCCAAAAGAAGAAGCAGCAGCAGCTTAGACTCGCAATTCATATGCATAACGGCTGATCTAAACCATAAATTTGCTGGACTAGTACAAGTAAGATGATCTTTTATATTTATGTTTTTTAATTCATCCGATCGTTACACCGACAGATTGACGCAAGATAGTCTACCTTCATATAAACTTCAATAGCACAATTAGAAAAAGAGTGACACTTCAATCAGGAGATACTCTTCCCCCTTTTTCTTTTAAACTAGTTAATCTATATTCTCTTAGTACTATATTCCATAGTTGCAGGAACCTCGTATATAGGTAATGGCCCCTAACATCCATCCACTCCTGCGCCTACTCATTGGAACTAAGGCCTATTCAGATAGGAAATCCTTCATATTTCATGTAAAAATTGCAATTACGTGTGCTAATATAGTAAATTTATTATACTCGTTTCCTAGCTACCAGAATGCCAATATAAAACACTAAAAAACCGCCACATTCGAATTTTGCTATCACTAATAAGAAACAGACACCGAGTTCAACAAACACAAGAAGATACAACATGCACTAAAAAATCATTTGAGGTTTGCAGAGCTATCACGGATAGAGATGGTGATAAAGTTTCAACTCTCACCGCGAGAAGTAGTAATGTTGTGACGGTGGGGATTAAGTGGTCGATACCTAAAACGAGAGGGCCATAAAGAGGTCAGCTGTCTCCACCTCAAGCAACGTGGACATCTACCCCCTCCACCACCATGAGAATCCTCAGAGCTGTCACCATCACGAATCCCGCCGTCAGTTGGAACCGGCAACTCATGTCGGCAAACCGGACAAGAATTATGAAGCCTCAACCAAGGGATGATACACTCAGAATGATATATATGGTTACAAGGCAACTCCCTTGCTTCCCCACCAACCTTGAACTCCTCCTTGCAAACAGGACATGCGGAATCATTGATCAAATGGGTAGGCGTAATTTTCACAGTCGGTAAGGCATCGATAACTGATTCAGGAACCGGAGCAGGACCTGGTCTGTCATTCTGAGTCAATTGTTCAATCAACTCGTCCATCCCCCTCCCAACAAAGTAATCCCCAGCATCACCAGGCAATGGTATCAAACCCTCCGGCTGGGCATTTTGTCGAATAGGTGGTGGACCACCCGGTCTAAGAATAATCCAAGACCTAGGGCGGGCTAGGATCCCACTCTCGGGACCCCAGTCATCAGTCCCATCGACAAAGCTGCGGCGTCTCCTCCAAGGCCAAAGACGGCCTCGACGTCCGAAATCCGAAGACCTGTTATCTATGACGTTGACACCGTGGTTTCGAAACCCTATTAGGGGATCAAACATGAGGGAAAGTGCTTCTAATATACGGGCTTCGTGGGAGGGGTCGAAATCCGTAAATTCAAGTACAGGCCTTGGTCTGGATACGTCGATTTCGTTTAGAAACTGGCCAAAGCATCGAGGGCAGACGGTTTCAGACGGGTTTTCTGAGGCGATCCTGACTGTTAGATGGCATTGGTAACACCAGAAGAGCTGGTAGGTTCTATTAGAAGGGATCAAAGACATTGTTGTGAAAGTCTGAGCTTCAATATGTAATGGGCTTCTGTCTTTCTTTTCCGGGTATGCCTTTGTACGTTGAAAGGTCCAGCCAGAGGCAAGACATGTACAAGTACTAAAAAGGAAGAAAATGGAATAACTTGTGGGAGCTGTAGAAAGCGATTCTCAGCCTTTTCTTCTTGTAATAATGTGGCATTTTTCCTTTCCGTTTAAGATCAAGTTTCTTTGTTACGAAGAAAGGGATGGGTGAAGTCGCTTTGAGAAGGATTCTCGCAAGCATGTTTAGGGTTAACCAGACACACGAGGTTTGCGCGAAATTCTTAACCAGAAGGATAAACTTAAATATATGACGGATTGTGAGTAGTAAACAAATGTGTGTTAGTGTGTGTACCAGATCTGCGCACCCTAAGTCTCAAATCAGGACTCCAGACCTAATTCTCCAACTTTCAAACCTTACTTTTCCAACTCTAATTGGCTGATTGAGGTAGGGAGGAGTTGTGATTGGTTGGTTGGCCCACATCATAAACCACCATCACCAGAAACACAAGCCACCGCTAAGATCCACCCACCACCACCATCCACCTACCACCTCACCACATTACTGCCACCAACACATAAACCAGCCACCATACTTCCACCACCGCCATTGTCCCACCATTGCATCAATCATAATCTAAATCAAGCCCCATTGTACTTCAACCCCACGCAAATTCCGCCGCCCACATCACATACCAACGGACTAGCCACCATCGCCACATCCCCCCCTTCCTCCCTCCCCTCAAATACAAAAATTGCCATGTTTCCCCATCACTGCCAAATTCCACAAACCCCACCGCAGCATCCCACTCACTAACCACCATCCGCAGTGGCCCACATGGTCTCCGGCGGTTGGATCGGCTATGGCGACACTGATTGAGAGACGGCTAGGCCGTCGCCACCAGCCCAGCTCCCTGCACCATCAGTGCCAACGTCACTATCCTTTCGCTCACTCTCTTTACCTACACCACCTCCACCGTCCTCCCCAGTCCACTGCAAGTGGTGGTTGTTTGTGGCAGCGCACCCTAATAGCACCAACTATCGCCGACCATCATCCTTTCTCTACGAGTGGGGTGTCATTCCATGGTGGGTGGTTATGGCTTCTGTTAAGAGAGGAAACGGAAGGGTTTGAAAATTTTGGTATGGTGTATATATTATACCCGTTAAAAAGCTCGTGCTATGCACGGAAGAACAGAATACAACTATGATAAATTTTAACAAAGTAAATCTTTTAAAAACTAAAAACCGTCAAATTTGTTACGACACTTTATTGGATACTGAACGTTAATTTTACGCTCCTAATACGCTTTTAGATTAGTAAAACATTAATTTAGATTTTTGCACTTTAGTAATTCTTGGTGATACAACAACAAAATTACCGATAAGTATGACAATGACAAAAAAATATGTACTTGCATCCTCGTAGAAAATCGAAAAAAATCTAGTCATCACTTTGTAGTGTGGAATAACTAAAAAAAAAAATTCCTTTATCTTTGGTTACATCTAATTCCTTAAATCCTTTTTTAGCCACGGAATAAAGTTTCTCCAGAAAACTTTTGAAGTGACCTATATGTTTTTATTTTTAGGTTAAAGAAAGAAAAAGCCGGTAAATTTAGCTTTACTCTCTATCCTTTTTTTTTCTAGGACACGAAAATGATTTCAACATGATCGAAAGAGTCAAAACATTGTAAAGTGTTCGTATAACCAACCTCTCATAAAAACTTCGTCATCCATGTTTTAGCAGAATTAATTGCTATTAAAAACTAAAAATGACGATTAGTGTCTACGGCTTAAGTGATTGCAAGATTAATATTTTATGAAAAGTACCATCAATGAGATTTGGTGACAATTGTCTTCACTGCTAGAGTAATTTAAGAGAGTTATATATGTCCTATTCTAATGTCTAAACCAACTTTTGAAGAACAAAATTTTGTAAGCTATGTGCATCCAATGGATCATACTGTATTTTTTTTAAAAACTTTCTTTGGCATACATTCCAAACTTAACTTGCAAGTAAAAGTCACGTAAAATACAAAACAAAATATCTTTCATCCAAGGCAAAGACTCTGAGTTTACAATAACCAAAAATATATAGATTCTATTATTTTTTAAAGTTTTTGAACCGTAAATCAAATAATTTCACACTGAACTGCTAAAACTAAAAAAGATATTCACACTATGAATTAAACTTTTTCAGAACATATAAACTTGTTCAAAACATATAACAAATAAAGGTAGAACCTAAAGTTAAAAAGCCAAAACGTAAAAGAAAAGTGGAGACATAAGGTCTAATAGCTCATCCACCTCTTCTTCTGTTCCACTTAGTCCCCCTTTCATGGTCACATAGCTTTCCGGTTACGGAATGGTATATCTTTTTCCCGTTCCATGATTGAAGCTATTAGCGTTTATTCGTCACGGAAAAGCAAAATGCACATTAATTATTAATTCTGGTAGTGTCAAAACTCGAAAAACTGAACCAAAAAAATAAATGAATAAAAACTTCTATAAACTTCGAAATTAGTACATTTTATGAAAAATGTTTAACAGTACATTGTTAAAATAACATTTTCGAATAAGTCATGTCTAGAGAACAACGTTGCATTCTTCTATCTTTTGAGAAGATGAAGTAGAGAACGCCACTATCATGAAAGAAAATATAAGAGTAATCGGACCAAGAACATCTGAAAAAAAAAATGTACAAATATCTAGGAATCGGTTAAGGCCATAAATATTTTATCGAAGCTTTTCACCATTGAAAACATGACGACCACTACATACTTTAGAAAACGTTTGTTTCTTTTTCCTCCCTATTAGTTCTACAAAATAGTCTACAATTTATTTATAATACTATCAAGTAGGAAACACTAACCTTGCTTGAAATTGAGATAATGCATTGGCATAACAATACCCACACACCACCCTTACGTTCCACCACCGCCCACAGTTCCCACGGCACCTAGCAATACATATCAGCCAACATACACATCCTCAAATTGCTCTTTCCCCATAGGCATAAGCCTACCACCAGATGTAGAATAAACTCTTGCACATTCAATTGTTATAAAACCAATTGATAGAATTATATAATTTTGCTTGAAAATCATGGTCTCACTGGAAACACTACCAACCCAAAATGTGCACTTCTAAAAACTGAGAGAATAAGCTCATGACGCCAAATCTTATAATTTGAACCATTGAACACCAAATTTTGTAATTTGGTCTAACAATTTCAATAATCTCATGACAGCAATAGAACTCACAACATTGTAAAATACTCGAACAAGAAACTTAGAAACACATGAACCTTCCATAAAAGAAAAACTTGAAAGTAAAATTTTAATGTTTGAGAAGAAATACTCGAGAGAATTCAATAACCTCAAATAGGTCCACTCAATTCACTACAAGAAAATGCCTTTTTAGCGACGGATTTACATCCGTCGCTAAAAGTGGCTTTAGCGACGGATTTCTTCGTCGATAAAAGTCTGTCGCTAAATATCTTTACCAACAGAACACTCAGTCTGTAAATATCTTTTGCGACGGACTTTTACCGACGAACTTTTAGCGACGTAAAAGTCCATCACTAAATGTTATTTTCGAAAGTTTCCAATTTTTTCATATTTGTTTTCTCAAAAAAATTTAAATGGGATTTGAGCGATGGATTTTTACCGACGGATTGTGTCCGTCGGTAAAAATCTACGTATTAAAACCAAAAACCCTAGTTCTTTCTTTCAGTTTCTCATTCTCTCTGCAGCTACTCTCTCTCTCTCTCTCTCTTTATCTCTCTCTCACACCCACACTGACTTACGCCGCCTACCTTCGCCGCCCGCCTCCCATGCCTTCCCGTCCCACCCTCCCCCCCCCCCCCACGCTGTTGTCACCACTCTCGCATCTCTCTCTAGCCTCTGCGACAATGCGACCATCAGCACCGGCCGACGACGAGTCGGCAGCCACTCAGCAATTCAGATCCACCGGCGACCACTCTCGCATCTCTCTCCAGTCCAGATCTACCGGCCGGCGGCGGCGAGTCGGCAACCATTCCTCAGCAGTTAGCATATCTCAAGTATTTCCTTCGACTATAAGTTCTCTCTTTCATTCATCCTCCTTCATGTTTTGGCTTTTACGTTTTACTGCTTTTGATTAATTTCATAGAAATTGATTTTGTCTATAAGTTCCTGATTTGGCTTGAATACTATGTAATTTGGTCAAACAGAAAAACTTAGCCGACACCTATTAACTAAGACTTTGGTAAGTTGACATTGTTGGAAGCACGGAACGTATGTTAATGATTTAGTGGGTCATGAGAAGGTGCTATTGATTTTGCTCTGCTGAAATCATAATTATTTTTACACAAGTATCTTACTCCTTCCACTACAAGGAATAAGGTCTTTAGCGACGGATTTTCCCGTCGCTAAAGGCCTATATTCCGTCGCTAAAACTTTTAGCGACGGAATTACCGTCGCTAAAAGTCCCTCGTATAAAAGGCCGTTGCTAACAGTTTTGCGACGGAATAATAAAATCCGTCGTCTAATATAGAACTTTTGGCGACGGATTTATTTCTGAATTAGCGACGGAATATCCGTCGCTAATTATGTTTTACGTACTTTAATTTATTTTCTTTTTTACGAAATTAGCGACGGGATAAAATGTTTAGCGACGGAATTAATCCGTCGCTAAAAGTTAAAGTCATTTTTTAATTTTTTAATGCCCAAACCTGTAATAAAAATTCAAACCAATTGGGTCCCATCCTCCGTCAACAATCTCAATATATCAAATGCATGGTTAACAATCTAAAATCATCGATTAACAAATCATCGATCAATAATCACAATTAACAACCTAAAATTATCAAACAAATAGTCAATGTTCACAACATTGTTCAAAATGTACATATCCGATGCGATTAATTTAAAATATTGTCTAATTACGCCTCAGAGTTCAACATTAGGGGAAAGGCTTTTCACAAGTGCTTTGATCAAACACGCTGACTTGAAAACGCATTTGCCCCATGTGTTGAAAGACTACAAAGTCTCCTAGATAGAGGTCATGTTGTTGCACGAATTCGTTCCAACCCTCTTCGAAGTAAAGAACCTCTTGGCCAACCTTCTTCTTCAATTTAACAAGCCATGACCCCTTGCGGCTGGTTAAAGTTGCTTCAAATCTCAATGTGGTAAGCAATCGCCAAAATGCTACCGGTATGGCCTAACATATTCATAATACAGTAAGACATGTAAGTTTTTAACCAGAGATAAAACTTTTAACACACACGAAAACATAGAGAAAGCGGGATGACATACAAGTTCTGTATGAAAATCAGGCATCATGACCTTGAAGAAGTGCCTGTTGACCGAAACGTCCCTGTTCACCGAAGCAGAAGCCATTTAACCTACTTTAACATGAAAAATCAATCGATGATTATTCAATCGACGAGCATCAATTTCATAGCTGAATTAAATATATCAAATTATGTTAAAGTGATGCTAAAAAAACAGATCCACAGTGAGTTGTAGCTAAAATGACTACCACAAAAATCTCAACTACGCACACCATCATTTCACCACCCAAATAGCCACCTATGTCACGGAAAGTAAGAAGCAAAATGTTGTTGTGCGATAAAGTCCTGAGTAAGAGTATCAAGCTATGGCGCATGCTCCATATTACCGCTAAAAAGACAGCTCTCGTAGTCTTATATAAGCTTGGTTTTGGGAATCCATCTCCTGTGCAGTTTTAGTGTCTATTCATATTGCTTCCAATCAGGTCTGTCATGTTTCGACCAAACCATACTGACATAGACTGTCACTTAAACTGGCAAGAAAAATCGACACTAAAAAGGCAATACCCAAGCGCGTAATCATTGTTGAAAGCAAGCGATGCTATTGACCTTCAATAACGAAAGCACTTTTACCGGCGTTTCCCCCTTCTATTTTAATGAACCTTAAGAGTTAGTTCTAACTCTAAAATTCCTCTTAGTAGTAATATGGAAATAGCAGTGTTTCTTTTTCCCTTGACAATGCTATTAGACCATAAAATTCTGAAAAGATGGCCATTCTTCTCGAGCACGATTCTCCTTGTCTTGTTTACAAAGGCCATGTTCAAGAAGTTTAAGATTATGGGAAAGTTGTTCGTAAAGATGAGGTCTACAGAAAGACCTTGCTCGCTTGATTGTTGTTTGAATTACTACTCAAGCGCATCGCTTATTCAGTGTAAGAAGTTCAATTTTAGAAAATTCTCACAAACCCTAATTCTGCGTGTTTGCTTGTCAATGTGTATATATCGCGTATTGGACAGAAAGGAACGTCATGACTCATGAGGGAAGTTTGGATGGAAATGAATATGTAATGGTTTTGTGGAAGGTATTAACGTGGCTGCGATGTGGAATTTAGAGAGGAAGTTGCCGATTTAGGTAGTCTATACATAGCGTTAGTTAAGATTTAGGTAGTCTATACATAGAGGTCCTGGTGGGAGGTCTATATAGCTGGAAAATAGTTGTGATTTCTATCAATATTTAATTATGCCTGATCCTCAAGCTTTCTTAATTATGTTATGCAATAGGTTATCGATTCTGCTTATGCGACTTGTAAAGTTGAATCATAGAGCCAGTCAAAAAATAACAATGTAATAATGACAGAGCACTTTTCATTTCAAACGATGCAAATATAGGATTCAAATATCTTGTTTGGAAGGTTCTGATTGCCTGAATTGAATAGTGAAACTGAAAAAAGATTGTACATTTTCTACAAAGAAGTCAAAAACAATATCACTACTAGAATGCAGTTATGAAGTTAAAGATGTGAATTTTAAATTAAAGCTGTGATCAAAGCAACCGTGCGTACCCTTTGTTTGGATGGCCTTTTTGGAATGTCTAAAATTTTGTGATGGAGGCTGACCCAGAATGCAGTATTTGGAGGCTCCTAATGTTTTTGTTTTAGCTCCA